>CM076577.1:816739709-817021720 GCA_034641835.2 Pinus albicaulis
TGATGAAGAAGGGGATCTAGATCTGAAATGCACTTGTGTTTACTAGATCTGCTTATGGAAGGCCTAGATCTGTGATGAGGCGAACATCTAGGCGAACATCTGTCTGAAGTGAAAGGGTAAATACGATGAATATGGGTACGAAAGTATCTTGGAATGAGTCGAAGATTACGCTAGTTCGCCGGAGGGGAAGCGCGTATATACGCGCGACTTTAGCGAAGAAAGCGCGTGTGCGCAATAAATATCTGTTGAGGGTATGCGCGGTTTGTGTGAGCGAACGCGTGTATGCGCGAAATCGGTCGAAGTAAGCGTATCGCAAACTGGGTTCTTTGAACGGTATGGAAATATGCGTGTCTGCTGTGTTTATGCTATATGATCTGTGTTGATATGTATCTGTTGGTGATGTATGTTTGTGCTTAAAAGTTTGGAAAGGGTCCAGTATGGAAATATGATGAAATGTGGCCTACAAGTGGTATTCTATTGAAGTTGTTGGATCCAGTGTGAAAATTGATGAAACGTGATCCAAGGTGGTGCTGAGGGTTGTAGCCTTCAGTCAAGGGGTTGTAGCTCCCCTACGGTGAGGCTGATAGCGAGATCGAGGGTTGCAACTCCCTTCCCGGTGAGGTGGTAAATGGTCAAGGGTCGTGGCTCCCTTCGGGGAGGGTTTGGTAAGCAGCGCGGTGGGTACTGCGTCTTTGGTCGGTCTGCTTGTTGTATGTTGTAAGATGTTTTCTCTATAATAAAATATTGAAGGCTGAGCAACTGCAGCGGTGGTTTTCTCCCGATTTGGGTTTCCACCTAAAAATCCCGGTGTTCATGTGTGATGCTTTGTGTGATGGTTTATTCTGTTCTTACTGCACCTGTTTACTGCTTATTGAATATCTGAAGAATACATGATGGAATGATTTAAGTGAAGATTTATTGACATATCTAAATCTCTGTGTATCGCTAGTTTCATAAATGGGATCCGCGTATATACGCTGGTTTACTGTAGTAAAGTAGCGTATGGGTTTTAAGGAATGAAAAAGTAAAAAGTTTGAATATGCAGTAAATACTGATTCACCCCCCCTCTCAGTATTTTTCCCAACATTGATTATGTTGTGAAGCTAGCTCCAAAAATAGAAGAAAAGAGATATCAACGCCTTATAAATAAGCCACTTTGAGGGGGAAACCTCCAATAAATTACATGAATGAACAATTCTTAGATGATACAAATTACAAAATGTCCTTTCTATATATAGGAATCCATGGGGCCACAATGTAATCCTAGTGGGGCCACAATGTAATCCTAGCCGACCTAACAATAATAATTTAAGGGCACAATAATAACAATAAGGGGGTTACACTAACAAAAATAAGGGACTATACTAGTAATATAGGGACCTAACATGCCCCTCTCCTTCAAAAAAGTGTTGTCCTCAATGCTTGAGTAGCTCTGGGTGCTTCTGTATAAAATTCTCATCCTCCCATGTAGAATCTTTAGTGGGTAAGTTCTTCCACTTGATGAGATACTCTGAAATTGATCGATTCCGTAGCTGTCGAGTTCTTGTTTCCATGACCGCTTCAGGTTCCAATATGATTTTTCCTTCCTCATCAAGTTCTGGCAATATTTTTTGAACTAGAAGATTTTCACCTATAACCTTCTTTAAGCATGAAACATGGAAAACTGGATGTACTCGCGAAGAAGCAGGAAGCTCCAATTTGTATGCCATAGTACCAATATTTTGCAACACCTTGTAAGGACAATAGTACTTTGGCGATAATTTATTATCCTTCTTAGCTTGCTTGAGGGACATTTGTTTATATGGTTGTAGCCGTAAAAATACCCAATCTCCTACATCAAAATTTCTCTCGCTGCGATGTTGATATGCCTGTTGTTTCATTCGATTTTGTGCCAAATTCAGGTTATCCTTTAAGAGTTGGAGAACTTCTTGCTGATGCTCGATGTGATCTTCCACTGCTTGAACCTTCGAATTTTCCCTTAAAGATGATGTGATGGATGGTGAATGATATCCATAAAGTGCCATAAATGGGGTCATTTTTGCTGCAGTATGGAAGGAAGTGTTATACCACCATTCAGCGAGAGGTAACCACTTGACCCATTGTGTTTGTTTATCAGATACAAAAAACGAAGATGTCCTTCCAAACATTTATTTACTATCTCAGTTTGACCATCAGATTGAGGATGATAAGATGAGCTATGAGCTAATTGAGTACCCAAGCAAGAAAATAACTCCATCCAAAAATTTCCAGTAAAAATGGGATCTCTGTCGCTCACAATAACCCTTGGGCTTCCATGTAGCTTTTGAATTCTGTCCATAAATGTAGTAGCAACTGTACTTGCTTTAAATGGATGAGATAATGCACAAAAGTGTGCATACTTGGTAAGTCAATCAACTACCACCATGATGACACTCTTTCCTTCGGACTTAGGTAAACCTGTGATAAAATCCATTGAAATCTCCTCCCAACGTTGACTTGGAATGGATAAAGGTTGTAGAAGTCCCTGGGTCTTAATTGTCTCAACTTTATTCTGCTATAAAACCAAACATTCTTCCACAAAATTTTGAATATCAGATTTAAGGCCATCCCAAAAAAATTCTTTCTTCACCCTGTGGTAAGTTTTTAAAAATCCCGAGTGTCCTCCTAAAGGAGAAGTGTGCAATTCCAAAAGAATATTTTGTTTTAGTTAGGAATTCTTACAAAGATATAAGCGATCTTTGTACCATAAAGAATCATTTTTCCAACTAAATGTATCAGATGTACTAGGATATTGCTACAACTTTTGAATGAGTGTCCATACTTCTTTGTCCTTCTTCCATTCATCTCTTGCTTCGGTTATCTAATATGGTTGGATAATAGAAATGGCACAAAGCAATTCTTCCACCTCTTCATTCTTTCTTGAGAGTGCATCTGCAACAACATTAAGCTTCCTTTTTTTGTAGATTATTTCAAAGTCATAACCCAACATCTTTGTGACCCATTTTTGCTGCTCTTCTAAAGATAGTCTTTGTTCCAAAAAGTGTTTAAGACTATCATGATCATTTTTTACCTTGAAGTGTCTTCCCATTAAGTAAGTTCGCCATTTATTTAGTGCATGCAGTATTGCTAACATTTCTTTCTCATAAATAGGTTTCTGTAAATACTTTCCTTTGATTGGACGAATTTCAAAATCAATGGGTCTTCCTTCCTGCATTAAAACAGCACCAATTCCATTTCCTGAGGCATCACATTCCACAATAAACGTTTTTTTGAAGTCTGGCGTAGCTAAGACCGGTGCTAGGCACATTTCCTCTTTAAGATGTTCAAAGGCCTTAGTTGCTTCAGGAGTCCATGAAAATGCATCTTTCTTCAATAATGTTTTTAGAGGTGCTGCTATTCTCCCATAATTCTTAACAAACTTGTGATAATACCCTGTTAACCTGAGAAATCCTCGCAGCTGCTTTATGGTTGTGGGGACATTCCATTCCTTAATGGCTTTAATTTTGTTAGGGTCTAACTTAACACCCTCGTGAGATACAATATGACCTAGATATTCCACCTCTTGTACTCCAAAGAAAAATTTGGATGCTTTTGCATATAATTGTTTCTCCTGCAATAGTTTGAGCACCCTATCAACATGTTCAACATGATCCTTCTAAGACCTGCTGTAGATTAGTATATCATCAAAAAATACTATCAAAAATTTTCTAAGGAAGGGTTTGAAAATGGAATTCTTCAACCCTTGTAATGTAGAAGGTGCATTGGTAAGGCCAAAAGGCATGACCAAAAATTCATAATGACCCTCATGAGTTTGAAATCTTGTTTTTGGAATATCTTCAGTCTTCATTCTAATTTGATGATATCCTGAACGAAGATCCAACTTGGTAAAATAAATTGCTCCATGTAATTCATCCAATAATTCATAAATCATAGGAATGGGAAATTTTTCTTTAATGGTGAGCTTATTGAGCTCCCTTTAATTCAGACACATGCACCATGATCCATCCTTCTTGTGTACCAATACTACAGGAGCAGAGAAATAACTTTGACTAGGTTGAATTATACCCGCTTCTAACATTTTTGCAATCATACGTTCAATTTCACTCTTTTGGACATAAGGATATCTATAAGGCCTGATGTTTGGAGGAACACTTCCTGGAATCAAATGAATAGCATGATCATGATCATGAATAGGTGGGAGTCCTTTGGGAGTCTCAAACACCTTGGAATGATTGTCCAAGACTTGTTGGAGATCTACAGAAATAGATGATTTTGATGTTGGAACTTCTAGTGGGCATAATTGTGCAATTACACCTCGTTGTTCTTTCTTTAGAAGCTTTGTCATGACATTAGAGCTTATTATCTTTCCCGTCTTCCCTACAATACCTTGTAATTCAACTTCCTTTCCTTCTGAAAAAAATTTCAAGAAAATTTCTTGAAAATTAAAAGCTACCATCCCTAAAGATTGTAACCATTGTACTCCTAGTACAACATCAGCACCTCCCATAGGAATGGAAAGAATTAGACTATTCAATACATATTTCCCCATGGTTAGCTTGATATTATGGCATTTTCCAGAGAAATTTATAGTTCCTCCATTTGCAACCATCACTTGACATTCTGGTGATGGGTATAGGAAACAATTCAATTCCTTGGCTACCTTACAATGAATAAAATTATGGGTGCTACCTGAATCAATCAACACTATTACCTTTTTCTTTTTGATATGTCCTTCTATCTTGAGAGTTTGAGGAGTGGTAATTCCTGCCAATGCATTACACGATATGGTCAGACTCATTTCTTCCTCTTCTAGGGTTGGTTCCTGGTGTATATCCTCTTCTTATTCATTTTCTTCTTCCTCTTCACAATCTATGTAAAATAATTTCTTCTCAACACACTTATGACCTTTAGTGTATTTTCTATCACAACTGTAGCAAAGCCCTTTTTCTCTTTTTTCTTCCAATTGTTGTGGTGTCAACCTTGTAATTTGTGGAAATCTAGGTGTAGCAACACTTCCTTCTTTATAGAAGTGAGTGGTAGGCATCCTTGTCGCCATAATTTTACATTCAATTTTTCTTGCCAACCTGAATTCCTTCTTCAATGAATCAAGTTCGAAAACTTGAACTTCATGTTGGATGTTATCCTTTAAAGTACCTATGAAGATATCAATCTTGTGTTCCTCTGGAATATCAGTTACCCTTATATTCAATTTTTGTAAGTCCTCAATGTGCTCCCCCACTAAACCCTTTTGTTTGAGATTTATCAATTAGCTAAAGAAGGTGTTGCTCTTTATATCCTCATAATGTTCTATCATTTCCTCCGTAAAAATTGACCAAGTGAAAAAAATTTTACGGGAGTAAAGCCATCGACACCATACAAATGTATTTTTTTATAAATGTAAAGTTGCAATGCGTACCTTTTGTGTGTTCTTCACATTATGGAGATCAAAATATTGCTCCATCTGTAGTGTCCATGTTACAGGATCCTTTCCATCAAACTTCCTCATATCCATTTTTGGAATATGGTGGTTCTTCCTGCCAACATTAGAGTTTATGAAGTCACGATTAACATTTATTTTGTTCTCATCATGAGTTTCCTCTACTATCTTTTTGCCATTAGGAAAAATTTCTTGTATCAACTTTGTCAAACTTTCCATGTCTTCTTTTAGATCATTCTTCATGTTTTCCATGTTTTCTTTCATTTTTTCATCGATATTAGCTTCCATGTCATCCATCTTAGATTCCATGCCAACTTCCATGCCATCTATATTAGATTCCACACCTTTCTTCAAACCATCCATCTTCGCTTCCATGCCTTTCTTCAAAACTTCCATTTCATTTTTTGTTTCTCTTTGCGAGAGAAAAATTTGGTGCACTTTCTCTTGTAATTTTGATAGATCATGTTGCAACTCTTCATCTTCATGAGTCATAGTAGAGCCTTCTGAAGGCTTAATGGGTGTTGAATTATTTTTACGGGGCATTTTTTAGAACCCAATATTGATATCTATTCTACAATATGCCCTTGGAATCAATTCAAATTGATTCTTCAAACAAGACTTACGCAATTCAGAAGAAAAAAAATACACACCTTTTTCTTGCTTTTGAGGAGCTCGATATTGAAATTGGATTATGTCTGCGATTGAGGCTCTTCAATATCTAAAATTTTTCACCGAGGTAGCCTTCTGAATTATCTTTCCAATGCCATAGGTCTGACATGATTTGGATTCTCCAAGGCAAAGTTATGTCCAATCTCCCACAATGACCTAATTATGGATTGGTTCAGTAGAGCGAACTTGTACAGCTTGCCACATGTCACTGTTTCGTCTTTTAGCTCTTAAATTGATAGAAAAGAAACTAAAGTCTGTTTAATTGTGACCACTTTTTACAGTAGTCCAATCCGATGCTCAGAGAGATATTTATGAAGATTTTCCCATGATCACCTCTTTGAGATGAAATTCAGGATCCTAAAAAAGCACTACCTTCCATAGATCATATCTCAAAAAATATTACAAACCAAGCTCTAAAATTTTGTGACGAATTTCCTTAGGATTTTAGCTTCACGTCCTAAAAATTTTAGATTCTGAACCTTCGTAGAAAAAAATTTATAGCGCAAATACCACGATGACCTGTTTAGATTAAATTGAGGAGCCTGCAAAAAGACCTAACTTCCACAACTCATATCTCCGAAAATATTGCCAACCAAGCTTTGAAATTTTGTGACAATGTTCCTCAGGATTTTTGCTTCACACCGTAAAAATTTCAGCTTTGGAAACTTCGTAGAAAAACAATTTATAGCGAAAATTCCACAATGACTTGTTTGGAGCAGTGAAACACTAGAATCCAAAGCTCCAATACCAAATGTTGTGAAGCCAACTCCAGAAATAGAAGAAAAGAGATATAAACGCCTTATAAATAAGACAGTTCGAGGGGGAAACCTCCAATACATCACATGAATGAACAATTATTGGATGATACAAATTACAAAACCTCCTTTCTATATATAGGAGTCCATGGGGCCACAATGTAATCCTAGCTGACCTAACAATAATAACTTAAGGGCACAATAATAACAATATGGGGGTTATAGGGGTACAATAATAACAATAAGGGGGTTACACTAAAAACAATAAGGGACTATACTAGTAATATAGGGACCTAACAGATTATTATGAACATGTAAGTTTTAAGTTGAGCCATATGCAAATCATTATTATTTAATTAGCTAAGTTGTCTTTGTCTAGCTCTTTGTTGTCTTTTTTTTTCTATATTATATATGTAAACATTTAGATCGTCTAAATATTTGTGATAACTAACTAATATTATTTTATTGATTGTAATTGCCTAGTATGGTGCTCCTAAGGAATTCCTTGATGAGGAAGAGGTCATTGTAGTACAAGTGTTTCTTCAAGAACATGAAGAAAATATTGAGATGGATCAAGCTAATGATACTATGGAAGAAGATAATGACGATGATAACAAATTGGATGAAGATGGGATGAATAGATTAATCCAGGAGACATTTAATAATGATGTAGGAAGGGATGATGATGACGACACGTATGTTGGTGGTTATGATATACATGTACTTGAGAGGGGAACTCAACCTCTTTATGAAGGCTCAGAAACATATCTTCTCTTTGTTGTATTGCTTATAGTAAAATTAAAGGTGGTGAATGGCTTGTCAAACAGATGTGTGACACAACTGCTAAGGTATCTAATATATTTTGTGACATTTAGTACATCATGATAAAGAAATTATTTTTTTCCTTTATTTTAAATGTTAGTATGTGGATCACCATTTGTAACATTATTTGGATGCAATATTTATATTTTTTACATTAACTAGCACTATTGATTTATAATGTTGCAGATTTTTAGGTGAATTTATGTTACCACTATCAAATGTTTTACCTCGCACGTACCGAGATTTACATGCCATTATGAAAGATATTGGAATGGAGTATCAAGATATTCATGCATGTCCTAATGATGATATTCTCTATTATAAAGAACATGCATCGAAAGAAAAATGCCGAAAATGTGATGAGAGTAGATATTAAACAGATAAAGTAACAAAAAAGGTGCCTCACAAGGTTCTTCGTTATATTCCCATAATTCCACGTTTGTGACAATTGTTTAGGTGCAAAAGAATAGCACAATTTATGGATTACCATGCAACGAAAATAATTCAAGATGGTGTTCTTCAAATGCCTGCAGATGGATCTACATTTACGAATATAGAGGAAACATGGCCAAAGTTTAAAGAAGAACCTCGTAATCTTAAGATTTCATTAGCAGCTGACGGAGTCAATCCATTTGGAGAGATAATATTTATTTACTTGGTGTGGCCCATTTTGTTATCAACAATAGCATTCCTCCTTGGATGTCAATAAAGAGGGAGCACATAATGTTGACAATGATTGTTCTAGGTGTTATTTTGTTTAGAATAAATATATTCGTTTACATAATAAGATATCATGATTTGTCTTGTTTGTTTCATACTTATGTCTTATGTTTTTGTGTTCACTCATATGTGTTCAATCATGTTTTATAATGAGCCCACAAAATTCAGTAGGTATGAGCCCACAAAATTCCAAGAAATAATAGCCTCACCTTTCCAAGATGTGGGTTGCCTAAGGGTTTACATTGCACATAAGGAAAATTTTGCTCAAAGATGTGTTTCTGACCAAATAGAGATGAATTTTACAAAAGTGAAAGATTTTTTTGTCCATAATATACCAAGGAAGAATAACCTTCTTCTGTTTATGCACAAGTGTTATGATTCGAGAGAAATTCCCAAATTAGAGTTGCTACAAGAGGTTTTCTGCACTTCTAGACAAATTGACTTTAAGTCAAATTTTCAGGGGTTTGGAGAAGGTGTTTGTAGTGATTTATGACTCTATTGTGTAGAAGAAATCCTAATATTTACAATGGTTTCTTTAGATATAGATTTGAAGCTCAGGAAGGCAGTCCAAAGTGCCCTACAATATGGCGTTGCGCTTTAGCAGAGAGGTGTTGAGCTTTAGCAGAGAGGCGTTGCACTTTTGGGAGTACCTATGGGAAAATTCATTTTTCTCCATCATGGAATGTCGATTTTTATTGCTTGAGGTGTCTAATGACAGCTAGAAATATTCATATTTCCATAGTATCTTTCATAGCTGGATTTGGAGCATGGGTAGGCGTTCAAAATTCTCTCACAAGTTTGGCGTTACGCTTTATCAGAGATGTGCTGCGCTTTATCAGACATGCGTTGCGCTTTTCCCTGTGCATGCAAATTTTGATTTTTTTCTCAGTAACTCTTGGTCTAATGATGTAATTTATTTTCCTTCATGTTGTTTTGATGTAATATGATGTAAATAAGTTTTTCATGGTAATTTTGATGTAATTTTTGACCTCATTAATGAGGAGTAGGTTAGTTAAACTCTAAATGGAGGGTTTTTTCAAACCTCCCTAGCCTTTAAGGTTTTGTTGAGAGAATCTTGTGAGTTGTTCTTACACTGATGGATTCGACCCCTGAGAGAGGGGAAGTTGTTTTTGAGTCTATATGTATGGATTTTTCAGTCATTTTGATGGTTGGACATTAGAGGGTGGAAATATTGTAGCTTTTATGTCATTGCTTTTTACAGGAAATCAAAGGACCAATTGCAGCTATTATTCAATAATTCTCATGTTGTGAGTTTGTGATAATTGTTTCTCTCTGTTATAGTTTTATATTGATGATATACTTGTTTCCTTACCATATCTATGATATTCAATTATTTTCCTAAGAGGTTATAAGCATAATTCTTTTCATGAAAGATTTTTTTTGTTAGAAATGTCATTTTGTGTAATTTTCCTTCTTGATTAATGAATTCATGGTGCACATGCTCATTATGATCTCTTGCTCTTTCAAACCCTACACTACACCGACCAATCCTTAAGCCATCACAAAAGCATGCCTATCTTTCTCCTCTATATCTCTTGCAGCTGAAACCTTTGATACTTTAACCTAGTTCCCTAATTTTCATCCCTGATTCAGCAGAAAAGCCCTAAATATTTCAAAACCCTAGAGCTGAGCTATCTAGCCTAAAATCCACTCTTGCACGAGTCAAAACCTTGGCTGTGTTTTTCATAGAGAGAGGCCTCTTTGGTTTGGTAGGGCTAGCTGCCAAACTAAAATATTGGTTTGAGGTTACCTCTGTTGATTTCCTTTCAGCCCTGGGACATTTTGGAGGCTAACAAATACTTCAATTAATAATTGAAGTAAAAATTAATCCATTTCTTGCAAGTATTCAAACAAAGGGTAAATTTTCTTGTCCATTTTGTGGTCCTAAATTGAAATCTTGTCATTCAAGAAGCATAGGAAAAGAGGTGTTTGATGAGTATAGGCACTTCCTCTCTAAGAACCAAAGGTACTGAAGAATCGAAAAACATATTTTCAATGGGAAAGAAGAGACTGGATTAAGACCAAAAAGAATGAAACCTGGTCTCTGGAAGTTGCAATGTAATATAATCTCTCAAGGTATGGATTAAATCATCTATTTTTCATTATACATGAAATGTTTGGATTATTTTATATTTTTATTGCATTTTCTTCATTGTACTATTTGATAGTTATTGTTGTTATAATGTATTAAACTATGATTCACCTTGCAGGTCGGCAAGGCATTAATAATGGGCAATACCACGAGGAATGAAAAGCTATCCTGAGAAATTCAGTAGGATCCCCTACTATGAGCACCTAGATATTTTTCATTTTTTTGATACAATGCACATCGGGAAGAATGTAACAGATACCTTATGGTGAATCTTAGATAGAAGGAAATATAAAGAAAAAATTTTCAATATTTGTAATGACATTAAGGAGGGAAATCATGCAATGCAAAGTGCAATTCATTCAAATAGTGATATAGACGACCAAAATCTAAGCGCTTGTTAAAATTCAACAATAAAATGTAACACACACACACTAGAGTGGGATTGTGGGATCATGGGTCCAAGGGATACATTAATGTGAAAGCCAATTTAATTAATTAATTGATGTAGTGTCTAATTTTATTTTCCCTTAATTAAATTGGACAATAAAATGTAATCTTATTTCATAATCACTTGTAAAAGTTAATTGAGTGTGATAAACTCAGTTAGCTCATGAATTTCTAGTTGAGGGTGGTTGGTGAGGCATGAAGAGTGATTATATTTGTTATGGAATTCGAGTTGTAATTAGTGCATTAGTTTAATTCATGAGTAATCAGTTAACTCAGTTAGGTGAGTTAAAGTCAGTTGAACTAGTTGTAACCGTTTGTTGCACTAGTGAGAGATCAAGTGAATTAAATCATATTTAATTCACAATCAGTGATATACCATGCAACTGATGATTTACTTTTAATAGTTGCATGCATGTCAGTTCGAGTGGAGACCAAGTTGAGACAAAGGTGAAAAAGAATGTTAACTATCAGTTGTATCATTAGTAGGTTTCCCAAATGAAACCAAACATACATTGGATTGCCCAGGATGCTTGCGTAGTTTTGGAAGGAAAAAATTCCTAAATAATAAGGATTTCATTCATCAGGATTTGTGCAAGAAAGGTAGGCTGATTAGAGGCAGGAAATTGGCTAAGTGTTGGTCGATTTTGTCCGCATCAGTGTGAGACAATTGTGAGAGTGTAGGAGACTCTTGTGAGAATAGTGCATTGTAATTTTTTCATGATTCCATGCTGAATATACAATAGAAGATAGAGGGGTTTTTAGTAGCAATATTTCCCTGGGAAAATATCTATGGTGTGGTTTGATTTAATTCTTTCTTTACCTGTTGTGATTGGCGATCATTTTTATTTTCCGCAATTTATTTGTAGAAGGATTCAGTATCTAGCTTTAGTGCATTGCTTGATCGGATTGAATATATTTATATACATATGTTTGTCTAATTTATACATGGTATTAGAGCACAGGAAATCACTATAGTGGAGGAGAAGCCGAGTTCGTGAATGAATAGAATTCGAATTTTCAAAAGTATTCTTGGTGTGACAGGAAAATCAAGATCAAAATGGATTTCAATGGCTTGAGATTGGAGTATGCACTCAAGGGAAGTTCCAATTATATTGCATGCAAAGATAGGATGGAGGTAGTACTAGAGGACAATGGATTGAAATAATTCATTGATAATGACATTCCCAAACCCGTTGCAGCAGATGCCACAAATCTTGATGCTTGGCAAAAGAAGGTTGCAAAGGTGAGGAGGATCTTATTGGAGGGAGTACGAGACTACATTTTCTCAAGTCTCCATGGAAAAGTGACACCATATGCAATGTGGAAAGATTTTACAGATCTGTTTCAGAGTAGCAATGATCATATAAAATTGGCACTAAAGGACAAGATCAGGAAAATCAAAATGAAGAAAGGCGACACTATTTTGAAATATTTAACAAAGTTTTTCCAATGTCGGGATGAGCTTGGGAACGTCGTAATTACTATTGCAAATGATGAATTGGTGAGCCTAACTATTCTAGGCCTTCCCAAGAGTTGGAATAGTTATCAACACTTTGTCAATGGGAGGGAGAAACTGCCAGATTGGGAACGACTTTGGTCAGATTTGGTGCAATAAGAATTTAGGCAGAATACCAGGGATGGATCTTGATCTAAGAATGATGATGAAGAAAATTGCACTTTCGTTGTTAAGGAAAATAAGGGGAAAGGAAAGAAATCATATTCCAAATCTGGGTCCGGAAAATATGGCAAGAAGCATGGCATGTCCATAGTGAAGTGTTTTCACTATCACGAGCATGGACATTATGCCACTAATTGTTCACAAAAGAAGGAGAACAAGAAGGCTTTAGGATCTGGATCTAGTGAGGCTTTGGCCTCACAATTTGGGTTTGAATTCTCACTCATTGCATGCATGGTGTCAAGTGCAATGGGATCAGTGTGGTACTTGGATAGTGGTGCATGTTTCCACATGATGGGAGACAAAGAAATTTTCATTAGCTTGGAGGAGAAGGACCTCTACATGCATATATAAATGGGTGATGACGAGAAGTATAGTGCTACTGGGATTGGTACAGTTACCTTCGAGAGACAGTTAGGTAAAACCTTATTATTAAAATATGTAATTCATGTACCAGGATTGAAGAAAAATTTATTTTCAGTTGCAATGTTGGAGGATAGAGGCTATGATGTGGTTTTCAGTGAAGGGAAAGATTTCCTTCGACACAAAGCCATAGGAAAATCCAAGAAGATTAGGATTTTCATGAATAATCTCTATAAAATTGATGTAGATGGTTGCGTAGCATTGATGGGTAAGGTGGACAAAGTGGTTAGTCGGGATAAGGGTGAGTTAATATGGCATAGGAGATTGGGTCATCTTCAAAACAGATCCTTGAAGGTCATGCAATAGATTTCTACAGGTCTTCCCAAGGGTTCTCTTGCGTAGTTAGACACATGCAAGGGATGTACTATGGGGAAGTATGCAAAGGCCACTTTTCATGAGAAGGAGAATCGATTTTCAAAAATCCTTGAGAGAGTTCACTCAAATGTGTGTGGACCATTCTCTACTGCTTAGACAGCAAAGCACAAGTACTATGTGATATTTGTTGATGATTTTTCTAGAAAATTTTGGATCTATTTCATGCAGAAGAAAGATCATATGTTCTCAAAATTTCCTGAGTTCAAAGCAATGGTGGAGAAATATACTGGGAAGCATGTGAAGGCTCTTAGGAGTGATAATGGTAGTGAGTACATCTCCAATGAATTCAAGAACTTCTGCAACAAATAAGGAATTCAGAGAGATTTGATTGCGCCTCATAACCCACAATAGAATGGGGTCACAGAAATAAATAATAGAACAATTGTGGGTGCAGCACGAGCGATGTTGCATGATCAGTTCCTACCATTGCATCTGTGGGAGGAGGCAAGCAACACAATGGTATTTGTGCAAAACTGTAGTCTTCATCAGATACTTGGCATGAGTACACCAGAGGAGGCTTTTATTGGTAAGAAACCTAATTTCTCATATTTTAAATTTTTGAGCTCATATGTATATGTGTATGTGAGAAAATATTCCAGGAAGAAGACCGAAGCAAAAACTGAGATTGGGATATTTTTGGGGTACACTAATAATCCCTACAACTATCGAGTTTATTTTCCAAACAGTAGGATGACTATTGGGAGACGAGATATAAAATTTAATGAGGATAAAGCCATGTGATTGTACCTTGAGAGGGAGCTAGATTTGCATGAAGATGAGGAACTCTTGGTTCCAAAGAATGAAACTCAAGATGTGGATCAGCCACATGCCAAGCATCATGGAGTGGCATAAAACACTCATGTAGAGCCATCCACTAGAAATGGTAGAAGGCACACCATGAAAGTTGATAGATTGATATTTGATGTGATAGAACATGTAGGAGCCCCTACTTCACTGCGCAGACAAAGATAGTCTCTAGACAGGTTTACTGGATACATGGCTCTTATGAGCAAGTGTATTGTGATAGAACCATCTTCATTTGAGGAAGAAGTGAAAAAACCAATTTGGGTTGAATCTATTGTAGAGGAGTATGACTCCACTGTCAAGAAAAATTCATGGGAAGTTGTCCCAATATCGGTCAAAAAATCAATGGTTGGATCTAGATGGATCTATAAGGTGAAGCACATAAGAGATGGGAGTGTGGAGAAGTAAAAGGCAGTATTTGTGGCCCGGGGATTCTCACAAGTTGAGGGGATTGACTATGATGATACTTTTGTACCAGTGACGAGGTTCTCATCCATTAGATCTATCCTTGCACTCTCAGCACAGATGGGGTGGCACATTCATCAGATGGATGTGAAAACTGAGTTTCTCAATGGAGTTATTGAGGAATAAGTATACATAGAGAAGCTAGAAGGTTTCGAGATCTTTGACAATGAGTCAAATGTGTGCCAAATCAAGAGAGCACTTTATGGTTTGAAGGAAGCACCTCATTCTTGGTACACTTGGGTTGACAGTTATTTCACCGGGTTGGGCTTCACCAAAAGTGAAGCACATGTAAACTTGTACCAGATTGTGGTTGATGATAAGCTCTTGATTATCGTACTTTATGTAGATGATCTAACTTTGATAGGTGATGAGCAACTGATACATCCTTGCAAAGAGGATCTTGCAAGAGAGTTCAAAATGAAGGTCATGAGACTCCTTCTCTATTTACTTGGTTTGGAAATATGGCAGCAGGATGGTGAGTTATTTGTTTCTCAAGGAAAGTATGCCAAAGAGATTCTAGGTAAGTTTCACATGGAGAGTTGTAAACCCATGGATACTCCTCTTCCAGTAAATTAGAGGAAAGAGGATGCTACTTCAGGAGAAGTAGTGGACGCTACTGTTTACAGGAAACTAGTGGGTTCATTGATGTACTTGGTGAACACTAGACCACACATTTGCCACATAGTTAATCAACTGAGTCAAGCTATGGTTAAGCCTACCGAGCTGTTTTGGAATGTGGGGAAGAATGTATTGAGATATCTTAGGGGCACTAAAAAGTATGGATTATGGTATAGATGGACTGAGGGAGTGAAGCTTCAAGGCTTCACAGATGCAGATTGGGCAGGCAGTCCATCAGACAGAAAGAGCACATCAGGAGGGATATTCAACATAGGATCGACAATAATTTCTTAGTACAACAGGAAGCAGTGATATGTGGCACTTAGTTCAGCTAAGGCATAAAACATGGAAACAAGTCAAGCTGCATGTGAGGCCATTTGGATGAGAAATATCCTGGTTGGTTTGTTTGGTTCTCAGATGGATCCGACAACGATACATTGTGATAACCATAGTTGCATTAAACTTTCGGTTAATATAGTATTCCATGATAGTTCCAAGCACATTGACATCCAGTACCACCATCTTAGAGATTGTGTTCAGAGATGCATTATGTTACTTCAATACATTCCCATAAAGGATCAGGATGCAGATATTCTAAAGAAGGCGCTCGCCAGGAGAAAATTCGAATACCATAAAGGAAGGATCGGGGTGGCAAATAGTCCCTTTCTTGTTGAGAGAAAGTGTTGAAAGTCAACAAGAAAATATAACACACACTAGTGTGGGATCGTGGGATCATGGGTCCAAGCGATACATTAGTGTGAAAGCCAATTTAATTAATTAATTGGTGCAGTGTCTAATTTAATTTTCCCTTAATTAAATTGGACAATAAAATGTAATATTATCTCATAGTCACTTGTAAAAGTTAAATAAGTGTGATAAACTCAGTTACCTCATGAATTTTGAGTTGAGGGTGGTTGGTGAGGCATGCAGAGTGATTCTATTAGTTATGGAATTCAATTTGCAGTTAGTGCATGAGTGATAACTCAATTCAGTGAGTTAAAGTTAGTTGAAATAGTTGTAACTATTTGTTACACTAGTGAGAGATCAAGTGAATTAAATCATATTTAATTCAAAATCAGTGATCTACCATGCAACTGATGATTTACTATTATTAGTTGCATGCATGTTTGTTCCAGTGGAGACCCATTTGAGACAAAGGTTAAAGGGATGCTAACTATCAGTTGTATCATTATTAGGTTGCCCATATGAAACCAAAAATACGTTGGATTGGACATTATGCTTACGCAATTTTGGAAGGCCAAAATTCCTAAAGAATAGGGATTTCATTCATCAAGAATTGCACAAGAAAGGTAGGCTTATTAGGGGCAGGAAATTGGCTAAGTATTGGTCGATTTTGTACGGGTTAGTGTGAGATAGTTGTGAGAGTCCATGAGACTCTTGTGAGAAGAGTGCATTGTAATTGTTTCATGATTCCATGCTGAATATACAATAGAAGTTAGAGGGGTTTTGAGCATCAATATTTCCCTGGGAAAATGTCTGTGTTGTGGTTTGATTTGATTCTTTCTTTACTTTTTGTGATTGGCAATCGTGTTTATTTTCTGCAATTGATTTTTAGAAGGATTCAGTATCTAGCTTTAGTACATTTCTTGATCAAATTGAATCTATTGATATACGTATGGTTGTATAATTTCTACATCCATGGTTATTGGTGAAGCAACAAAGTAAGGATGTTAAAGAGGTTATTGAAAAAATTAAATTTCCCATTGGATTTTTTTCAAACATAAATAATATCCTAACAAATAATGGTGAATTAGGTGGGGTAAAGACTCATGATTGGCATACATTCATTAAGGTAATTATTTTGGTGTGTGTATTTGTACATTAATGGTGAAACATCTTGTTAGTATTTTTGTTCTATACTTATTTCAGAATAAATAATCATTGATTATTTTTTTGTTACAGTATGTTCTACCTATATCTCTCCCAGACAACTTTAACAGCAATGTCAAACAAGTTATATATGATCTTGGAAAATACATGAGGTAAGTGGCGATTTATATGCAAAGTGTAATTTGTTTAATAATTTGTTCTACATTAACTTATATTTGACTGCATCTGTTCTACTTGTAATGTACTATATATCTTCTTGTTGAAAATTGTGATTTTCTTGTTTCATTTGTAGACCGTTGCCACCTAAAGAAATCGATAAAGAAGATATAAAGTATTGGAGGAAACAAATTCCTCGTCTAATGTGTGAAATGAAAAATTATCTACCTTCAACATTTTTCAGTGCACAAGAACACTACCTCATACACCAAGTTGAGGAGATTGAAAAGTGTGGACCTATACACACAAGATCAATGTGTATGGTTGAGAGGCACTTGAAATCTTTGAGGGATTTGGTCAGACAAAGAGCATGTCTTGAGGGTTCTATGGTAGAGGGATATATGGTTCATCAAGCCATGGTTTATATTAGACAATATAGTCTGACAATAGGAAAAAGTATCAGTGTATTGGATCACATTTGGGATGTCAACTCCATGAAAAAATTTGAAGGGGAGCACCTATCAGGGAAAGGTATAATGAGGAAAGTGATATGTAAGTATATAGTAAAGATTTATAGTACATTTGACTCTCTTTTTTGTATATCATACTTATTTAGTTTTTATTCTTCATGCACAATCCAATATTATAGTGGTATAATGTGTTAACTACTAATATATACACATGCAACTATTTTATTTTAATACAAACGACCGAGAGTGGGATGCGATACATATATAAATTGAAAACAATGTTGATTGGATGAAGGTATGGATCAAACACTGAAAAAAAGCTAATAATGGTAGGTTATCATGGTATGGTGTGTCTACATTGGTCAAAGAAGCTGGAAGTAGTGGAGATACCAATCTTACATAGAGGGAAATTGATTTAGCTCATGGTTTAGTACATTACCAGGAAACCATATAATTCACCTATACTACTTATTATTTTTTACAATTATATTGAAGAATATGGAGTTATTTTTTATTAATTTTCAAAATTTCCAAGTATAAATATGTTTATCAAATAATGACAATGTATTTTTTACGTGTTTTTCATATTGCATTTAAAACACCGCAAGGCAATGTGGCGCAATGGCTGCAAATTTCGCATCGAAAGGTTGGATGAAAAGAGGACAACTTCAAATAGTGGGAAAAATGTAGAATTTCAGGTAGAGAACGTTGCATCTAGAAGTGACAGACATCTAGAAGTATCTACAAATCTATACTATGGGTATTTTGATGATATACTTTAGTGTGACTTTAAATCCTTCAAATTAGTTGTGTTCAATGTCAAATGGTACATGCTAGGAATCAATGAACATGATCCCGATAGAACTGTTATTCAACATGCTAACGGATTTACCATGGTTAATACAAGGAATGTTGAGCCAGGCTCAAAGCCCTATGTTCTTCCAAGCTAATGCGAACAAGTATTTTACTCAGAGGTTCCAGGTAAAGCAGGCTGGTTGTATGTTGTCAGATATGATCCAAGAAGAAGGCTGATAAAGTATAATGTAGCGGAAGAAGATGATAATGAAGAAGAAGATGATGTAGAGGAGTAAGGGGTTCATGCTTCAGATGAATACATTGAAGAAGTTCAAGGATATGTTAATCCAAATAATGTTATGGATGAACTAGATGATATTTACAATACGTCAGACGAAGAACTTGAAGAGGTTGAACCAAATTTGGGAGAGGATGTTCCAGATGATGATGATCATGATGCTGACATGGCAAACCCTTTGAACATTAATTCTAAACACGATGATACAAATGATGAGTTGGATGAAGAAGAACAATAATGATATCAAAGTGTTGAAATGTACGAGGTATGAAGTTTATATGTTTTTAGCTGGTTTGTTCTCTTTCATTTACCTTAAATAGTAAAGAAATTTTTCTAAGATATTCTTATGGAAATTTATTTTAACTTGATCTTCATATGGAAACTCATCGAGCTAGAGGTGAGAGGAAACAATGAAATGGAAGAAATAGTGAATGAAAAAATTAAACTATATATAAAATTAAACATAAATATAACTATATATATTAAATAACCAATATTAAAAATAAAAAATATAAATATAAATATAAAACAAAAAAATATCTAAAAAAAAAAATCAAAAAACCAAAAATACTTCTAATTCCCCCGCGCTACGAATTCTTCCCAACCCCACACACTTCCCCTCAACCCATTAACTCATCATGTGCACCGCCCTGGTCTCCCTGCTCTCAACATTTATCCCAACCCACACCCTCCTCCTAACTCCACACCCTTCGCCTCAAACCATTAACTCATCACACAAACCGACCTGGTCTGCCTACACCCAACATAAATACCCCACCAAAACCCCACTCACTCAGTACCAGCACATTGAAAACACTTACTTAGCAGAGGAATCACGGAATATGGTGACCGTGCTTCATCTACATGTGACAATGATGGTTCTTCATCCACAGGTGACAATGCTTCATTTGGCCACTCAGTAGAGGACTCGCCGCATTAGTAGACCCCACTCTATATTCGACCAATGGCCATGGTAAGTTTCATTACTTATTTAGACTGACTGTATGGAAACTGCAACACAAAATCCATGCTTATGTGTTATTGTTCAAACATGTTTTTAATTTCTATTGGCAATTCTGAAACGACAATATTAGCAAGTTCACTTTTTGTCTTACAAACAATGGCATAACTCACCTCTTCTTCTATCATCTTATGTAAGAACTCTTTTCCACCAAGAAATAGAGCTTTTGGCTCTCTCTTTGCAGCTCAATTCTCTTCTTGCAAAGGAAAAAAATTATGTTGAATACCACCCATCTCAAACTTATAATAATTCTTTCTTCCATCATGCACTACTTTCCTATCAAATTGCCAAGGTCTGCCCAAAAACACATGACACACATCCATAGGCATGATATCGCAAGTCACTTTGTCCCTATATCTGCCTATTTGGAAAGCCACTTTGCTTTTCTCAGTAACTAGAAACGTTTGTCCTTTATGCAACCATGGCACCTTGTAGGGTGTTGGATTCTTTACCTTCTTAAGGTTCAAATTTTCCACCATTTCAATGGACACCAAATTGTTAGTGCTTTCACTATCAATAACTACTTTGCAACATTTCCCTTGGACTTTGCATGTAGTTCAAAAAAAATCTTTCCTTTGTGAATAATATGCCACTCGCTTCTCTAGTTTTAATGGCACCTTGTTCATGAGTAGAGCTTCTCCAAACTTAGGTACATTCTCCACTACAGGATCCTGTGCTTCTGCCTACTCTCCTTGTGCAGCATATTTTCCTCTTTGCCCTGCCTTCTCATTATCAGGACACTCATATGATCGATGGCCTAGTTAGTTACATTTGTAACATCTATAGACTGACTCATTGCCTCTACCTCTACCTCTACCTTGCTGGTAAGGTCTTCCACATCTAGGCTCATATCCTTTCCCTGCTTGTTCTTTCTGGTTATAACCAACGCCTTCATCCTTGTAAGCTAGAGCCTTCCCTCTTCCAGCTGTTTTCCCTCTTCCTTTGGTAGATCATTTTTCTCTACCAAAGGTTTGTTTCCTTTGTAGAAATTATATGCACTAAGCATGCATATGTCCAAGATCCACATGATCTCACACTATTTAAATTTATGCAAGATACTGAATCTATTCCACTTGTTAATATTTGTGGAAAAATTAATTGCACACACATGTGAAGCATAAACAAAAATAATCAATCGCACATAACACAGTTTTTAACCGGGAAAGCCTGAAGTTGAAAACCACAACTATATATTATGTAACATGGAGATCGTATGAAAATCTCAGACAAGCATACAAATCTTATCACAGGCTCTTAGTACAATACAATCATCATACACTAATCAGGCCTAATCTTGCAAATCCATGCATCGATCTTTGCCACCTGCTAGCCTGCCTCCACTGCACAATCTCTGCTGAAGAATAGCTCTGAATGAATTCTAATTAATCCATCCTTGACTACGCAATCCTCATTGGCATCTCCACTGAGTGTGTGATGCAATCAATGCATCACTATAGTCACAACAGATAGTCTATCTTGCCCTTTCACCTATCTCTCCATTGATCTCCATTGAAACTACCATGCACTATAGTTAATTGATGTATTCTTCAGTTGATTAATGAGTTATTATTTATGAATTAATTAACTAATTAATGCACTCCACTCTTACTAGTGTATCAATCAGTTAGACTAGATACAACTAGCTCAACTAAGTCTAACTTAGTTAAACTGAATACAACTCCATAACTACTTCTTCCAACTGTGTCATAACTCTGCCACTTGAGTTCTAACTGAGTCCTCCATGCATTAGCTCCATTAAACCCTTAGGAATTGCGTAATTCCTTCTGTCAGCTGATGTGCCACATATGTGCACTGAACTGAAGTGCTCCAAGAGAATAAGTTGGTGTTTAGAGTCTGATTATTATTAAGAGCTAATAATAATTGACATGCATCTATTTTTAGATTGACGATCTATAAATAGACTTTGCCCAATATTCTAAAAATAGAATTTCATCTATTTTTCCAACTTGATCAACCATCCACAAATAGTGTTGGGAAAAATACTGAGAGGGGGGGGGGGTGAATCAGTATTTAGATCTGACTGACAAATTTTTAGTTTTCCTTTCTCTTAAAACCATATGTTACATTACTGCATCCAACTTGTATGTCCAGAGATCTTATCATGTCTTTACTTAGATTATTGCATCATTTATTCATTAGATAAGTAGCAAGCATGAATAGAAATAACTGTACAAACCATCAAACATAAGCAACACATATGAACACCAGGATTTAAGGTGGAAACCCAATTCGGGAGAAACCACCGCTGCTTAAGTCTTTGTCTTCAATATTTTAGTACAAAGAAAACATATTACAATTTCTATGCTGGCACAGACTTATACTAGCACGTAGGCACCCACCTGCAGAAGGCTACAACCTTCTCTCATTTACCAGCCTCTCCTGGAAGGGAGCTACAACCCCCTGATCATAACATCAACTTCTATATACAGAAGGCTTCAACCGTCTGATCCACTGCAGACCACCTTTCATCAATTTTCACACTGGTTCAACCAGTTTCAATGCAACCCTTTATTCAATTATCAACAAACATATTTGCCCAATTCTTCATAATGTGACCACTGTAACCTATACATCAGAAGTAATCCAGAATTCAGAGAATATATGCATTCAACATCCCGTGTATCCTTCTGTGTATGTTAATCTTCAGAAAACCCAACTGTCATATGCACTTTCAATGTAGATGGCTCGCATATATATATATATTCGTGCTGTTCTTGTATAGACCTGTAATAATAATATGTTTGCAGAGCAGACCAGATCTACAAAAACTTACCCGAATTCATATGTGTTCTTTTAGCAGACATGCGCCAGTTCTCCATGACTTCGTCCGTCGTTTAAGACGAGAGGTTCATTCAGATTTTACAGTTAAGAACATAATTCGCCCATCCAGATATTTCTTCGAGAGCTTCATTCATTCATCACCCTTATGCGTGCACATGTTCTTCATCCTTTCGTTAGTCGATCTAATCATTATATTTTCACGTGCACCATCGATTCAGATATATCAGTGTTTATTCCTTCAGATATCTCCAAAGGAGATTCATTTTACTGTCAACACTTCTCACACCATCTCTTCTTCATAATTCTCATTACTTTATATAGTTTCCGCCCTTAAAAACCATGGGACAAAACTATTTTAACCGCCAATGGTAATCCTTTTACAATATTTCCATTAGTTTGGCCCTCGGGGTTTTTATAATTTATATTTCTTATTAAATTATTTATCAATAAACAAATATTGCATAGCATCATTACGTCACTGTAGGGGCTCGTGCGGTACGGATGAAAATTTTTGGCTGGAACCCCCGCACTTAATCTCCACTGTTGATTTCCGGTCAACGCTTGATTGCTTGTTCAACTGCGGAGGCACCCCTTCTGGTTTTTTTTAAACCTTTACACTGCCCCGTAAAATTATTTTAAAATAAAAATTCAATTTCAGGATATATATAAAAAAAACTTTCGAATAGTTTAATATTTCAACAAAACTTTGACCCCTGGCCCACATATGCGCCCCTCCGTACCAAACTAAACTTCGCGCAGGTCCATTGCCCGATCACCGTTGGATCGTGAGCCTCCAAGATCGACGGATATCGCTTGGGCAACTAGCACGAGCAATAACGCGTGATGGCGTGTTGTACTTGTGTTATTCGTCGTGCATCTTAATTATCGTCCGCGCTTCTTCATCGAGCGATCACTGTCCGATAGCTTCTTTTCAGATCGACGACGCAAAAGCAATTTCGCTGGCCGTCCTGGGTCGATTGTTAACGTGCGATGGACGATCGTTATCATGCGCTTGGTGGTTTTTGCAGGGACGCGTGTCAACACCTGTATGGAATCGCTCCCCATTCAGGAAATACCGCGTATCATCGAAAGGTGGTGCGAAAAAAACCCACGGTTTCGCTCCACACCACCGTCACTGTTCCTCTCGGTCACGGTTCCACCTTAGCACATGGTTTCGTCTAATAATCTGCGCCATCTCTAAAACTTTGTTTTAAGTATTCTTCCGCAGGTTATATATATATATATATATATATATATATATATATATATATATATAATGTGTTCTGTACAGAATGCGTCCATGGCTCACTGTACCGAGACCTTAGCAACCTGATAAAAACACGAATCTATCCATAGATCATCACACAGAGTTGCAGGAAATATCGTACGAGAATTGAACCAATCAAAGCCCTAATTGCTCTGGGTATTAACAGAGTATCACCGAAACTCAACCATACACAGATTTTCTTTCTCCTCCATTCATTAAATTTATACATGAATTAACTTTCGCAGGGATTATAATTTCTGTAAATTCAAATCAACCCTGTCTTTGGACAATTCTCCTTCAATGCACTGCTTGTCTCTGTAAATGCATTTTTCCTCTGTTCTTTGCTGCTGATCCTGCTAATCATTGATCTCTGCAACTCTGTTGTTCTTCTTCGTTGCCCATGCCTTTGCCAATTTCGTTGCCTCAGTTCTGCAAGTCCTTCATTAATTAGGTTGCCATCAAGGACAACACATGGCATCATATGGCCAACAAATAACATCCTGCAACTTCTAAAATATGATCATCATGTCTAAAAATAGACATAGTCTAAAAATAGACTTGCGCCAAAAATAGCCTGCGGGCCCACTTAGTGAAGGCGACTCTTTTCACTAAGCTCATCATCTTGTTGAATCTCAACACTCCCTCTCAACAAGATAGGGATTATCCTTCACCCCGATCCTGCCTCTATGGTATTCGAATTTTCTCCTGGTTAGCGCCTTCGTCAGAATATCTACATCCTGATCCTCCATAGGAATGTACTGAAGCAACATGATCTTCCACTGCACACAATCTCTGATATGATGATATCGGATATCAATATGTTTAGATCTATCATGAAACATAGGATTAACCGAGAGTTTAATGCAACTCTGATTATCACAATGAATCACCGTGGGATCTAAATGTGAACTGAACAAACCAACCAGAATCTTCCTCATCTAGATAGCCTCACATGTAGCTAAACTTGCTGCCATGTATTCTACTTCTGTTGAACTGAGTGCCACGGATCTTTGTTTCCTTCTGTACCAAGAAACTACTGTAGACCCGATACTGAAAATCCCTCCTGATGTTCTCTTTCTGTCTGTTGGGCTTCCTGCCCAATCTACATCCGTGAAGCCATGCAACTTCACCTCATCCATCTATTTGTACCATAAACCATACTCAGATGTGCCCCTAAGATATCTCAGGACATGCTTTCCCGCCTTCCAAAAGAGCTTGGTAGGCTTAACCATCGCTTGTGAAAGCTGGTTCACTGCATTGCATATGTCCGGTCTTGTATTTACTAAATACATGAGTGAACCCACCAACTATCAATAAACAGTGGCATCCACTACCTCTACCGATGTAGCATCCTCTTTCTTCCAATTTCCTAGAAGAGGAGTGTCGATAGGCTTGCAGCCTTGCATGTGAAACTCCTCCAGTATCTCCTGTGCATACTTGCCTTGAGACACAAACATTTCACCTTGCCACAGCCATATTTCCAATGCAAGGAAATAATGAAGGAGGCCCAAGTCCTTCATCCCAAACTCCTTTGCAATATCTTCCTTGCATGAGTGTATCAACTGCTCATCACCTGTTAGTATTAAATCATCAACATAAAGTAAAATGATTAAAATATTACCCTCAACCACAATCTGGTATAGGTTTGCATCTTCCTCACTCTTGGTGAAGCCAAGTCCAGTGAAATAGCTATCAATCCGAGTGTACCAAGCACGGGGTGCTTATTTAAGCCCATACAACACTCTTTTGAGCCTGTACACATGCGACTCAGTGCTGAAGATCTAAAATCATTCAGGCTGCTCAATGTACACATCTTCCTCAATGATCCCATTAAGAAACGCAGTCTTCATATGCATCTGATGAATGTGCCAACCCATCTGCGCTGAGAGAGCAAGGATAGTATGTATGGAAGAATACCGTGCGTAGGTGCAAAGGTTTCTTCATAGTCAATCCCCTCAATCTGTGAGAAGCCCCGGGCAAAAAATCTTGCCTTATACTTCTCGACACTCCCATCAGCAGCTTTCTTTACCTTGTAGATCCATCTTGATCCTACAACTAATTTTCCCACCGGTCTTGGAACAATCTCCCAAGCACTGTTTCTGACAATGGAGTCATACTCCTCCACCATGGCATCTACCCATGTGGGTTCCTGCACTGCTTCTTCAAAAGAAGATGGCTCTGTCACAATACACTTGCTCATAAGAGCTATGTATCTAGTATATCGGTTAGGTGACTATTTATATCTGCGTTGTTATGCAAGGACTCCTACATTCTGTGCCACATCCACCTTCAGTCTCTTAGCTTCTATGGTACGCTTCCTGCCTTGTCTGATGTTTGGTTCTACATGAGTGGACTCCTCCACTCCATGAATCTCCTCTTGTGGTTGATCCACATCCAGAGGCTCATCTTTGGGAACAAGAAGTTCCTCGTCCAAATGCAAGTGTAGCTCCCTCTCAAGCAACAACTTCATGGCTTTCACCTCATTGAATTTTATATCTCTTCGCATAACAGTCATCCAACTATTTGGAAAATACACATGATAGTTGTGGGGTGTTTCTGTGTACCCCACAAATATCCCAACTTCTGCAGTCTACTCCAGCTTCTTCCTGGCATCCTTCATCACATGAATGTAAACAGGTGAGCCAAAAATCTTCAAATGAGAAATATCAGGCTTCTTACCAGTAAAATATTCCTCGGGTGTACTCATGCCAAGTAATCTATGAGGACAATGGTTTTGCACATAAACCGCAGTGTTGCATGCTTCCACCCAAAAGTGCATTGGTAGGCCCTGATCATGCAGCATCTCTCATGCATCACCCATGATCGTTCTGTTCTTTCTCTCCGCGACCCCATTCTGTTGTGGGTTATGAGGTGCTGTGAGTTCTCTTTGAATTCATTCTTTGCTATAGAAGTATTTGAATTCGCCCGAGATGTATTCACCACCATTATCGCTCCTTAGAGCTTTCACCTACTTCCCCGACTCCTTCTCCACCAATGCCTTGAACTCACTGAACTTTGAGAATGTTTCACTCTTCTTCTGCAGGAAGAAGATCCAACATCTATGAGAATAATAATCAACAAATATCACATAATACCTGTGTCTTGTTGTTGAAGCAACCGATAATGGTCCACACACATCTGTGTGAATTCTCTCCAAGATCACCGAAGCTCGGTTCTCCTTCTCATGAAAGGTGGTCTTCACAAACTTACCTATTGTACATCCTTTGCACTGATATGAATGCACAAGAGTACCCTTGGGAAGTCGAGTAGAAATTTGTTGCAAAATTTTCAAAGCGCCATGGTGAAGATGGCCCAATATCTTATGCCATAACTCACCCTCATCCTAGCTCACCACTTCTTCTGCTTTGCCCACCATTGTAGTGCATCCATATACCTCTAGCTTGTAGAGATTCTTAATTCGAACCCCTATCTTCTTGGTTTGACCCGTTGTTTTATGTCGAAGGAAGGCTTTTCCCTCACTAAAAACAACATCATAACCTTTGTCTTCCAACATTGCGACCGAGACCAAGTTCTTCTTCAGACCTGGAACATGCATGACATTCTTCAACAAGAATGGATTACTGGACTCCCTCTCAAAGGTAATGGCCCCAATGCCAGTCTCACTGTACTGACCATCGTTGCCCATCTATATATGCATCTGGAGGTCCTTCTCCTCCAAGTCACTAAACAACTCTTTGTCTCCCGTCATATGGAAAGACGCACCACTGTCAAGATACCACACTGATCCCATGCAGCTTGAAACCAAGCATACGATCAAGGAAAAATATAGCTCAAATTTCCAGGCTAAGGCCTCTCCAGATGCAGATCCAACAGCCTGCTTATTCTTCTTCTTCTTTGGAAAGTTAGTGGCGAAATGTCCATGTTCGTGAAAGTGAAAACACTTCACTTTGGAGAAATCCTGCTTCTTGCCTTTAGCACCATATTTTGAAGGATTTTTCTTCCCCTTCCCTTTCCTTGCTTTGGAAGCCAAAGCAAAATTCTCTTCATCTTCATTCTTTGATGAAGATCCATCCCTAGTACCCCGCCTTATCTCCTCCTGCACAAGATCCGACCAAAGTCGCTCCCATCTCAGTAGTTTCTCTCGTCCATTGACAGAGTCTTCGTAGCTATGCCAACTCTTCGAAAACCCAAGGAGAGCCAAGCTCACCAAGTCTTCTTCATCAACAGTAACCCCCACACTTCCCAACTCATCCTTGCATTGTACAAACTTCGTGAGGCATTTTGGAATACTGTCGCCTTTCTCCATTTTTATTTTTCTGAGCTTGTCTTTAAGCGCCAACTTCCTCTGGTCACTTCTGCTTTGGAACAAGTCTATAAAGGCCTTCCACATTAATAATGGAGTGGATTTCCCATGAAGGCTAGACACAATATGGTTCTTCACGCCTTCCAACAAAATCCTCCTCGTCTTTGCAGTCTTCTTTTGCCATGCATCAAGTAATGCAGCATCGCTAGAGCCCGACTTAGGAACATCGCTATTGATGAACTGATTCAGCCCATTATCCTCTAGCACTGCCTCCATCATGTCCTTCTAGGCTATGTCATTTGAGCTCCCATCAAGGGCATACTCCAATCTCAACCTGTTGAAAGACATTTCAATGTATACTCGATTTCTGCACCAAGAATCTTTTGTAGCAAATTTGAATTGTCCACCAGCACAAACTCACTTCACAATTGCAATATTCAATAAAAAATGCTCTAATACCATGTAGAAATTATATGCAATAAGCATGCATATGTCCAAGATCCACCTGATATCACACTATTTAACTTATGCAAGATACTGAATCTATTCCACTTGTTAATCTTTTGCGGAAAAATTAATTGCACACACATGTGAAGCATAAACAAAAATAATCAATCGCACATAACACCATTTTTAACCGGGAAAGAATGAAGCTGAAAACCCCAACTATCTATTATGTAACATGGAGATCATATGAAAAACTCATACAAGCATATAAAGCTTATCACAAGCTCTCAGTACAATACAATCGCCATACACTAATCAGGCCTAATCTTGCAAAAACATGCACTGATCTTTGCCACCTACTAGCCTGCCTCCACTACGCAATCTCTGCTGAAGAATAGCTCTGAATGAGAATTACTCCATCCTTGACTGCGCAATCTTCATTGGCATCTCCACTGAGTGTGTGATGCAATCAATGCATCACTATAGTCACAACAGATAGTTTATCTTTCCCTTTCACCTATCTCTCCACTGGTCTCCACTGAAACTGCCATGTACTTTAGTTAAATGATGTATTATTTAGTTTATTAATGAGTTATTATTTATGAATTAATTAAATAATTAATTCACTCCTTTCTCACTAATGTATCAATCATTTAGGCTAGATAAAACTAGCTCAACTGAGTCTAACTGAGTTAAACTGAATACAACTCCATAACTACTTCTTCCAACTGTGTCATTACTCTACCACTTGAATTCTAACTGAGTCCTCCATGCGTTAGCTCCAGTAAACCCATATGAATTGCATAATTCCTTTTTTCAGCTGATGTGCCACATCTGTGCACTGAACTAAAGTGCTCCAAGAGAATAAGTTGTTGTTTAGAGTCTGATTATTATTAAGAGCTAATAATAATCGACATGCATCTATTTTTATATTGACGATCTATAAATAGAATTTTCCCAATATTATAAAAATAAAATTTCATCTATTTTTCCAACTTGATCAACCATCCACAAATAGCATCCTACAACTTCTAAAATATGATCATCATGTCTAAAAATAGACTTGCGCCAAAAATAGCCTACGGGCCCACTTAGTGAAGGCGACTCTTTTCACTAAGCTCATCATATTGTTGAATCTCAAAACTCCCTCTCAACAAGATAGGGATTATCCTTCACCCCAATCCTACCTCTATGGTGTTCGAATTTTCTCTCAGTGAGCGCCTTCGTCAGAATATCTGCATCCTGATCCTCCGTAGGAATGTACTGAAGCAACATGATCTTTCGCTGCACACAATCTCTGATATGATGATACCGGATATCAATATGTTTATATCTATCATGAAACACAGGATTAACTGAGATTTTAATGCAACTCTGATTATCACAATGAATCACCGTGGGATTTGAATGTTAGTCTTTTCACAATGTAAATGTTCCATACTACGAAGCATAGGAAAGATTTTCTTTCATGTAATTGAAATTAAGGATTCATAATATAATTATGTAGATTCATAAAAGCACATTTACTCACTAAAATATTACATTAGTTTTCTCAATTTCATTTATTTGTTTCATTTTTTCTCAGAGGTCCCTTCACACAACACCTGCTTCTACAGCTAATACATTGAGGCAGAAATAAAATAAAGCACAAAAGCCTAGGTAGAAAGGATTCCCAAATTGTTGATTGAAAATGAAAATGAAAATCCTGAGCAATAGTTTTATAAATGTAGAAATATTCAAGGAAGTTGAACAGGGATATGACCAACTCTTAAATGCACAAGTTAGATTTTTTGAATATTTAAGCATGGTACAAGCCCAACAAGACATAATTGATAACTCTTGGATGAGGTAATAGATAAATGTTTTGAAAGAATAAGGGTGGAAGAATGTATATTACAATTAATCTCTTATCGGGCCACAACTACAACATCTACATCAAAAATCCCCAAAGCATCAGATGCCAAGATAATAAGAAGCAAAATTTTCCTACAAAAAATGTAAAAGGAATTTACAACAATCTAAATATATGATCAAGGAATTTGAGTAATATTATTTTCAGTTAATTGATTCATTGCTCCAAATTATAAGACAATTTGACATGTCTAATGTACCATTCCCAGAGTATTCTAACAAAGCAGATGTTTTCATCAATGATGTGTTAAGTCACAAGAGCGGTATACAAAATGGTATTGGAAAATTAGAAAGATATAACTTAGGAGTAATTTCCATTTTTTTGTCAAACCACATAAAAACTACTTCATGGTTAAAGAGATGATATCCATTGCTGTCCTCTAAGATAATTATAAGTTAATTAATTATGCAAGAGCATCTAAAGTATTATTTTGTTTTTAATGGTGTTTTTGGATGACCAATGCTATGAGAAAATTACAGGCAGATGTTTTAAAACTTTCAATAGTATTGAATATTAAGAAAGGGATGTTATTTTACTTCAAAACAATGATTTTATTTTATAATATGTGAAAGGCAGAAAATGTAAGAAACTATGATCTACTAAGTATTCAAATTGAACCTTTAGTTTATCATAAGAAAGAAATGCTGACAAACAATGTTTACAACTTATCTATATATATATATATATATATATATATATATATATATATATATATATATATATATATATATATAACTAACCTTATGTAGATGATTGATAATCAATAGATGTAGAGGGACTTATACAGATAAATAGGCTAATAAATCAATCTCTAAAATAAATGATAACTTCAGATTATTTAAGATATACTGATATTCAGTTTTCTCTTACCTATTTATCTCCATAAAACTTAAATGTATGTGGAAAAACAAAATGAAATGTAAACTGGAAAGATTCACAAGGAGACAAGTTTTTTGAAACAAATCCAAAATTGTTTCATTAATGATCAATGATCTCAGCTCATACAATTTTTCTTTACAAGCACTCATCCAAGGGTTCAACCCTTTACAATTTGTTTATGGAATTATTTATACAAATTTTCTCAAAAATATTTGACTCAAATATCTATATATTTGTGGAAATATCTCAAACTGTTTACTAAACAAAATTGCAAAAATATAGTAAATTCAAAACTTAATTGAACCGTTGGCCCTACAATTTAGGATTTTTTGTGATGAGGCTAGGAAATAGGAGTCCTCGTTGGATGAAGTTGTTCTGGGTACCTAATCTAGTCATTCTAACAATCCACAAAACTTTTCCCATTTACTTTGATTTGAAAATGAAAATTTACTTAGATTTTTGTAAATTTCATCAACTTCTGTGTATCTTTCAAAAGTCAGTTTAGCTAAAAATAGATGAGGAATTTCACATCTGAATCCTAAATCCAAGCTAAGTCCTTCCATGAATGCCTTGCCTGCAATTATTCCTGTAACCTTTGCAAACTTTGACCTATCTCTGGAAATTTCACACAACTTTGTTTGATAATATTCAAGTTGAACTAATTCATCTCCCATACCTTTTAATCCAGGAAGACCTTTATGATGTAACACATTAATATTTTTGTGAAATCTTTGCACAATATTCTGTAAATTTTCACACTTGTTCTCCAATTATAACATCAGATTTTTCTTAGTAGGAAATTTCCTTACTTCCAGAATACTGTCAGTTCTGTCTTCAATATCTAGTTCTTCTAATTCATATTTAGTATTTGAATTCAAGTTTTTTATAATAGCTACTGCATCACTGGTATTAGTATAAATTTCTATTTTTACCTCTACAATCAAAATGTTAGAACTAGTAAGAAGTTCACCTTGTTCGAATATGATTTGAATAGATGGCCATATGTGAGATATTTCTTCATTTATCTGAATCCAAAATACTTTCTTTAGCTTGAGAAATGGTGTCAGCCATGATATTTTGTTTCTATAAATATTGAAATATTTGTGCAAGCTTTTGATTTTTCTGCAATTCTAATAAATAAGCACCATCTGATTTGATTTTATGTTCCTGCAATTTACCACACATTTCTATAAGCTTTTCAATTTCTTTACCTTTGATAGCTAGATGATCCATGTCTTTAGTTAATTTTGTTGTTGTTGTAATAGAGTGTGAAACTGCTGTTGCTGAAGAAGATTCCTTCCCTATTGATGTACCTGTTGTTGCAATTTTGGTTAATGGAGTGGCTTGTATTGGAGCAACCTCCTCTTCCCCTTTAGGGAGTTTTTCAATCTCCTTTTACATAGTGGATATTTGGTCATTCTTCTCAATGATAATTTTGAACAAATCCTCCTTTTATTTCTCATGCTCTCCAAACTCTTTAGTCTGTGGATCTTATATTGTTGGGAGTTTCAGTTGCTTTCTCAGGGCTGCTATATCTGCATTATTTTATTTAATTATTTCTTTTGTAGCTTTGATGTCTTTGGGATCATATCCCAATTTTATCACTAGCTCCTCTAAAGATTTTATCTTGGTATATTTATCTAGAGAAGAATGTTTCTCTAACTTCAGTTGAGTTTGAATATTTTTCACTGTGTTTTTGAGCTTAGCAGTTGTCATGGAAGAAGTAGTTAAAGTACTGAAGATCATTTCACCTGATTGCTTGTGAAGGTCCATTTGATCTATAAGATGAATATTTTTGTGTCAAAAGCAAATATTTACTGTTTGTAGTCATCTGTTGTCTGAGGCTGAGGAACCTTAGGCTATAGAAAATCAATCTACATTTTTCCTTTTTCGGAGTCAAAGGCTGATAAAAGCCCGTGTTGAGAAGTTTCTGTCTATTTACAGAATTGAGAAAATACAAAAACTTTAAGGGCTAGATTCCTTCTTTTGATTTCTTGATAAGCATAAAAAATGTTGGGCTCTTTTTTACTACTCTACCCCAATTCCCTTGTTGGTGATGAATAGGTGTAAATGCAGTCATTGGGGTCCCTGGAGTTGTTGGAGATGGTGGCATACTGTATTGTCTCCCCAAAACTAATGGAGTACATGCTCCAGAAATAACAATTGGGTGCATTTGTTCAATATTTTCATACTGACTGTCTTCCTCATTTATTTGCCTTTGTTTCTTGTTATATATAGTAAAATATCTGAGTAGAACTTCTGATGCTGAAGGGGAACTAGTTTCCCTTGTAATTTTCTCTCCCTTTTCTTGTGCTAATGGAGTTTGTGAAGAGGACAAATTTTTCTCTTTAGCCTCTTGGAGATTATTTTCTTCCCATTCCTCTTAGTTCATGAATTGTTCAAGCTCTGCTATGGATGTGTGAATATAAGGGGTTTATTTATGCTCTATCCCCATCTTTGTTCATAAGACCAAGTAAAACTATGCTTAAAATTCATACTCTGTAGGATAGCGTCTGCATCTTGTCTTGCTTCCCTTGTATTGCATATGAAAGGGCCACTATGTTTTTATTTGAAATGGGATTTCTTCTTGGTTGCTTGAAAATATATTTGATCCATGTTTATCATTTTTCTGATGAATTCCAAAGCAAATATCCTTATGGCAACATACTTAGGAAGCTTGTAGGGGGCTAATTCACAACCATAAATTCTGATTTATGAGTAGCTTTGATACAGGTACCATTCACCCTTTTTGGTTTTCTCACTAAGGTGTAAAATCCTCTTATCTCTGAATCTATCCTTGGCTCTGTATTGTTGTTCAATAAGCTTACTTCCACATGCAAAAATTGATATACAAATTGACTGAAAGAGAATTTTGTGTTGTTCTTCCTGACCAGAGGGGTCCAATGAATTACTGATAAATAATTTCCATGCTTATTCATCTTCTGTTGTTGAAAAGGGAATTTCTCTGATTGATAGTAAATAAATAGATACACAAGGAACAAGGCATATCTAAAAATTCCTTCTTTTGATAAATTAAAAAACTGTTTAGGGATCCTCTCTGCTATAATTTTACCATAAAAAAATATAATTGGTGGCTTTTGTTCACTTGAAAAAATGGAAATAAAAGCAAAGATATGCTCATCAATCCACTGGTCTGAATTATAGCCCAGAATATAAGAGATAATGGAGACAATTTGTTTGGTCATTTTAGGGGAAATGGAGATTGAATATGGAGGATTGGTTTTAGGTATTGGGACATCATTTGACAGAAAGGTTTCGAAAACCTTTTCTCTTTGTGGAAATTCCAGCTTGTTGTATATTTCCATAAGAAAATATGGGTAGAAGGGTTTTGAGAGGGGTTCATCCTTGATTTGGAGAATTTTAGAAATTGCATGGCCATTGATGTTGAAGAGGGTTTCTCCATTCTATGAAACTACAAATCTTTGACTAGGTATGTAATGAAGTTGATAAGAGGTAACAAATTTAGGAAAATATGGCACCCGAGGGAAAATATACTGGGCTAATATTGAATTCTAGAGGCCGACTTCATCACTACTTTCAAGGTGTTTTTGATGTATCCAATTGTGAAATTCATGAAGATCAAATTTACAATTGATCTCAAATATTTGATATAAGTGGTATAAGAAAGGTTGATTATCTAAGTCAATATTTGGATGTGGTATTGAGGTATCCTTGGAAGTAGATTTTTCTTTAGGATCCATTGAAATGAAAGGGCAGTGGATGCTTGTAAATACCTGTTAAAAAATAACTCGATAAGGAATCACAGGTACTCTGAAGACAACTACACTAGTGCATATGTTGCCTCTATTATTTGCTTAAAGTTTCAAATAGCCAGGAAAAAGTGGTGAAAATAGAACAGTGAAAGGTTTTGAATTAGAGTGAAAGTTGTTAGTATGAATTTTAATTCCAAGCATACAAAAAAATACCACTTTAGCTGCACATAACAAACAGCCCTAACAACAGAAATGACTACTAATATCTTCAGATCTATAGTTAGGTGATCAAGATAAATGTTGCAAAAATCTAGATCTATACATTATAAGACATTAAACAGTAGAAAAAGCAAGATTTACTCCATGCATCCAATAGACAAGACAAGAATATATCAAATGAATTTTGTATTAATGGCACCTAGGAGGAAAACACAAGAGGGTGTTCCTTGTTTTCCTCAATGGGATGGGTTCTTGTAAGTCCTCAACACTTCAGATCTAGAATTCCTCTCTCTTGATGGTGTAGAAAACCCAGACAAAAATATAAAAATATGGCTATGATGGTGGATCAACAGCCAAACCAAAATTTTAGATCTAGAGTGATCTTTAGGCAACAAAAGGTGATAAATGAATGGGAAACCCCTTCTATTTATAACAAAATATTGAGTTAGTCTAGATATTGGTGCATAATTAAAATATTATTAACCAAATCAAGATCCAAATTTTATGGAATATTTTATGATATTTGTTGGAGGGAAAAGGAATTTGACTTGGGTCAAGTCCCTTTATTTGTAAATAATAAATAAATAAATGATTTATTTATAATTTTAAGGATGTGGTTGAGTAATAATCAAATAAATAATGATTTATTTAATTATTTAAGGGTAAATTAGTCACATTTAACAAAGAGCATTATTTAAATAAGATTTAAACAATTATTCTTAGAAAATAATAAGATAAATAATGATTTATCTAATTAATTTCCTTGTTTTGGGTTAAATATAACCAGAAATATTAATTAAACTATTGTTTAACTTAATTATTCCTTGAGGAAAATCAAACAAATGTATATTTATTTAATATTTCCTCATGGGGTTTCCTATTTAGACCATAAACAACTTAATAAAGGTGGTTTACTAAGTTATTTTCATAGCGAAAGCAATTTTACTTGGGGTGAAATTGGTCTTACATGGTGTACTTGGGTCCATCTAATGATAATAGGTTAGATGAAAAAAAAATGATGTAACAGATTGCCCCCCCATTGTGCGAGTGTTAGGAGCTAATCGTATGACCAAAGTAAGTCATAAGAACTCAATCACTACACATCGAAGGGGAAGTCAAAGAGAGAGAAGTATAAGGTAGACCAAAGTGTTGAAAGAACTAGTCCCTGAGGAGGCGAGACTTATAGGTGCGACAAGTCTCTTTGAAGCATGAGTACCTGTGCTATAGGCGGCGAGGGAGGCATACCTATGCCCGCTGAGGAAAGGTACAAACAATAAGGCGTCTAGAAAACCATGGGACTGGCCAATATAACACATGCTAGCATAAACATGAGCCAGCTAAAAAACAATAATGAATCCCACATACATAATGTGCCTGGGATAACAGCTAGGATTTTTACAATGATATATGAGTACATGAGATATAAATGCAACCCAGATGCCCCTGAAAAAAGGAGAGGGCTCTGAAAATCTGACTGATATATGCAAACAAAAAGGTGCTGCAAACAGTTGAGGTCGACATCATCAAATGTATGGAGCTGCATCGAAGGCTGTAATGAAGAGGTCATCCGAGTGTGTTGGGGGCTACCTGTAGGGCCACCCCCTCATGAGGGCTGAGACATCTCACACACACCCGAGAATCACCGATGTTAGCTATTACATCACTAAACCATCGAGTATAAAAATATCGATCATGCTGAAAGGAGCTGGAGCTGAGAAAAAATCAAGTCAAAGGGCAATGAGGAGTCCCTTTGCCTGATCTGAGGCACCAAACAAGAGTGGAAGCTGGAACCAAGGTACACCTCCCTATAGACCTGTCTTCTGGAATGAATGAGATGATGTCGACAGAAGGAGGTCCGCCATAGGTGAGTCAATAAGGGATCCTCAATGAAGGCATGAGAGAAAATAGTAGAGTGACTGACAGACTGACACCAATGATGATGATGAAATGGGGGGGTACTGAATAACGAACAAACGACTTCCCTTGTTAGAGCATAAAGGGCATGGATGACCTAGCAGTGGCTTACATAATATCATGAGGGATAGGGGACAGTGGGAATGAAGGCCATAATGTGCGACACAAGAGAGGAACCAAGCAATGGAGGATGGAGGACTATAGCGGGATGCAAAGGGACTCAGGATAGACTCCATGAATGTAATGATGACTCAACTCAGATGCTCTAAACAAGGGTGACACGATGGTGCTGCCACAAAGAAAAAGGGTCCAATGGGGACTATGAAAACATGAGTACAAGATGGTAACTCAAGATGAAAGCCAACATGAGCATGGACTAGTATGGAGGCAAAGTGATGGCAACAAAACTGAAAGTCAGCCCCCCAAGGAGAGCTGGTATGTTATTGTCACTCTGTCAGCATTTTCTCTCAATTAATTTGGTTCCTCGCCATGTGGTCTTCCTCAACTTCTTGTAACTTTATTTATCAATTTTAGAGAAATTGATAAATAACACATTCAACAACTTTAGAACATATCAATCCTTATAACTCCACAATATCTCCAATATAGAATCTGCGCCAATTTCGAGATTTAATTATATGGTAAAGGTTAAATACTTTGGGGTTTATGTAATCACCCGATTTCATCACCGTGGAACACTTTATATGCTTTAGGCCAGACCCACATGTACAATCGGTGGAAAATACACACAACTATACGTTAGATTAACCTTCGAGCATCTTCTGGATACGACCACTGTCAGATGGCTTCCCTCCATATCGACGGCGTTCAACGATATCGCGTGGCCTCCTCAGCCGAACTTTAACATGTGATGGCACATGAAAAGGTGGTTTTCTGGGTCCCACCTTATGCCACGTGTCGAAAACCCAATGGAATCGCTCCGAATTTGAAAATACTGCTTACTCCGCAAAAGCGGTGCGGTATGGGCAATCTGGTTTCGCAATCCACTCCCGGGTTTTGGAACAGTGACTAACCAAATTTAATTCGGGGTTGTGTTATCCTTCTTATTCAGTTAACTCAGTTCTATCCTCGGTAGGGTTTCCAATTAACAACAAAAAAATGTAATTCTCTTCCGATGGGATTTTCACTACCATTAGGATAGAGTTAGTCGACCACAATTATACGCAGACTTCTTCTATGAGTGGAAATTTATTCAACAGAGCCTATTCAAACAATTTTGAGAGAAATAGTGGACAGAGAGATTCAGAAACTGTGCAATAGTTCAATTCAGAAATTATGTACGCAGAGAGTTCAATCACCTCATAGTTAAACAAATTTCCTCACAAGTATCAATTCTAGACAAATTGAAAATCAACGGGAACTAAAATTTATTCAATCGGAAGCGATTTCTTAACACACAGAAATTATTGCAGAAATCTCCTCCTCCCTGAAATCTGGGGGTTACATATATACATAAACATTTGTCTCTTCGGTTCCTATGGGAGGACCATTCTATTAAATCAAAAGCCTAATTACAATTATTCAAATAACTGAAACATGACAGATGGATCGAATCCAAACCTATTCAACTTCTATGGACTCTAACTAGTCTAAATGAAACAGGCAGTTGAGGTATTGACACCTAGCTATTACAATTCAATGATTTTGAACCCTCCTAGCCACAACATGTGGACAAAACCTCCTACATTGCTGGCTAGTGTCTAATGCCCCTGCATCAGACTCCCAAGGGCGATTTTCTTCATGGGCTCCTGTCCATGAGCTCTTCCACTGATCTGCCTATCTTCTGCAACATTCCTTAAGTCATCCAAGTGGCATCTTCCTCTAGCTTTTCCTTCCATTTGATTAAGTAATGAAAGTAATCTTGTCCTCTGGTCTTCCCGAACACTCTCTTGTCCAATATCTTCTCTGGTTGCAATGGTTGTGCTGGAGGTAGCTGCTCTTCCCACTCAATCTGTTCCTTGCCTACTGATCTTTCTTTTGCACCAACATATTCATACTTGTACAAATCTGAAACATTAAAAATGGGAGATATTCCAACATCAGGTGGCAATTCAATCTCATAATCATTTGCAGAAAAATTTCTAAGTATCTTGCATGGCCCAATCTTTTTGAACTTCATTTTATTATACTGCTTCTTTGGGAATCTCTCCTTTTTCAAGTGTGCCAAAACCAAATCTCCTACTTCAAAATGGACTTATTTTGTGCTCAAGTCTGATCTGCCTTTGTATTTGATGCTACACTGCCTTGTAAATTTTTTTTTCACTTGTTCATGTATGGCCTGGATCTCTGAAGCAAATTCTTCACCATCAGCGCTTCTCATCTTTTCCCTTCCTAGATTTAGTAAATTTGATATTCCCCTGGGGTGCATTCCATAGATAATATGGAATGGGCTCTACCCTGTGCTCCTGTTTGGTGAGTCATTATATGCATATTCTACCTGGGGAAAAATATGATCCCACTGCTTGGGATGCTCTCCTGCAAGACTTCTCAACAAATTTCCCAGACTCCTATTCACTACCTCAGTTTGTCCATCAGTCTGGGGATGATAAGCTGACCTGAAAATAATTTTGGTACCAAATTTCTTCCATAGTTTCCAAAAATGACCCACAAATATGGTTTCCCTGTCTGAAACAATACTCTTGGGCAACCCATGCAATCTAACAACTTCTTTGAAAAACAAGTTAGCAACATGGGTGGCATCACTAGTTTTATAACATGGAATAAAATGTGCCATTTTGGAGAATCTGTCCACTACAACAAAGACTGCATCATTCCCTCTCTGCGTCTTGGGCAATCCTAGAACAAAATCCATACTCACCATGTCCCAAGGCCTGTCTGGAATAGGCAAGGGAGTGTACAATCCTACATTTTGGCTCCTTCCTTTGGCATATTGATAGATTTTTCAATTCTTCACGAACCTATCCACTTCTGCTCTCATCTTGGGCTAATAATAGAAGTGACTCAGCTGCTCATAAGTTTTATCAGTACCAAAGTCACCAGCAAGTCCACCACCATGCTTTTCTTTGATCAAATTTTCTCTCATGGAACATTTTGGTACACACAGTTGATTTCTTCTGAATAGTAAGTCCTCCTGCAAGAAATAATCCAGCCATTGGCTTCTATCTGTTAGAACAGGGTTACAACATGCCTCAAATGGTTCCTTAAAATATGAATCTTTTTTATACAATTCCTTGAGAAAATCAAATCCTACAACTTCAAAATTAGTTTCTTGAATAAGCATGTGCCTCCTACTCAAAGCATCAGCTACTTTATTTGCTTGGCCACTTATGTGTTTCAAAACAAATTTAAAACCTTGGAGATATTCAACCCATTTGGCATGCTTATGATTTAATTTTGGATACTGTACAATATATTGCAAAGCATGATTATCAGAATATACTACAAATTCTTTGGACATCAAATAATGACTCCACTTTTTCAGTGCCTGAACAATTGCATAGAATTCCTTCTCGTAAGAGGAATACTTCCTTCTGGTGTCATTCAGTTTTTCACTGAAATAGGCTACAAGCCTATCATCCTGACTCAAAACAGCTCCAATGGCCTCTCCACTGGCATCACACTTCACTTGAAATGGTTTATCAAAATCAGGTAGAATCAAAACAGGCTTTTCAGTTATCTTTTGCTTCAAAAGTTTAAAGTTTCTTTCTGCTTCAGAAGTCCATTTAAATGGTTATTTGCTCTTCTTTATTGTCTCAATTATGGGTGCATTAATCTTATCGAAGTTTTTGATGAATTTCCTGTAAAAACTGGCAATTCCATGGAAACTTCTTACCTCAAAAACATTTTTGGGTGAAGGCCACTCCACAATTTCCTTGACCTTTTCTGGGTCCATCTTCAATCCTTCTACAGAAACAGCAAGACCCAAATACACCAACTCTTCCTTCATGAATGAGCATTTATTTAGGTTTATCAACATTTTATCTTGGTGCAGCTTCTTCAAGACATAATTAAGATGTCTTAAATGTTCTTCTTTAGTCTTGTTGAAAACTAATATATCATCCAGATACACTATCACAAATTTACCAATGAATTCCTTCAACACTTCATTCATAAGTCTCATAAAAGTACTAGGTGCATTTGACAACCCAAAAGGCATGACCATCCATTCATATAGTCCTTCATTTTTTTTAAAGGCAGTTTTCCACTCATCACCCTCTCTTATTATGATCTGATGATATCCACTTTTTAAATCTATCTTTGAAAAATATTTAGCACCACTCAAACAGTCCATCAAATCCTCAACTTTGGGAAAAGGAAATCTATACCTGATTTTGATCTTATTGATTGCTCTGGAATCAATACACATTCTCCAGCCTCCATCTTTCTTTGGGCTCAATACTGCTGGTACTGCACATGGACTCAAACTTTCTCTGATCAGTCCCTTGTCCACCAACTCATGTACTTGTCTCCTGATTTCCTCATTTTCTGTGGGAGTCATTCTGTAGGTTGCCTTATTTGGCAGATTTGAACCAGGGATAAAATATATTTGATGGCTGATCTTTCTCACAGGTGGCATCTCATCAGGTAAATCATCCACAACAATATCACAATAATTGTCTAACATATCTTGGATTTCTATTGGCAAATGAGAAATCTTTGTAGAAGTAAGAACTACCTTAGGTTTGCAAACTAAAGCAAAAATTACCTCTTATTCTTCTATCTGTTGCACATATTCCTTCCCTCTCAGCAACAAGGTCTTTGGATCAATCACTCTACTTGATGGCTCTCCTTCTTCCATGGGTATCAATGTATGATGCACCCCATCCTTGAAGAACTTGTAAGTGTTCTTCTTGCCATCATGCACTGCTGCTCTGTCAAACTGCCAAGGTCTACCCAGCAGTATGTGACACACATCCATGGGAATCACATCACACAGGACCTTATCTTTTTATTTTCCCATTTGCAGCTCTATCTCACATTGTTCTTTTAAAACCAGCTGGTGCCCTTTATGCAGCCAGGACACCCTGTAGGGAGTTGGATGCTCCCTTGTCTTCAGCTTCAATTTCTCTATCACCTCAGTGGAAACCAGATTTTCTGTGCTACCACTATCAATAACTAGCTGGCAGAATTTCCCTTGGACTTTGCATATGATCCTAAACAAAGTCTTCCTTTGTGCAGGTTCAGTGACCTCTTTGGTTTGCTTCAACAGGACCTTATTAACCACCAAGGACTCTCTTCTCTCTGGTAGGATTTCTTCTTCAATTGCTACCTCTTCTCCAGCCTGGGCAACAACAACATTTTTTGGACCATCACCCACATTCTTTGGACATTCATAGTTCTTGTGTCCCACTTCCTGACATCTATAGCACCTCAATTCTCTACCTCTGCCTCTGTCTCTGCCTCCTATTCCTTTTCCTCTGTAAGAACCCCTTCTGCCCCTTGCATCATCCTCTGTAGATGCATTCTGAGGGGAGCTACTGTTAGCTCCATCCTTGGGTGTAATAGGCTTTCCTCTACCACCCTGACTTCCCCTTCCATGGAAAGGACCTCTCTTCTTGGTAGACTTCTTCCTCAGGAGTTTCTCCTCTACTTTCAAGGCCATATGGTAAGCCTCTTCCACTGTATTAGGAGACAGAAGACCAATCTCATCTTGGATCTCCAGCTTGAGACCATTCACATATCTAGAAGTCTTCTCTGGTGTGTCTTGGAACTACCCATCTCTTATGTTTACTCTGTAGAATTCTTCTATGTATTATTTTACTGTCAGCAACCTCTGTCTCAGGTTCTGCATTTGCCTAAACAATGTTAGCTGATAATCACTAGGCAAGAATTTACCTTTTAAATTAGCCATCATTCTGGTCCAGCTCTTGATAGGCTGCTTTCTAACTATCCTCCTATCTGCTTTCACTCCATCCCACCAAAGTGCATCATGTCCCTTCAGCTTTGTTACTGCAAACTTGACCTTTTTATCCTCGCTCATTTCTTCATAGTCAAAGCACTTGTTCATTTCATTAATCCAGTCCACTAGCTCCTCTGGATTCAGTCCTCCTGCAAAACTTGATACTTCAATCCTAGGCTTAACTGCAGACCCCAGAACAGTTCTGAGGAGCCTCGAGTGAGGAGGAATCTCAACATTTTCTTCAGCTTCTTCTATTTCAGGTTCACTGGTGTCTTCAGGATCTCTGGGCTGTCTTCGCTCCATGGCATCCATTCTGGCCTCGAACCTCTGCAAAATCCCCAACACCTCTGCGTTGGCAACAGGTCTCCTTCTTCCAACACCTCTACCAAATCGGATTTCCATGTTAATTCTCTACAAAAAAAACTCAAAAAAAATAGCTCTGATACCACAAATGACGGTAACAAAACTGAAAGTCGGCCCCCCAAGGAGAGCTGGTCTGTTATTGTTGCTCTGTCAGCATTTTCTCTCAATTAACCGGGTTCCTTGCCATGTGGTCTTTTTCAACTTCTTGTAACTTTATTTATCAATTTCAAAGAAATTGATAAATAACACATTCAACAAATTTAGAACATATCAATCCTTATAACTCCGCAATATCTCCAATATAGAATCGGCGCCAATTTCGAGATTTAATTATATGGTAAAGGTTAAATACTCTGGGGTTTATGTAATCACCCGATTTCATCACCATGGAACACTTTATATGCTTTAGGCCGGACCCACATGTACAATCGGTGGAAAATACACACAACTATACCTTAGATTAACCTTCGAGCATCTTCCGGATACGACCACCATCCGATGGCTTCCCTCCAGATCGACGGCTTTCAATGATATCGTGTGGCCTCCTCAGCCGAAATTTAACGTGTGATGGCACACGAAAAGGCAGTTTTCGGGGTCCCACCTTATGCCACATGTCGAACACCCAATGGAATCGCTCCGAATTTGAAAATGCTGCTTACTCCGCAAAAGCGGTGCGATATGGGAAATCTGGTTTCGCAATCCACTCCCAGGTTTTGGAACAGTGACTAACCAAAGTTAATTCGGGGTTGCGTTATCCTTCTTATTTAGTTAACTCAGTTCTATCCTCGGCAGGGTTTCCAATTAACAACAAACAAATGTAATTCTCTTCCGATGGGATTTTCACTACCATTAGGATAGAGTTAGTCGACCACAATTATACGCAAAATTCTTCTATGAGTGGAAATTTATTCAACAGAGCCTATTCGAACAATTTTGAGAGAAAAAGTGGACAGAGAGATGCAAAAGCTGTGAAATAGTTCAATTCAGAAATTATGTATGCAGAGAGTTCAATCACCTCACAGTTAAACAAATTTCCTCACAAGTATCAATTCGAGACAAATTGAAAATCAACGAGAACTGAAATTTATTCAACCGGAAGCGATTTCTTAACAAATAGAAATTATTGTAGAAATCTCCTCCTCCCTGAAATCTGGGGGTTACATATATACATAACATTTGTCTCTTCGGTTCCTCTGGGAGGACCGTTCTAGTAAATCAAAAGCCTAATTACAATTATTCAAATAACTGAAACATGACTGATGGATAGAATCCAAACCTATTCGACTTCTATGGACTCTAACTAGTCTAAATTAAACAGGCAACTGAGGTATTGACACCTAGATGTTACAATTCAATGATTTTGAACCCTCCTAGCCACAACATGTGGAAAAAACCTCCTACATTGTTGGCTAGTGTCTAATGCCCCTGCATCACAAAGTGGTGCCCCCAATACGAGTTTTGAAAGTGAAGAAATTTTATTTTGAGGAGGGGAGAAGTGACGCTTCATGGAAGAAATGTGTCCTGGTGAAGTATCAAGTTACTAAAAACTAATAGATAACCTTTTGAGGGCTTGGTGAGATCTTTCCAATGGTATAGATGGTTCGTCAAAATGAGCTACGGTTTGGCCGCAACAAGTGAAAGAAAAATTAGGGGTTTTATTTTAATAAGGCATTTTCCTTCCAAATTCACTCATTGGAGTTGTGGTGAATGTAGTGAGGAGAGGAGGCCCTAAATATTATGGTGATCATAGTAGACAAACTAACCATTGGAATTTGAGATCCATCAGTTGTAGGTAAGATGCCTAATCCTAATCTTTCATTTCATTGGGTTGAAAGTTCAGTTTAGGTGCCCAGAGCTCATGAATAGGTCAGGTCGCGCTTTTTGGGGTCTATTCTGCATCCTAGGTAGCAGGTACTGGGCAGAAAACTGCGACCTATCCCAGGAAATGACCTGGAAAGTGCGACCTATCAGGGAAAGGGGGTTTCAGTGCTGTTTTTGGCTGGGATGTTGGATTTTTATGGTTGAGGGGAATAGGTGCCCCCAAGCATCTTATGGTCATGCCAAAATGTATTTAGAAAAAGGGGAATCTAAACACATGTTAATGATGTGGTGCTCCATTTGTTTTCGATATGGTTATGCAGTTTGAGAAAGGGAATTGAGGCTTACCAATCTATTTTGGTACTGCATATGTGCATAAAATGGACTTTAAGTTTCCAGATTGGCATATCTGGTATCCCTATCCCAAAGAGAGGATTTTGGGATAATGAACTGGTGCTCCCCCAGAAAATTCATAGGTTGGTCAACAAAAATGTCGAAAGGACTGGGTTGTTTATGTAATATGAAGGAATGATGAAGGGTATCATCCCTAGAGTGATTCAAAGTGTTATTGGACTCTAGAGGTTCTTCTAAATGTAGAATAATCATGGTACTAAAGCTGAAACAACCAGATAGACTTGGAGAGTTGTGGAGAATTTCTTCTCCTGGATTCACAGATATGAGTGCCCCTTTACCCAAACATTGGGTGTACATGTAATGGCCACAAGGTGTTTTTTTTTTGGATGTATGGGTTCGGTGCCAGGGGGGATAGATAAAGTCAGGGGTGGTGACTAATTCCACGATGTCGTCATCGTAATAGAGGATGGGGTGAGTGGTGGAAGAAATACCACCTAACACGACGAAGCTACCTGACTCATCATCATGAGAAGAGAGGTTCACATGCGCATTGTCAAAAATGGTGACAGAAGAGTAATAAAGTAAAAGATCTACCGATTTTGAGCCCAAGGTGATCGCTGAAGGGAGGTCAGACAAAAAATCAGGGGGAGTCTCCAAGGGGACTTCCATCGAGGGTCTCATGGATGATGATAGATAGCAAATGGAGGACCAAGGCTCCATTATTTCAACATCATAAGGGGGAATGTCAATGGGAGCATTCTTATCTTCTAGTGTTGCCGAAGCAAGATGCATAGATAAGGGGGTGATGGACTCATTGCGCTTGGTCTCAAATTGGCGTAAAGCTTCTAAAGAGGAACGATACTCTTCGAGGTGAGGACAAAGGTGAGTGTAGTGGCCATGGAAATCACACAAAACACAAGGGTGATTTGTGCGCAATGGTTTTAGTCTTAGGATTGAATTGGGTATAGTGACATATACCTCTGGGATATCAGATTCCGGACACGTCTCATTGACCATGTAATTAAGGTGAGGCAACTCCGGACAAGTGTGGGTGGCGTGGCCGACAACATCACATAAAGCACACTGGATGGTATGCATTGGAGGCCGAGGAGGGGCAGGGTTTGTCGAGGTAGCCTTCTCCTTTGATGCCCCCTTGCGAGCTTTTCCCTTCTTACCCGAAACGGTCGCAACGGGAAGTGGTTCATGTTGGGGTGAATGTGGCACTGTTGTAGCGGGAGAAGTCATAGGGACCAGTTGAACCTAGGTCATAGCAAGATAAGGTTTGGGTTGACCAGGTGGGGTCGTGGCTGGAGGGTCGAGGTACCAGACAAGAATCCCAAGGGTCAGGTTAGGAAGAGATAGGGTGGCCATAACAGGTACCATGTATACTCCTAGTGGGGGATCTAGGAACGGTATCTGATCAGAGGGGTAATGACCTAGCAGGATGGCTCCAAGGTGGTTAAGGCCTAGAGGAACTGTTCTAGGAGGATAAAGAGGCTCATGAGTACCAATTGAAATTGAAGGGCCAGGGGAAGATGGTTCAAAAGGCTGATTAGAGGACATCATGAGAATATAGTAATCAGGGGAACCAGATGTAAGAGGTTGAGTGGCCATCTGACCTTCAAGTGGTTGGGTAGCCACAAATACTTGCTGAGGGAAAGGATTACTAAGCATAGTCGGTTGACTAGGTGTAGGACTGGGAGGAACGGAAGGGATGGATTTCTATCCTCTCAATGTTGCTTGAAACTCCCATAGCTGTCTCATTTGTGGCAGAAGAGGACAATCATGCGTATAATGGCCATAAACACCACAACAAGAACAGGGTTTTTTCGTATGAATAGGCCTATCATGCTTGGGCTGAGTGCCTTGTTGTTGGTTTGTAGTGTTAGGAGCATTACCTTGATTAGGTCCATGATTACCAGGGGAAGCTTGATTTTGAGTGCCTTTCCTCTTCCTTTTTGAGGGAGGAGGATTAGTCGTGCCCTGCTATGCATACACCTGCCCCTGAGGGGGTGGTGGTTGCTGTTGTGGGGGTTGAGAAGGCAAGGGAGGAGGAGGTGCTAATGCTGGAGGAGCTGGAGCACTAGGCTATGGATACGGATAATAAGGAGGTTGCATAACAGTGTGGTAAACAGGAGGTTGGGAAAAAAAAGGAGGCATGTTGTATCCTGGATACGTGCTACCGAGAGGGGGAAAAGTGCAGGAGGTGCTAGCCCGCCCCTTGAGGAAAACCATAGCCCATGGGAGGTTGATCATATGGATTAAAGAGAGCTCTAATGATACCGTCGACAGTGTGAGATGCCCCCGATGCATTGGCACCATCGGGTCTGGGAAGATCAGGTAGAACGGTATAAACATAACCCGACTGAGCGTAGATCAGGTCATATTTTAACGCAATTTGGAGAGCGGCTTCTTCGGTTTGAGGAAAGTGTGATGTGACATCTTTCCCTATAGGAGGCAATAGAGCCCCAAGGAACTAGTCCATGTAGACACGGTCTTCGAAGGTAGGGGCTCGACATAGGCTCCTTCTTCTCCACCATTCCTGAACATGGTCGGATAGGTGGGTCGCAGACAATTGACGGAAAGAGGTCAAGAGCTCGGTACCAGTGTCGTAACGAAGGGGAAGCTAGAAATAAGACAAAAAATCCCGGGCAAGAGTTGCAATGGTGGTATGAAAGGAAGGGGCCTGATCAACATACCACTTAGAAGCTTCACCTGTAAGCGTTCGTTGGAACAACCGAAGACAGACAGAGTCATCGGTAATGGAATTAAATGAACAACACATGTAGAAAGATCGAACATGATTTGAAGGATATTCTCCAGCAAGACCTTCAAACTTTGGGATGTCAGAAGGGAGCTTTGTCGGCATAGCAGGCCAACTAGCGTCATGGTGTATAGGGCCATTTATCAACTGGTCAAAATTGGGGAGGCTGAGGCCTGCCATGAAGGGGAGCAAGGGTGCAACCGGGGTGGTGTCCGTTATGGTCCTACTAGTGGTATTCCCAGCCTGAGGGTTGGGGTTACCACCAGCTGCAGGTCCTGCACCAGACATGGTGAAGGTGTCAGGGGGAGAACCAAAGGCGGAATGAGAAGGAGAACCTGAAGGACCAGAAGAAGATTCGGTGTGCAGACTAGGTGGAGGACTAACTTGGACCCTACGTGGAGGAGTAAGTCTTCCTACCGGAAACTGAGGATGAAGGCCAAGAATTCTCCGGGATAAACACCTTGATGGCACAATGGTGACGACACAAACATGACACAAAGGAAAAAGAGACCGACAAGGGCAGGGAGGTGCAGGATCAAGTGATTACAATGTCGAAACAAGGGCAAAGAGGTGCAGGATCAATTGATTTCAATGTTTTAGAGTCTTTGCTTGGTTGTGTTAACCAAGCCCTTTTTCACTTAGGGTGTGTATGTAAAATGTGTAAATTTTAATTTTTAAACCCACACGTTTGTAGAGAAAAATAAAAAGTGTGTTGTATCGCTATAAATAAACCTGCAAATGACAGTATATAGGCCTGCAAAAACAGAAAATAAATAGCTAATAATGAAATAATATAAACCCAAGGAGGCGGGTCTCTCAACAACTAGTCTATAGGTGAGTAAAAAATCTAACTAAAACACACTAAAAAAGCTAATAGATCTAAGGTCAAGAGGGACAGGGATCTAAAAGACAAAATCTGCTAGAAAGTGGTGTAGAAAACAACAACAAATGAGAGGAAAAAATTGTTGTAAACAAGGTGGCAAAAGGCTATCTCCTGAAGGGAAATGGAGTGAACCCTAGAGGAAAACCCAAAAAAATTTAGATGGGTTGATTTGGATGGATAACAAGTCTATCTGAAGCGGATCTAAAGGTGAGGTATCAGATCTAAAAAAATGGCTGAAGACTCTGAAATTTCAGACAACTTGCAACAACAAAAACTCTTCCACAAAAAGTGGAGGGTACTGAAGCCCTAGGAGGCTAGGTTCCCACTTATTTGAGTGAAAAAAAACAAGTATAGGTCCAAAACGAGTGGAGATGGAGGTCAGACAACCCTAAACAGAGGCTCAGACAAACCCAGAAAACTTTTAAAAAAATCCCTGCAAAAAGTCCACGTTGCAGTTTCTGACCTGTTTTCAGCAAAGGTCGCAGGTTTTGGGCTGTAAAGTGCACCATGAAGGTCCAGGTCGCAGGTTTTGGCCCAAAAAGTAACTCGCATCCTCGACACTCTCGGCGGTAGGCTCAAAAAAAGTTTTCGTCTCAAATGGCAGCTTGATGTCCGTCACCTACGCAATAGGTCCGAAAAACAACACTGTGTTTTAATTTTTATCGTTTTAGAATTTTATAGGTTAAAAACAACATCAAGAAAAGAAAAAAACAAGGGGCTAAGTAGAAATCACGACAATGGTCGTAATCATAAACCCATGTGGAGTTTCCAGTTGTTAGTATGAATCTTAATTCCAAGCGTATTGAAAAATACCACTTTAGCCGCACATAACAAACAACCCTAACAGAAAATATGGCTGCTAATATCCTCAGATCTGTAGTTAGGTGATCAAGATAAATGCTACAAAAATCTATATCTATGCATTATAAGACATTAAGCAGTAGAAAAAACAAGATTTACTCCATGCATCCAATAGACAAGACAAGAATATGTTGAATGAATTTTGTATTAATGGCACCTGGGAGGAAAACACAAGAGGGTGTTCTCTGTTCTCCTCGATGGGATGGGTTCTTGTAAGTCCTCAACACTTTAGATCTAAAATTCCTCTCTCTTGATGGTGTAGAAAATGTAGACAAAAAATGGTAGCAAAATATGACTATGATGGTGGATCAATAGTTAAACAAAAAGTATAGATCTAGAGTGATATTTAGGCAACAAAAGGTGATAAATGAATGGGCAAACCCTTCTATTTGTAAAAAAATATTGAGTTAGTCTAGATATTGGTGCATAATTAAAATATTATTAACCAAATCAAGATCCAACTTTTATGGAATATTTTATTATATTTGTTGGAGGGAAAAGGAATTTGACTTGGGTCAGTCCCTTTATTTGTAAATAATAAATAAATAAATGATTTATTTATAATTTTAAGGATGTGGTTGAGTAATAATCAAATAAATAATGATTTATTTAATGATTTAAGGGTGAATTAGTCATATTTAACCAAGAATATTATTTAAATAAGATTTAAACAGTTATTCTTAGAAAATAATAAGATAAATAATGATTTATCTAATTAATTTCCTTGTTTTGGGTTAAATATAACTAGAAATATTAATTAAACTACTATTTAACTTAATTATTCCTTGAGGAAAATCAAACAAATGTATATTTATTTAATATTTCCTCATGGGGTTTCCTGTTTAGACCATAAAAAACTTAATAAAGGTGGTTTACTAAGTTATTTTCATAGTGAAAGCAATTTTACTTGGGGTAAAATTGGTCTTACATGGTGTACCTGGGTCCATCTAATGATTATAGGTTAGATGACCAAAAAATGATGTAACAAAAGTGTACAATTTAAATAAGATAATAACGAACGTTAATAGGCGTGGGAGGATTTAATGAGAAGATGTTACAGTTAATGGGTATGTAACAATAAATGGTAATAGGTAATTGGGAGACCCATGGAAGTTTATCATTAGATAAATGGAATGACGTGTGAATGATGATGAGATGACAGAAGTAGTAAAATGGTCAAAGGGCGATTTTGGAGCCCACCTGGAGGGGGGGCAGATGTTAAGTGGAATTGAAGGGTGGGGGGTGCAGTCTCAATGGTAAGATGAAACATAGCAGAGGTGGTTTTTATTTATAGATTTACCTAGACCCCCCCTCCTCCTCCCACCCCCGACAGATAAATTTTGAAAGCACTGGGGGGTGCAGGTTTGCATGTGCACCGTCGATCTGAATGCATTAGATCTCAAGCCTTCAAATCTACAAGATGTTTATTAAACATGCCAATAACACGTCACTTTATTACACAATAGATTAACCATATAAACATATGATTAATACTATAAAACATACTTTATTCTAAAAAGAAATTAAGTGGCATTTTAAGTGGCACACTTTTTCCCTTTTTATTTTATTTGAAACAAAGCAATTTTTATTCTTTTATTGCTTTTGACTACGCCTAGAATTTTAGTTTTCTTTTTTTCTTTGTTTTCTTTTATCATCTAATCCTAACATTTTTTTATTTTCATTACTTTATTTTCATATTCAATCCTAACATTTTTTATTTTTTATTTTTTTCATCTATTCACATTCAATCCTAACATTTATTTTATTTTATTTTTTTTCATCTATTCAGTTGTCGAAGTAAGATATACAGTCTTTACCAAAGATTCAAGTATTTGGTTTCTTGAATGTGTCTCTTTTCTCATGTGAGTTTACTATGTTTTGTTCATATTCTCAAATTATCTTTAGATGCTTAAGATTTAAGTTTATAATTGAGTTTCATCCAATGTTAAGAAATCAATTATAATTTGTTTTAAGTATTTCCCTTGCAAAATAGATTATTTATGTATCAGAATTCACTCTTGATAAGTGCTCTGCTTCAAATACAATCCATTCCACTAAATCTATATTAGGAATTCATCCTTCATATATTCTCGTGATATAGTGGATTGTCCTTCTCCCTCTTCTCAAACTGATAAATAAATTACTTTTTCTGATAGACACTGAAGACCTTGCCTTTGCTTCCTTAGTTGTATGACCAATCCTCTAGTTTTATCTTAAACTACAGATTTTGACTCGATTTACCAATCATTCTATATTTACAGATAGACAACCAAAAATATTTTCAGTTCTAAAGCTACATAAGACCTAGCCTCTGCACTTAAAATGACCTATTGCTTTATTCTTGAAAAACATATTTCACTATTTCACTATTTCACATTACATTTTTTCACTATTTTAGGCCAAGCATGAGAGTAAAATCTTGGTTCTGAAAGAGGCTACAGTGGAGGACAAGCCACAAATCACCAAGACATTCTTGACATTGTTAAAGAAAGAGTATGTATCACTCCTCGATTTGGTGGAGATTTCCAGAGATGGTTGGTATCTAGACAGTGGTGCTACATGCCATATGACAAGGGAGTGTGATATATTTCAACCACCTCGCTCAGTAGCCACTGGATTCTTGCTGAGATGTGGGATCCACACTGAAGGAATATTCGATACAAGAGAGGGTTCAATTGTATTTGAGTTAGAATCAAGATGGACTGTAGCCTTTCATCATGTTCTATATGTTCCTCGTCTAAGAGTGAATGTGCTCTCCATTTCAGCCTTGGAGGATCAAGGCTATACATTTGAGTTCAGAGGAGATTCAGTAACTTTATGGCTAGAGGGGGTTGTGTATGCTGAGGATTCCATCATATTGGGAATCAAAGAGGGAAAATTTTACCGGTTATGGGGTCGACCTCTAGTTTGAGAGGGACATAGAGCTAGTTATGCAACATTTTTTAGGAGGCAGGAGGGCCACCTTAGAAGACCCACTTGGTGGGAATAGATCCAGCTGGAAGAGATGGAATACTTAGATGAATTCAAAAGAGCTTTATCTGGTAGCCATAGAACATATGAGGTATATTTTCTAAATTCAGAGGGAGCAGGTTGCTCCAGTTCAGAGGGAGCAAGATTTTGAAAAACTTATGAAAAATGATTTTGAAAATTTTTGTGATTCTAGTCTCATTGATAAAAAGTGATATTAGTAATATGTTTAACATGTAGCTCCAAATAAATTTTATGCATGTTGGTTTCATTATTTTTCTCTTGAGAATGTCATGGTTACATCAATCCACCTCCCAAGGTGTTTATATCAAGTGTGATCAAGCTAGATGTATATATGGTAACATATTTTTTTTAGTGAGGTCGTAATTTTTCTAAAGGACATATATACAAAACCTCAAAAAGTGAGGAGCCTACCAGTGTTGAGCTCCTCTCTTACATGAAAAATATATGAAGTTTTCCCTTATATTAAAATTGGGTATATAGCTACAAATGTTTCCATTACAAAATCATTTAATGATAAGGATACAATGCACATAATTGATTTTCAAATTTCTCATGGAAGACACCACATACTAATGAATCAATCATATGAAGAAGGTGATCACCCTGTATTAGAGTTTACTCAAGGTCAAGTAATACACTTACTTGGCCAAGGATTATCAAAGATTATTAAAACTTATCAATTTCATTTTGAATTTCATGTTCTACTTGTGTTTTGGCCTAATGTTAATGTCGATATGTTTGATATTCAGCATGGGGAAGTGTTGAATGTAAATTTATTTTTACAAATCCATCATATAACTAATTAGATTACGAGTCCAAGAACCATCAAGATTCAATTTTAGGCTTGCGTCCCATAGAACGATATGCATATTCAAAGATATTTCACTCACAACTCATTTTCCAACAATCACAGAGCACTCATATCGATTCTCGTAGAGACATAATGAGTTACAACATCAAGAAATTTTATATTTCTTTCAAACTTTTTGAATATCCCTTTACACAACAAAATTCCATCACATATATACAAAATAGAGCTAACTGTTCTTCCTCTTCGAATGAGGAAAAAAACAAGATCGAAATTTAGAATTTCTATTCCTAAATAATCTCTAACCAGCTACCATGTATTTGATCAATAGGGTGACAAGGGGAAGGCACCAGACTCAAACCAATCCATAGATGCTCCTGAGGACATGCTTATTGAAGAACAAATTTATATGTCGATCGATCTGATCCAAATAGTCAAGAGGCTTCTTGTAAAATTAAATAAGAGACTCATATTTTTAATTACGAATGAGCCACGAACAAAATATATAAGAGGCCAAATCATAACCATGATGACCCAAATCCGTCAACATGGGGTAACAAACTCATTTAATTATCCCATTTATTTATTTATGATTTTAATTTCCTCATCCTTCATAAAAGAACTCTTTATTTTACAGGGTTTTTTTGAGGGTGTTTGATCCTCATGGTGAGACTATGGGGGTCGACATTAGTAGCAGCACCTTTTCTCTGCTTGTGAGTGACACACTGAACACACTGACTGTTAACACATCTCCTGAATAGGGTGACACACCATTATCTGCACCATTGAACAACGCATAAAACGATGCACACATGATGCAGACCACGATTCCATCACATATAGTCAAGCAAGATTTCCTGGGTCTAATCATGTTACTAGCACGGGAATACTACTAGTTACATTCTTGGTAGATGATGACCATGTTCCCATGAAATTAGAAAATCCTCCAGGTATATAAAGAAGTGTTTTACATAGTAAGTGTGATCTAATTTAAATTTACGTATAGAGTGTCATTATTTTCAAGTAATGATAATATCGTTTTGTAAGAAATGATACCTTCTATATGCACTTGAATGAGGCAACCTTGCAACTCTTTGGGCCCGTCATTCACACAAGGTGGAATTCTCAAAATTCAAATTTGAAGGAAGAAATTATCAATAGGTTGGTTGTTCTGTTTAGAGATGGTACCTTCAACAAAAGTGAAGTTACCATGAAGGCAGTCCTATATTTAAAATATCTATGAGACCAATATAGGGGTGATTTGCAAAAGAACCCTAAGTATGAGTGACCCCCAGGGATTTCAAAAAGTGAGTAGAAATCCCTCCTAGAAGATGCAAAGGAAAAAAAACTTCGAAAAGAAGGGAAGACACCACCTGGACTAGGAAGGTATGAGGCACATTTATCAATGTAATTATGATGCTTTCTCATCAATATTGCGACATGTAATTAAGCTTATCAATAACATAAATATAGGCTCCCATATACATCTAAAGCCACGAAGGTGAGAATACAAAAACATGGCCAATATCATATTAGCCCTGGGGGTTACTCAAAACTTGCCGCAAAAAATGTAAGTATATAAAAAAAATTGCATCCATATTTTATATTCTTAATCATTTTAATTTAATATTGCAAAATAAAAAAATTCATGTTGTCATGAAAAATTAAAGGGTGAACAATTAAATGAAACTCCCACGGAGGAATACCTCAAGCTTACTTACGAGCACGAATATCAATCCATTGTTGAACGTAGGACAAGAATGGGGTCTTCACGTACTAGTTCTGATCCCCTGCTTGAGACTGAGGTAAATAAAAGAAACAAAGAGCATTTATAAATTAATACTTGTATACAATCTATTGGTTTTTATTTTTGGCCATAAAGTAATTTGCTTCATTGTAAAAAACATGTAGAAATTGTAAATACAGATGTCCCAAGCAATGATGGAAGACATGATCCTAGTGACAGTGGAGTGAAAAATGAAACTGATGTTCAACTCGATTATGGAGGTATTTCATGTGAATTATAATTTTTTAGTATGGATTAGAATTATAAATATTTAAATGCAAATGGTGTATTAATTATAAATCTTCTTGGTTCTACTCTAGAGCATGTATGGGATGAGGCTAGACAATGGGAGACACCTATGGCCACATCTGAAAGTATCCCACTTCCCTCTACTACCAAAGTAGGTAATGAACACTCTACAACATTTTTATTAATAAAACACTTATATTAATAATTACTATAAATGAAAATTTAACATTTTATTCTTATTGCAGTTGATGCTCTGCCGACCTTACAACAACATAAACATTTCACCAAGTTGGGAGAAAGACATCTTACAACTGAAGGGGATGATGCCCTTGCTTCATACATGAAAAATTGCAAGAAACCGAAGAATACTTGACTGTACTTGTAATTTAATCAGAATAACCTTGTTTCAGATTATGTATCATAAAGTTTATTATAAATCATAATGAGATCAAATATTTTTTAAACTCTACGAATGAATGAATGAATAAATGTTTACTATATATTTCTTCATTTATGACGTATCTTAATATCTTTCTTTCAAATATTTCCTAGTATATATATTGGGTACTAGGGAATTGAGAGTGATGTGAGGGGGGGAGGGCCATGAGAGCTTCCACCTTCACGTGGTTGGCCCTGTTCAGTAGAGAATAAATTAATATTTGGACAATCTTGGAGTAAAACTCCGATATCCAACAGAGCAAAAACAAGGTCAACGTTGACTTCGCTGCTTCTTCGTCAAGTGGAGGGAGGTTTGCTCCAAGATTAAAATACACCAATAATTTATTCTAAAAACCAAGAGGAGCTCATTCATGTATTCATGCACTCAATTTTTTTAATTATTATTTATTGGTGCAATTAAATTTAATAATTGGTCAAATTTATTAAATTTATTTAATAATTGCCTCATTGGTCTCATGAATATGTATAGGACAATCGATGTCAATTTGGATGTTGAAGAGGAACAACTATTGAAAGAAAATATCTAAAAAAGGTAACATTACATTCAACATTCAAATTTTCATTATTGTTATTAGGAATTTGTTTGGTGGTTCTTATTATTTTAGCCCTTTTATAGATTGTCATGTGTATCCTATTTCTTAGAATTAGAGATACTTGTCCCCTCTATATATTCATTATTGCCTGGTTTTCAAGTTGAAGTTTGGGAAAATGGAATCATCTCATTGAGCACTATCATCCTTATCCATCACATGTCACAAATCAATCATGGTTTTGACCCAAACATCTATGGGTGAAAAAACCCTCACTTGGGTTCCAAGCCCACAAGCTACCTTTGTGGTGTTTTTTCCTCCAAACCCTAAACCCTAGGGATTGGAGTACTTCCCAAGCTACACAATTCAATAAGGAGTTGGAGGATAAATGCCATAATTTGAAGGGTGAAGCAATTTCTGCAAGAGAAGAATTAGAGAGGTTCAAAACTAGTGCTCAATATTCCACAAGAAAATCAAATTGTTCAAGGCATATAGTTTCAACAAAAATAATAAGAACCGTGATTCATGCAAGAAGAAACAAAAAAATAGAAGAAGACCAAAGAATAGGAATAGAATTGGGAAATTCTACAATTGTGGTGTTCGTGGAAACATAACAAAAAGTTGCAGAAATGGAGAGAAAAATCTATCTCATCAAAAAGCTACATCAATCATGAATGCAAAGAATATCTCATTCCATCAAGTATAATAGTCCATTTTATGGTTATTGTTTCTCATGAAAATACTTTTTCGACAGGGTTATTGACTGCAAGGCACATGCAAGGAATGTAAATTATACCAATAGAAGACATACAACTATTCCTTTATTTCTTGGTAACATTAGATGTTTTGTGTGTGATAATATTGGCCATATGGCCAATGATTGCAAGTTTCCCATGTATTTTAGGAGATCCAACTAGAGAGAGGAGAATATGGAAGGCCAATCGCATAAGAAGAAGAATGATGAAAATATAAAATTATGGAGGAGAAAATAATAAAAAGGATCTTCCACCAAAAAATTAGGCCTACATTGTCATAGGGGGAGCATATGGTTACATTATGAGTTGCATGCAAATTCTTAGTTGTGAAGAGATATGGGAAAGAGTATTAGAAGACAAATCTACATTTCTAGAGATGCGTGTGTTCTGGGGGAGTCATTGAGGTTTTAAGAATTATTTTCATTTTTTCTCTATTTATATTCCACTATGATTTTAGTTGGAGCAACCATGTACATTTGTTGATATTTTTGGAGAAGCTATATGTTTCGGTTTTTATTTATGATAATGGTGTTATGGAAGCCATATATTTATTCTTCTTTGCATTGTCTAGGTGTGATGGGGATGACAAAATAAGGGGAGAATTTGTTCTTCCAAATGGATTTGGAATGTGTTCGCATTGTGTTTAGGAAGATTTTTTATGCTTCTACCACAAATTTCATGTTGGATGAGATAGTATGGTTGCATGGAAAAGGCGGCATGCTATTAGTGTTTTCATTAATAGATCATATTCATGTGTTTTCATGCATATGTTTTCTCTCATGTAGATCAGATGATGTGTTGGAGATAGTCCATCTAGACAATACATATTATTTCTTGTGTTTTCATTTCTAGATGAATCATGCATGCTGTCAATATGTATTAGATGGATGGATCATGTGTTGTAGCTGCATGGAGAGAATATGTTGTTGCCTATAATATGAATTTAAATGGTTGAGATATTATTATTTATATTGTTTCTCATGTGTTGTTGGATGGAAAGAGTTATGATGATGGATGTTCATATGCGAAGTATACTTGTTTTGTTGCTCACAAATTTACTGATTATGCCTCATTGATGATATGTTTCTCACCTATGATGATGATAATGATTTGTTGTTTCTTATGATGTTTTGGTATGATGGAATGGTTGTTGCTTAGTTTTTTCTCTCATGAATATGTATAGGACAATCTGTGTCGATTTGGAAGTTGAAGAGGAACAACTATTGGAAGAAAATATCTCAAAAAGGTAACATTACATTTAGCATTCAATTTTTCGTTATTGTTATTATGAATTTGTTTCGTGGTTCTTATTATTTAATAAACTTTTGTTTTATCCCTTTTATAGTTTTTCATGTGTATCCTATTTCTTAGAATTAGAGATACTTGTCCTCTCTATCTATTCATTAATGCCTGGTTTTCAAGCTGAAGTTTGGGAAAATGGAGGGTGCTCCAAGGAATGGTCTATAACTTTAAAAAGTTAGTTTCCTTTTGAAGTTTTGGAAAATTTGATTTCAAACTAACCCAGTCTAGACCTTTAATGTAGATGTAGCCCAATTACTCAGATTATGGTTCGGGAAACAAATATTGGAGAATGTGTAATTGTCATGTGTTTCAATTCAATAATTCTCTCAAATGAAATAATGTACATGGGATGCGAGGTTAAAAAATGTTTTTCCAGAAGAGAATTGCACTACAATTATATGTATATTGCATGCAAATCCTCTTTTGGCACAACATTGCTAAAGCTCACATCCCATGTACATTATTTCATTTGAGTGAATTCTTGAATTGAAACAAATTAGAATTACACATTCTCTAATTTTTGCTGCCTGAACCATAATATGAGTAATTGGATTACATCTACATTAAAGGTATAGAATAAGTTAGTTTGAAATCAAATTTTCCAGAACTTCAAAAGGAAAATACCTTGTTAAAGTTAAAGACCATTCCTTGGAGCCTCTTCCATTATTTTTCAATAATAACTCGTTGGATAATTGGCGTACATTTAACAAGTGTCGGATATTAGTCGGTCCTCATCAACGAACCAGTGTCAGATATCCATCTCTCCTCCGACACAAAATATTTTTGGATCCATAGCATCTTCGTCGAAGGAATAGATATAATGTCAGTTATCCAATGTATATACAAACCATCAGACCGTTATTTTGGTTGTCAAATGAAAAGTCACAATGTTGGCTAACCAATGTATGATGGTCGGATATTTGATAAACACATTGAACAAATGCATGTCGGGCATTTGACCTTGGTTAAAAATTAAAACATCACCTATTTAATGACTATACGTCGAACAAATGCTCGGTTAGTCAGTGGTTTATTTGGTATCAAGGATGGCAGATATTTGACGTACATGTCCGATGATTTTCTGGTTGTTGAATTTCGGAAGAAATCCCATTGAAGATATCTATGTCTTAGGTTCTTCAGATAGTAGATGAAGTTGAGTCATATAATCGATGGAGTGATGTCAAATTTTGGCCCCATTTTTACTAGTGAACCTCACTATCTCCTTGATGAATATTTGAGCTACCTCACTAGTAGAAATAATAAACATCAATGCAATGAAGTGAGCTACCTTGCTCAACTTGTCAACCACAAACATGATGGAATCATGCTGCCTCGATGTCCTCGGTAACCCTGTAATGAAGTCCATGGAAATGACCTCCCATTTCCATTATGGAACCAAAATAGGCTGCAATATACTAGTTGGATGCTTGGAATCTACTTTCACCTGATAACAATCCAAATATCTCGCAACAAACTTAACCACTTTTTTCTTCAAATTTGGCCAATGATAGAACTTATCAATAGTTTTCAATGTCTTTTGGTATCCTAGGTGGCCTAAATATGGATTGACATGAAACTCTCTCAAAATAATCTTATTCAAATCACGTTATCTAGCACATAAATATTGTTTCTAGATCTCACCAAGCCATCTGTTCTGAGGTGATACTTCTCATATATATCACCCCATTGTAACCTCTACTTCAACTGTTCGTAATTCTCATCATGTTACCCCGCATGTAACCTCCTCTCTTTCAAATCCGTCCCATAAGAGCTCACAACCAAAATATGATTTATTTACACTCTCCTACTAAGAGCATATGTAACTTTTTTCTTCTTTCTTTAAATATACCTGATCTTGAAATCAAACTCACTGAGAGTATCCAACCATATAGCTTGCCCATCATTCAAATTGGGTATAGATAACTCCATCCACTATGACCACTCATCAAAACAAACCTCTTGTGAAGGAGATAATGTATCCAAATATCTAATGCATGAATTATTGTTCCCATCTCAATATCATGAATCACATAGTTCCACTCGCATTCATTCAACTTCCTTTATTCATAATAAACCACCTGTCCTTCCTGCATTAGGACCCCACCTAGTCCTTCTTTGCAAGAACATGTACAAACCTAAAAATCCTTATCAGGATCTGAAAACTTCTAAACTATAGAATTATTAATCAAATGCTTCAATTTCTCAAAACTAGTTGCATACTTTTCAGTCCATTCAAACTTCTTCCCGTTGAAAATTCAACAAGAAATGCGTGTCTAGTTTAATTTTCCCTTAATTAAATTGGACAATAAATTGTAATATTATCTCATAATCACTTGTAATAGTTAACTGAGTGTGATAGACATAGTTAGATCATGAAATTCTAGTTGAGGGTGGTTGGTGAGGCATGTAGAGTGATTCTATTTGTTTTAGAGTCTAATTTTTAGTTAGTGTATTAGTTTAATGCATGAGAAATCAGTTAACTTGATTAAGTGAGTTAAAGTCAGTCTAACTAGTTGTAACTGATTGTTGTACTAGTGAGAGGTCAAGTGAGTTAAATCAAATTTAATTCACATGTAGTGATTTTTCAAGTGAGTGATGATATACTATTAATAGCTACATGCATTTTAGTTCTAATGAAGACCCAGTTGAGACAGAGGTTAAAGGGGTGTTATCTATCAGCTGTATTATTAGTAAATTGTCAGTGCGCAATTAGACAACCATAGGATTTCCCATGATGTATTACAATTTTTTGGAAGGTTGAATTTCCTAATTAATAGGGATCAATTATTCTTATAATTTCACAAGGCAGGCAGGATGAGCAGAGGCAATAAATTGGCTAAGTGTTGGTTGATTTCTTTTGGATCGGTGTGAGACAATTGGTAGAGTGAAACAAACTCTTGCGAGAAGAGTGATTTGTAATTATTTCATGATTACTTGGGTTTATACAATACAGATAGAAGGGTTTTGAGCAGATTTCTTTCCCCAAAAAATTTCATGTGTTTTGGATTTGATTCTTTCTCTTACTTTGAATGATTGTGAAATCATGTTTAATTTCCACAAAATTAATTGTAGAAGGATTCAATATCTTGCTCTAGAATATTGCATGATAGGATTGAATCCATTGGTATACATATTGTTTGTATAATTTCTACATGGTATTAGAGCACCAAAAATCACTATAGTGGAGAAGAAATTGAGTTTGTGCTGAATAACATTCGAATTTGCAAAAATATTCTTTGGTGCGACAGGCAGATCAAGATGTCTTTAAATGGATTAAGATTGGAATATGCAATCAAGGGTAGTTCTAATTATATTTCATGGAAAGACAGAATGGAGGTAGTTATGGAGGAAAACATGTTGAAAAATTTTATCGACACTGATATTCCAAGGCTTGCAGCAGTAGACGTCGCTCTTCTTGATGCTTGGTAAAAGAAGGTTGCAAAGGTGAGGAGGATCTTAATAGAGGGAGTTCAAGATCACATTGTCTCGAGTCTCCATGGAAAGGAAACTCCATATGCAATGAGGCCTTGAAAAATATGTTTCAGAACAACAATGACCATTGAAAATTGGCACTGAAGGACAAGCTCAAGAAAATCAAAATGGAGAAATGCGCCACTATTTTGAAATACTTGACCAAGTTCATTCAATTTTGAGATGATCTTGGAAGTGTCGAGATTACTGTAGAAGATGATGACTTGGTGAGCCTATCACTTCTAGCCCTTCCCAAGAGCTAGCATAGTTATCAAGACTCTATCAATGGGAGGGAGAAGCTACTAGATTGGGAGCGACTTTGGTCGGATTTTTTACAAGAAGAATTCAAGCGGAATACCAGGGATGGATCCTCATCCAAGACAAATGATGAGGAAAATTGTGCATTTTATAGTAAGACAAAGAAGGGGAAGGGAAAGAAATCCTATTCCAAATCTGAGACCGACAAAGAAGGCAAGAAGTGTGACATGTCCAGACTGAAATGTTTTCACTGTCACGAGCATGGACATTATGCCACTAATTTCCAATAGAAGAAGAAGAACAACAAGAAAGCTTCAGGATCTACAACATGTCATGCTTTGGCTTCATAGTTTGATTTGGACTTCTAACTCATCGCATGCATGGTTTCTACTGTGTTGGGATCAGTGTGGTACTTGGATAGAGGTGCATATTTCCACATGACGAGAGACAAAGAACTATTTAGTAGATTAGAGGAGAAGGACCATTAGATGCACATTGATATGGGTGATGATGGGAGGTATAGCGCTATCGGGATTGGTACAGTTACTTTCCAGAGACAGTCAGGTAAAAATTTCTTATTAAAATATGTCATGCATGTACTAGGCTTGAAAAACAATCTAGGTTTAGTTGCTATGTTGGAGGATAGAGGATATGATGTGGTTTTTAGTGAAGGGAAAGCATTCGTTCATCACAAAGCCACAGGACAGGTTAAGAAGTTTGGGGTTCGTGTGAATAACCTCTAAAAACTTGATGTAGATGGTTGTGTAGCATTAATGAGTAAAGCGGATAGAGTGGTGAGCTGAGATGAGGGTGATTTATGGCACAGGAGATTGGGCCATCTACACCACAGTGCTTTGAAGCTCATGCAACTTATTTGTACAGGGCTTCCAAAGGGTACCCTTGCTCATATAGACACATGCAAGGGATGTACCATGGGGAAGTATATAGAGGCCACTTTTTACGAGAAGGAGAATAAAAAAACGTAAATCCTTGAGAGAGTTCACTTAGATGTGTGTGGACCATTCTTTACAGCTTCTACAACAAAGTACAGGTATTACGTGATTTTTTTTTATGGTTTTTCTAGAAAGTGTTGGATCTACTTCATACAGAAGAAAGATCAGGCGTTATCAAAATTTTGTGATTTCAAAGCACTGGTTGAGAAAGATACATGGAAGCAGGTGAAGGCTCTAAGGAGCGACAATGGTGGTTTGTACATCTCCAATGAATTCAATAACTTTTGTGCTAAAGAAGGAATTCAAAGGGAGTTTATTATGCCTCATAACCCATAATAGAATGGGGTTGCAGAGAGAAACAATGGAACAATTATGGGTGCAACATGATCTATGTTACATGATCAGGGCGTACCATTGCATCTATGGGAAGAGACATGCAACACAACAATATTTGTGCAGAACCGTAGTCCTCATCGTATACTTGGCATGAGTACACCAGAGGAGGATTTTTTCTGGAAAAAAACCTTATGTTTCATATTTTAAAATTTTTGGCTCATTTGTCGATTTCCATGTGACCAAAGATTCCAGAAAGAAGCTATAACTAACAAAAAATATTGGGATATTTTTGAGGTACATTGATACTCCCCACAACTATCGAGTGTATTTTCCGAAAAAACGAGATGAAAACTGTTAGACGAGATGTAAAATTTGATTAGGAGAAAACCATGTGATTGTCCCTTGAGAGGGAGCTTGATTTGCATGCAGATGAGGAACTCTTGGCTCTAAAGAATGAACCTCAAGATGTGGAGCAGCCACATGAGGAGGTTTATGGAGTGGCATAAAACACTCATGCAGAGCCATCCACCAGACATGGTAGGAGGCACACCACAGAGGATGACAGATTGAGACTTGATGTAGAAGAACATGTAGGATCACCTACATCACAGTGCAGACAGAGATATTCACCAGATAGGTATACTGGATACATAGCTCTTATGAGCAAGTGTATTGTGACAGAACCATCCTCTTTTGAGGAAGCAGTGTAGTAACCAACATGGGTTAATGCCATGGTTGAGGAGTATGACTCCATTTTCAAGAATAGTGCATGGGATGTTGTCCCAAGACTAGTCGAGAAGTCAGTGGTTGGATCTAGATGGATCTATAAGGTGAAGCAGGCAACAGATGGGAGTGTGGAGAAGTACAAGGCTAGAGTTGTATCTTAGGGACTCTCATAGGTTGAGGGGATTGATTATGAGGAGAATTTATCACCAGTTGCATGGTACTCATCTATTATAGGTCAATTTGGGCACCATTCCCAATGACCTGGTTAAACTGGACATCATCTCCAGAACCAATGGATAGGGTCTATCATCCCATATCATTTCAGTTGCTACATGCCCTAAGACAAAGAGAAAGAACAAATCATCCATGATTTCCATTGCAAGGTTTCCAAGATTTGAAGTACATGTTATATCACCTATGAGCTCACCAACACAGCCTCTCAAGGGACTAACTACTTTGCATATGCAGTTAGCTCCATTCAAGGGTTCTCTGCAAAGCACTTCCTGACATTCATGAGTGTGTTGGTCAATTGGGAGCGGAATTCTCATTGTTTGAGAATCTCCACATGGCCAGTGCCTTCTAGAAGATTCCATATGTGTCAAAAATTGAATCCATGTGTCCATATAACACCTCTAAGCTTGGCAACATGTCTTGCCTAATATTATAATGTCATTGATTGTGAAACTACCTTCAGCTGATCTATAAATTGAGCATAGATCCTAGTGCTTGAGAAGGAAGAAATTTGGTAGAGAAATGTTGTTGAATTCTCAATTGAGTGCTTGATTTGAGTGATATGTTGTTGGTGATATGCTTATTGTGATGAGGCTGGGATGATGTTGGAGTTGGTGGGATCAAATCAATAGCTGGTTGTAACCTCCCCCTTCTATATATTAATAAAGATTGCTGCTCATTTTCCCACATATGTATCTATATAAGCTTCTACCTTTCATATTATGGATTCTTAGCTGATGTATATGTTTCATGTTTCATTGATTTAACTAATTAAGGTAAATAGCCATCTTTATATTGCAATATCTTTGTTGTTTATACTTGGAGGAACTAGTCTGACAATCAAAGTTGGATTGGAAGCTACAACAAGAGCGATAGAAGGAGAATAGGAAGCACTTGGACTCCAAGTGAGTTCCTTCATCTTTCTATTTGTCTATTTACTCTTAGGAAAAGTGTCTGCAAATTCTTTGACCTGTTGTTCTAAATGCATAGCACCACATTTAGGGAATGTGTTTTAATCGTAATTCATAACTCTGCATAACAAATTTGTGTCTCCGCTGGGGAATTTCTCATCATCCTTGGTGTTTTTTCCTCTGATTATCCACCCAATAGCATCTACTCTCAATTATTAGGCTTTTGAAACAAATAATTGCATTATAAGTGTGTTTAGTAGCTTGAATTTTTTTCTCTGTTGCACCCAATGCACTGTTGGTCAAGACACAATGCTTTTCATAGCACTGTCTCCCACTCAGGGGTCTTTGGAACACATTGTCTCCCCTTAGATATTTTGTTCCCCCTAATCCAACCAGATTCCCTTTGAATTTTTCATTGCCATCACTTTCAACCTTTTTTTTGTTGTGTTTTCAACTGTTTGATGCCTCATAGAGACCAATGAATTTACCTGAATATTCCTCCTTTGAAAAGTAAGTTTGTTCAATGTATATTTAAGTGTTTTTATTTATCATTGACAAATAAAATTCAAAGTATTTCTATTTCTGCATTAGATCCATTTGTTTTCATAAAGGAAATTGTCATTAATTTCTTCGTCTCTTGTAGGAAAAATTGTAGTTCCATTCTTCATTTTTCCTAAAAGAGAAATTGATGTTAAATTCATCGTTTCTCAAAGAAAAAGCATTTGTTTTTTGTTGATTTGATGCATATAGTTTCATTTTTGCATTCACATTAAGGGAATGGAAATAAAAAACTGCATTTGCATGTAGTGGATTGTGTGTTTATCATAGGAACAAATTAGGAAAGCTGCATATTATTTTGTGCTCTTTGTTGTTTGCTCTCAATATTGATTGCTCTTTCCCTGTAGTAGCTAATGTTTTCATTGAAAAAGCTAAAAGTGAAAAGTTTTCTTATCGTTTTAGTTTTCATTTTAGGAATTTCCATCACATCATCGTGATGAACCTTGAAAGGAAAATTGATAAACAATATCGACTTAAAATTTACATGAATTTACCTAAAAAATCATTGGAACCATAACGATAACATTTAGAAGGTATAGGCTAGAGACATGTTCTAATGTCATAAAACATAGAAGTTGTCATTAATTGTCTGCGATACATTTCGAGTGTGATACCTCACTCCACGTACGTAAGTATATCATAGCTTATCCACGTACCTTTGGGTATATCGGGCGGTGTTATATTAGGAAAAATATAAAGGGGTGCTCTCACTATGCGGTTTCACATTAGACAATGCTAATACGGACTTGGGCCTCCTCGTAACTTCAGGTATATTCGGGAGGACAACTTTAGGTTTCTATCCATCCATAGTGAACCAATTTGGTCATCTTGTAAATTGTGATTCAGGGAGATTGCCTGCTCGTACTTCTTGGTTTTCCAAGAGGTATTCTGCAGTTCACAGTTTCTTAGTAAACCTTTTTCCTATAATTAACCTTTTATTTTGTTTATTTATTTTTAGTCATAAAATAAATCAGTCATCGTGGAAGAAGAAATTCCATTTCCCCATCATTCATGTAGACTTGCATTGCAAGCACCTTTACCACCGAAAGTTACTTCTGGTTGGTGAAGGTGACATCACTCTACTGAAACCAGTACCATCAGTACCTATGGGGAAGCATCATATTCCCATATACCAGAGTCAACACAAGTTGTTTCTACAAATCCTGGTTTAACTACTGTTGTCAAGATGGAGTCCTCATAGCTACCCGTGGACATGATCCATATAATCAATGAGACCATATCTCGCGAACCCAACATTGTTCAAATAGAAGTTGATCCAGATCCTGTCTCTTTTTTTCAAGAACATCTACATCCCGAAGTTGAAGGACTAGAAGTTGTTTCTGTATCAGTCACCCCACAATCTATTGTAGCCATTGAGTCTCCCATATCGTGCAGTCAACCTCTTGAAATATACTTTGGGCCTAATGGAGAAATCCTTCCACTTGGTTTGATTTCGATTGAAGAAATCCCACAAGATGAAACACCTTTAACTCCAACCCATTTTGGCAAGGATCTTTACCTGTATGAGTCTTTTCCTTAATCACCACCCTCTGCTTTTGTTGATCCTGTACCTATTCAAATTCCCATCAATTCAAAAGGGTACATTTGGTCAAGTAACTATGCCTGAACCAACATCTTCGATTGGACCATATTTTTTGATTGTGTCACCACCTACTTTCGCTACCCCGTCGATGTTCACAACTTCACAGAGTCATATTTACATGGTGGTCCTATGGTCCCATCAGGTTATAAATCTTTATCTAGAATTTTCTCTGGTGCATCTTCAAACCCACGGACTTCACCAATGTCATCGTCTGGTATTATAACTAGTAAATCTATAGTGATTAATGAACGTCTTGATCATTTATATCCATCATCAGGGCAATATCAAGCTGGTCCTTCTGGGTCTATTCCATCCAGTACCATATCAACTTGACTCCCTACATTTGGAGAACAATATTTTTCATCCTACTATACTCCTCATGTTGGGGGGAAACCTATGGTCACCCACTTTGATAGTACTCCATCATATTTTGGTCAACCTAATGTCGAAATAAAATTTTTTCAATGGCAGCCCACTCTACCTATCCAATCACAAATGGTTGTACTCTCGTATCAAACATTTCAACCTATTGCACCCACATCATTTCCACTTATTAATACATCTTTACCCCTATTACAGACTCAAAATGTTGTACAACAACTATTTCAGGTGGGTCGTTCAACTCAATACCCTCAAGTATTGGGCCCTCAGACTCCAAATCCTTCAGCTGATTTACAACAACCTGTACTCAAAATCATTTATTCACAAGTTGGATTACCATATTATGGGATGTTGTAGGCACAACCAGGTTATACCTATCCTCAATTGAATCCAAGTTATCCTAATTTGGGTTATAACATTTGTGGACAGAACCCCTGGCAGCCACAGGTGCAAATGCCTCAACCTTCATTTCAACAAATATCGTACCCAAGTTTTGGTCAACAGAGTCCTCAAGAGTTTGATTTTAAAAACAACCCCTATCTAGGTTACCAACAGTATATTCCTTATGTTGGTGCTCAAAGGCCTATTTCACAAGAAATTCCATCATACCCTGGCTATGCTCAACCCGACCTTAATCGACTGTTGCCCTTTGTTGCAACTTTAGAGTTACTAGATTTAAATTGGTTCACCAATGATCCAATCAACTATGCTCCTTGGTGGACGATTATACCTTAAAAATTACCCTCAGATATTCCTAAGTTCAATGGAAACCCTGGGGAAGACCTGTTGACTCATGTTATGACTTATCATTTGTGGTGTTCATCAAACTCCCTGAATGATGACTCTGTTCGACTATATATTTTCCAGCGTACTCTCACTAGTCCAGTTGAAAAATGGTACATTGAGTTACCTAGAGCTTCTTTCGATAATTTCACTGCCCTAGCTACTGTCTTTTTGACTCACTTCCAGTTACTGATATGATATGAAATTGGAACGGAACTCTTGACCAATTTTAAACAGACTAATGCTAGTCACATTTCTGATCATATTCATGAGTGGCGTCATCATCGCAGAATGGTTAATACATTTGTTCTTGATAAACTCCTTGATGAGTGGTTCATTAAGTGTGGCATCGTCACTGAAGAGCAAGTTATTTCTCATGCCCAATATTTAGAAAATTCCCAATGCGACACGATCTAATTTTACTGTTCCTCCTTCATCAAAGGACTCTCATGCCGAAGATGGTATGATCAATACTGCAAGCACACATCATACTACTGCATCTAATCCTACACCTTCTTCCAAAATCAATGTCATGTCATTTGAAAAAGGCAAAAGTGACAAGCAACCTGGAAGTAAGAAAAAGGGGAAATCAAAGAAAAAGCAACTTCTAACCCGCAGGAAAGATCATATAATCAATCATTTGGAAATAGGAAACCTCGTTATCCATGCATAATCTGTAATGAGGAACACTTTGTTCAAGATTTTCCTCACTACGCTGAAGTCTAAAAAATGGTTAAGACTTCACATGCGTTATCTATGTTGACAGATCTATTTTTGAATCCAGACAAAAATTTGGTTGCTATAGATCTAGCTTCAAGTTCCCAAGTGCTTATGCTATCTGTCACAAAGCCATTGACAAATGTTCTAGTGTCAAAACATAATAAATATTATAGTATTCAGGCCATTGATCAACCTACTACCTTAACCACAAATCCGTCTACGGAATTGGTAGTGCCACATGCTATTCTTGAATTGACAATCAAGCCACCAAAGGGAGTCGTTCATAAATTGACATATAATCCTTGAGCAAGAGATGCTCAAAATTATAATATAGTTGAAGATTTGGCTCAATCCCCTTTAGCTATGTCAGCAATTGAGGTATTACAAAATTTTCCCTCCTAGAAACAAGCTTTGTTGTCGGCAATTGGTGGAATTGATCCGACTGATTCTAATCTTGCAATCTTTAATCATACGGGCTATGTGCTATAATTACCAACAGAATTGGAATTCTCCATCCAAGTAAATTTTCTCAATAACCTTGTTCATCATACTATTATTGATGAGGAGGCATCTATGTGCATTATGTCTCTAAAATGTTGGAAGTCACTTGGATCATCGTGCCTATCTCAATCCTTAATGATGTTGAAGGCTTTCGACAGACGTACATGTAAGACTTGTGGTATTATCAATAACTCGCATGTTGAACTAGGGGGAAAAACAGTTAATGTTGACATTGAGGTCATTGATGGACCCCTTGACTACAATATTTTACTTGGAAGTACATGGGTATATGCTATGACTGCAATCTTTTCTACATATTTTAGAATTATCACCTTTCCATATAAAGGTGTTATCACAGTCATCAATCAACTATCCTTCTTTTCCTCCACTTCATAGGTAACTGGAAGTGTTCCATTCTCTCACGCACCCAACTTGCACTTCAAAACATTGGTGTAGGACTCTTAAAGGATTCCACTCTCATGGGAACCTTTTCATTACCGCCGCCTACGACGTCGTCAAAAATTGCAAGCATAGAGACCTGCTACATGATCTCTTCCACTCCATATGGCTTAAGGAAGAGTACGGGTGATTCTAAAATTGTTACGTTGGATGAGTTTATGCCACCCAACCCTATTAAGTTGACATAGAATTCAATCTATCTATCTTGGGCGGCGAATCTGAAATCAACGCCGCCGGTTGTTTGGGTTGATCGTTCCTTAGATTTTGGTACTCCATCTAATCCTTTTTCCTCATCTTTCTTGATAGATGAGAATATTTTGGAAACCATGATGTCAGAATGAGAACCATGGGAATATTATCATCATCATTCCCATCTTCCTGATTATGAAGAAAATAATCTTAGTGAACTATATCACCCATCAATCAAAAATTTCTTTTCAAATTGTTTTCCTATTAATGCAATCGATTCTGAGTGAAATTTTTCAAATATTGCAGAAACCATTTCTATCGATATTTCGACCAAACCTGTCATTGTAGAAAAAATTTATCTCACTGTATCTTATTCTCCATCATAACTCAAAACATATTTCTCTCTTTTTCATGAATTCCTTGATGTATTTGCTTGGTCTTACGAGGAAATTCCAGGCATATATACTAGTGTCGTTGAACAAACTATTAATATGTACCCTGATGTCAAACTGGTGCATCAATGCCTTCGTCCTTTTCATCTGAAGAAGGTAGCTGCCATTAAAGAAAATGTTGAGAAAATTTTGTGAGCTGGTTTCATTTACCCTATTCCACTAATTGAGTGGGTTTCCAACATCGTTCCTGTTATGAAAAAACAAGGAACCATCAGAGTGTGCGTTGATTATCGAGATGTCAATATTGCTTGTCCAAAAGACAACTATCCTACTCCCTTTATTGACCAGATTATTGATGATTGTACTAGATGAAAATTCTTTTCATTCATGGATGGATTTTCAGGCTACAATCAAATCAATATCTGCCCAAAGGATCAATATAAGACAACATTCATCTGTCCCTGGGGCACATTCACTTATTAGAAACTACCATTTGGTTTAAAGAACATCGGGGCCACTTTTCAGAGAGAAATGGATTATTCTTTCAATGACATCAAGCACATTGTTCAACCCTATCTAGACGATTTACGTATGCATTCCAATAAAATTGGATTGATCACCTGATGCATTTGAGAGCCATATTTTTACGCTGCCGACACTACAAAATATGCCTCAATCCACATAAATGTGTGTTTTGTGTTGGTTCTGGTCATTTTATTGGATTCATTGTCTCAAAGGAAGGAATCTGAATCGACCCAGTGAAGGTCCAGGCCATTCTTTGTTTTCCTGCGCCATCAAATTTACTTCAAATATAGAAACTTCAAGGAAAGGCTAACTTCCTAAGGAGGTTCATACCCAACTATGCCTAAATAGCTAAAGGATTTACTCGGCTCTTGAAAATGGGGATTCCCTTCCATTGGGATCAAGTTGCACAAGCTTCTTTTGATGTTGTCAAGGATACTCTTGTCCGGGTGTCATTAATGTATCCCCCCAATTATCAGAGTGATTATTTCTTATATATCGTCACGGCTGATACGATCATCGATATGGTATTGATATAAGTAGAAAATGGGATAGAACATCTGATCTATTATTTGAGTCGTAATCTCAATGATACGGAAGTGAAGTATTCGTATGTAGAAAAGATTTCCTTGGCAGCTGTTCAAGCTGTCCAAATATTTCGCCACTATATCCTGTTCCAGAAGACCATTTTAATTTCGGATTGCAACCCCATGAATTATATCTTATCATGTCAATTGTTGGGGGGAAAGTATTCAAAATGGATTGTCATTTTGCAGGAATTTGATTTGGAATTCATCAAATCCAAATCAAATAAGTATTTGGTTTTGGTTGAGCTTCTCTATGACCTTCCCTATAATAGTACTACTACTACGTCAGAACCATTTACTCCCTTTCAATTGGTGTATGGTTTGGAAGCTATATTTCCAATCCAATGTGAAATACTGTCATTAAAACTCCAATCAACTTGTTACCTGACACCTCAAAAGAAGAAGCACATTTTTTAACCTCATCCATCTTGATGAAACACGTCGTGAAGCCCAATTGGCCAACGAAGCACATAAGAGACATATAAAGGTGCAATAAGAAAAAAATGTCCAGCCTCGCATTTTCTCAGAGGGCGACTTGGTCCTTCTTTATGAACAAGAAGCTGATGAAATAGGTACAAGGAAATTTGAGCCATTATGGCATGACCCCTATATTGTCAAAAGATTTCTTACTAAGGGTGCCTACGAGTTGGTGGATTAGGATGGAATTCTGTTGGCACAGCCCCGAAATGGGTTGTATCTGAAAAATTACTATGCTTAATCATGAGCATGGTAATTTTTTTTATTATATTGTATATATATGTTGTTTATTTGCATTCACTGTCTTAGTTTGTTTTTTATAGTTTTCTTGACATTAGTAATCTACTTTACATTTCATAGTATATGTTTGAATCTTTGGAACCATTTGTTGGATATGTTGATGTGCTAGTCATAGTACCTAGGATCTATCCTTTGTAGTGTGGGCCATTTTCGCTCCGAACGATGAGTTAGTGAGTTTTCAAGGGATTTGTATCAGCATATTGACAAACAACATTGTTGAGTATAGCACATTGATCGAAATTATCTCTGATGCCATTTCATTTGGTATTAACCACATCATTATAAGGTTAGACTCACAAATTGTGGTATTACAAGTTACTAGTGTATATACTATTAGAAATCCAACACTACATCGTTTGTTCCTAAGAGTTCGACCTTTGGAAAGACATTTTGATTTTATTCCATATCAACACATTTCCAGAAACTTGAACACGTTGAATAATTATTTAGCTAATCATGTTATAGATAGACATTTGTAACACATGTAAAGATACATTCACATAATTGAATAGGATTACGCAATAAACATAGGAAAACACTGAAATCAAATAGATATATACTTATAGGTTTTTACAAAAATTTGTGCCCAAGACACATTGGTCATATGACCTCAAAATTTATGCAATATGTCAAAAGTAACATGCTATAGATCTAGCTATCCTACGTAATAAACACTTCCAATGGTTAGGAATGCCTACAGTGTGGCATTGAAGTCGCATGGGTAACTCTTCGATCTGGAAATACGGAATCCCAAAGGTCAACTCCTCTATATGCTGCCGAAGCTCAGACATAGTCTCAGCCATGTCTAAATCCTGAAGGAATTCTCTCCCGACAACCCTCTCTACTGGCTCATCTGCCCCATGCTCTGGTTCCTCCAACGATTGAACTCGACCAACATCTACATTCTTTATTTTAGTCTTGGGACAACATCAAAATACAAAAAAATTGTATAAACCTTAGAAAAATAAAAAAACATGGTCAAAAAATTATTACCTATTTCACCCCACTGAGCGCCTTCTAGTAAATCTAGGTATGGATCTGCTCGGAAATCGACGCCTGCGTATGCATACTCATCAATGGTGATAACCTATCACCTGAACTAGGTGAAGGATGCAGTCGAGAACACAATGGATGATTGGCCTGCATGCCTAGTAATTAGTTCTATCCATCTTTGCATCCTCGGATCTCTAGGGTTAGACACACCCAACGTCACATGTTGAGGCTGCATCAGTGGAATCCACTCTAACGCAAAAGAAATGAGGATCAAACCATAACTGAAGTTTTTATTCCTTCCTCCCTTTTCCTTGTTGAGTCATTCTTTTATTTGAGAAAGTACAACTTCAAACCAGTTGAAGGATATTGGCTCCATGCACTCTAGCACATACTGCATATATGATCTATTTGCTACATGTAGTGTAACGGTGCCAGAAATATTTGCAATCATGAATAGAATGGTTCTCAAAGGAAAATCACAAACGTCACGGATGTTTATTTTCCCATCCTTGCTTAGCTCTGCCCCTAGATATTAATATTGCAAAACATAGTCTCTCACTGTCTCTCCTCCGAGAGAAAATCCTGAGAGTGAAATAGGAAAGCCTTTCCTCGACAAGCCTGTTAGAAAATATACATCCTCCATTGTAATATGAACCACTTTGTTCCTAATATGAAATGCCTCAATAGCTGGATCTCATGCACAAACTAATAACTCCAAGAGTTCTATTTGTTTCCTCACCCCTGACAAGCGGAAGTAATTTAATAACCCACAATCTCTTATGGCTCTTACTGTACCCGGATCATTTAGGGAAATCATATTTTTTTCTTCATGCTCTCTTTCTCTCAAATTAATCATCATTCTAGTATGATGAAATCCTGAAACAAAACCATAAGACTCATTAGACTCCTTTTCATGCAAAAAATTAGGAAAATTTCGGGTACAATGTAAGAATCAAGAATGTGAATTGCGCCCAATGCAGTCTTGAACAAGGGACAGTGCATTGCATATCCACATAGGCTTCAATTTAGGTGCTCCATAATGCAATTTTTGATGGTCAAGGGTGTGTTTCACTCTTTGGAAAAATAATTTACCCTAAGGAGCCCAAATCCCTACAAATTTGCAGTGAAATGAAATGAATTGAATACTGAAATAAAGAGAGGGTTTATGGCACCAACCTGGATAAAATTGCGATGAAAAATGTCCACAAAATCAATCACAATCAACAGCTGAAGTTCGGGGGAAAAAACAGGTTCAAAGCTCCAAAATGAAAATGGTAACTTTCAAATGGTAAAAATAAATAGTAAAACTCTTTTAATTATTCATTTGATTATTTTCAAATCATATTTATTGTTGTCACTATGGTTGTATTCTATTTTTATCATGAAATAGGTATTTTTAATCCATTTGATGTTGTTCTGAATAGGTTTTGCAACTGATGAGCAGATTATTCGTGCATATTTATTTTAAGAATGATTTGACCACAATGCATACTTTTATCCTTATTTTTCAAGCTTTGTTAAAAATGAAAAATGACTTGAAGTGCACTTTTATATCTTTTTTGAGCTTCGATAAAAATGAAAAAGGAACCCTTGGAGTCTTCTTTTAGCTCTTTTCAGACTCTGATAATGTGAAAATATTTTCGAGCACTGGTATTTTTGTGCTTGCAAAAGTAAATGAATTGATATCTACTTAGTATAAGTTTAACCCTTTTCCGGACTGAGAGAGATTATTTACGAAAAAGAAATGCCTTAGTCGAACATGGTTAGGAGGTTCTCTCAGATATTATTTTACACTTTTTCAGATCTAGGCGAAAACTTTATGAAAATGTACTTATGGAGTTTTCTTTCGTCCTCTTTTTCAAACTCTCTAAATATGAAGAAGGACTGGGTTGTCACTCTCGTTAGGCTCGTTAAAACTAAAATAGCGATAGGCTTGTCAATCATGGCAAGAATCGAGTTTCATTCATCGCTAGAATCATTAAATTATCAAATATTGATAAATTATTCTCCTGAAGGGTTGAATTATAGATCAATCATATGTTATCCTCCTCAAGCTTGTTAAAAAATAAAGAGGTACTAGTCAACAAATGACCGGGAAAATTTGGGAAAGTGAACATAAATTTTTACAGTAGTAGGTCACTCTTGAACATGACACTTCACTCCATCATTGTGACTATTTGGGTTGGGTAATATTCTTGATGGTTCATTCATACCTATGGTTCATCATACCTTCACTTCAGTTTTGGGTCAATGTTTCCAACTCATCTCAGTGTCACCGATATGTTCAAGAGAAGTCATCCAGTGAATACTCATCCTTCTGCAATACTCATAAACCTTCATTCTCATGATATTCATCCCTGAACATTGCTATATCAAGACACATTTTGTCTCTGAAATCAATAATTCTTGTTTCATAATAAAGTGGCTTCCTGTAGACGTCAAATCATCAACTAGGAAGTTCACTTAGAAACATCATCTTCCAGTACCATGAGGCTTGTTACAGCATCGACAAGATCCTCGCTTCCGGACTTTTGACCAAAATATTTTGTTTGGTGTTCGACATCAAATCATCTATTCATGCCTTAAAAAATGTACTATAGTACCTTGAAGGCCATTGGCGTCAATGGTGGTTCTCTCTCGTTTGTTAACATCTCACATCATTGGATGGTAATCAAATGATGTCTTACCATGTTCGACTACAAATCATATATTCGCATGGCTAGACTTGTACCCAAACGATCGACTGAATGAGATAAGAAGACCCAGGATCTAGTTTCATCCATCTGGGCTATGATTTCAATATTGTTGTACACATCATCTGTACGGTGAACTTGCATACAGATCGTCGTCCGAACATGGACCTACATCTGTAAGCATGTATGTATTGGGCAACATTCCAATATAGATGACTTTCTAAACTATGTATATGTTATTAGATAGTTATGTGTTGAGCATGGGAATTCCTTCCCTCAACAATTCGTTATCAAGAGGATATATCATGATGTAATGTATTGTAAGATTGATGCAGGTTGCCACTCTGCTTCAGCTCCATCCCATCACAATGTAAAGCATATCATTCAAAAAATATTGTTATTATTATTCTGACTTCATGCTTTAGGGGGAAATCTGTTATAGGTCAATTTGGGAACCATTCCCAATGACTTGGTTAAACTGGACATCATCCCCAGAACCAATGAATAGGGTTTATCATCCCCTATCATTTTAGTTTCTACATGCCCTAAGACAAAGAAAAAGAACAAATCATCCATGATTTCCATTGCAAGGTTTACAAGATTTTAAGTACATGTTATATCACCTATGATCTCAGCAATACAACCTTTCAAGGGACTAACTGCTTTGCATATGCAATTACCTCCATTCAAGGGTGCTCTGCAAAGCACTTCCCGAAATTCAAGAGTGAGTTGGTCAATTGGGAGTGAAATTCTCATTGTTTTGGAATCTCCACATGGCTAGTTCCTTTTAGAAGAGTCCATATGTGTCAAAATTCGAATCCATGTGTCCATCTAACACCTCTGAGCTTGGGAGCATATCTTGCCTATTATTAGAACGTCATGGATTATGAAACTACCTTCAGCTGATCTATAAATTGAGCACATATCCTCGTGCTTGAGAAGGAAGAAATTTGGTAGATAAATGTTGTTGAATTCCCAATTGAGTGTTTGATTTGAGTGATATTCTTCTAGAGAGATGTTCATTGTGATGAGGTTGGGATGATGTTGGAGTTGGTGACATCAAATCAATCGCTGGTTTTAACCTCCCTCTTATATCCATTAATAAATATTGTTGCTCATTTTCCCACATATGTATTTGTATAAGCTTCTATCTTTCATAGTATGGATACTTAGTTGATGTATATGTTTCATGTTTCATTGATTTAACTGATTAAGGTAAATAGCCATCTGTATATTGCAATATCTTTGTTTTTTAGTGTTTATACTTGTCGGAACTAGTCTGACGATCAAATTTGGATTGGAAGCTACAGCAAGAGCGACAGAAGGAGAATAGGAAGCGCTTGGACTCCAAGTGAGTTCCTTTACCTTTTTGTGTGTCTATTTACTCTTCAGAAAAGTGTCTACAAAGTCTTTGAACTATGTTCTAAATTCATAGCATCACATTTAGGGAATGTGTTTTATCCGTAATTCATAATTCCACATAACATCATCGATTAGATCTATCCTTGCACTCTCAACACAAATGGGTTGGCAGATATGTTAGATGGATGCGAAGACTACATTTCTCAATGGAGTTAATGAGGAAGAAGTGTACATTGAGCATCCAAAATGTTTTGAGACCTTTGATAGGGAGTCACATGTGTGCAGACTCAAGAGATAATTGTATGGGCCGAAGCAAGCACCTCGTGCTTGGTACACCAGGATTGACAACTATTTCACCGGGTTGGGATTCACAAGGAGTGAAGCTGAGGAGAACCTATACCAGATTGTGGCTGATTGTAAGCTTTGATTATTTTACTTTATGTTGATGATATTATTCTAAAAAGTGATGAGCAACTCATAAATTCTTGCAAAGAAGATCTTGCAAGAGATTTTGAGATGCAGGACATGGGACTCCTTCACTATTTCCTTGGTTTGGATATATCTTAGTGGGATGGGGAGATATTTTTTTCTCAAGGCAAGTATGCCAAAGAGATTCTGAGGAAGTTCCACATGGAGAGCTGTAAACCCATGGAAACTCCTCTTGTAGGAAACTGGAGGAAGGAGGATGTTACTTTAGGTGAAGTAGTGTATGCTACTGTTTCAAGAAGCTTGTGGGTTCACTCATGTACTTGGTGAACACATGACCATACATATTCTACGTATTTAACGAGCTTAGTCAAGCTATGTTTAAGCCGACCAATCTCTTCTGGAAGGTGGGGAAGCATGTATTGAGATATCTCATGGGCACTACAGAGTATGGATTATGGTACAGACATATAGAGGGAGTGAAGCGTCAAGGATTCACCGATGTAGATTGGGCAGGTAGTTTATCAAACAAGAAGAGAACATCGAGAGGGATCTTCAGCATAGGATCGACAAAAATTTCTTGGTACAACAAGAAGCAGAGATCAGTTGCACTTAGTTCAGCTGAGGTAGACCCGCGAAGGATCAGTGTGAAAATATTCTGACGAAGGTGCTTCCCAAGAGAAAATAAAAATACCCCAGAGGCAGGATCGGGGTAGCTGAAAATCTATTTCTTGTTGGGAGGGAGTTTTGAAAATTCAACAATAAATGTGTGTCTAATTTAATTTTCCCTTAATTAAATTGGACAACAAATTGTAATCTTATATCATAATCACTTGTAATAGTTAACTGAGTGTGATAGAATCATTTACCTCATGAAATTCAAGTTTAGGGTGGTTGGTGAGGCATGTAGAGTGATTCTATTCATTTTAGAGTCCAAGTTGCAGCTAGTGTATTAATTTAATCCATGAGAAATAATTTAACTCAATTAAGTGAGTTAAAGTCAGTCTAACTAGTTGTAACTGATTGTTGTACTAGTGAGAGGTCAAGTGAATTAAATCAGATTTAATTCACATGCAGTGACCTGTCAAGTGACTGATGATTTACTATTAATAGCTGCATGCATGCCAGTTCTAATGAAGACCTAGTTGAGACAGAGGTTAAAGGGATGTTATCTATCAGTTATATTATTAGTAAATTGTCAGCGCGCAATTAGACAACCATAGGATTGCCCATGATGTATTACACAATTTTGGAAGGTTGAATTTCGTAATTAATAGGGATCAAATTTTCTTAGAATTTCACAAGCAAGGAAGGCTGAGCAGAGGCAAGAAATTGGTTAAGTGTTGGTCGATTTTGTCCAGATCAGTGTGAGACAGTTGGTAGAGTGCAACAGATTCTTATGAGAAGAGGGCATTATAATTTTTTCATGATTCCTTGGTTTTATACAATACAAATAGAGGGGTTTTGAGTAGATTTATTTCCCCAGAAAATTCCATGTGTTATGGATTTTATTCTTTCTATTACTTGGTGTGATTGTGTGATCATGTTTAATTTACGTAAAGTTAATTGTAGAAGGATTCAATATCTTTCTCTAGAATATTGCATGATCGGATTGAATCAATTGGTATACATATTGTTTGTATAATTTCTAGACTTCCCTGTCCTATGCAAGCATGTAATAAGATAATCAATCTTTGAGAATTTCCTAATGAAACTTTTGTAATAACCTTCTAGTCCATGAAATATCTGACCTCATCCAAATTCCTAAGAGTTTGCGACTCCATGATAGCTTTAATATTTTATGGGTCCTGTTATCACTCAATAATTTCTCCAGGTTCAATAGAAATAGTCCGAGGTAACCACAAACCAAATTTTAGGTACAAAATCTAGCCAATTTGTACCCAGAGAGGGCTCTCTCTTTAAGTTTTAGCTTTGTTTTGAAAGATATTAGGCTAGTTATGAAAGTTTATGGATTTTGAATGTGTTAGGGTGATCGAATTCTATAGCAGAAGGGTAAGAATAAATACTTTAGGCCATTGGGCTAATGGATTCAAAGAAATATGGCTTAACTAGATTAAGTTTCTTAACAAGAGATGGTTTCACAGGGCAAGGTAATCAAAATAGGGAACAATTTAATATCTAAAATGAATGGAATGAACTTCAAAATTGGTGAAGGGAAATTAAGAATCCTTCAACATATTCGAAAGAGGGAACTTGAATGATTATTAATAAATAGCAATTAAATATTCTTTACCAAATAATCAAAATGATTAAACTAGAAAATAAGAGCAATTAAGAATTCACTGTTCATACTAGTTCAAAAGAAAACATTAAGAATAACAACGATTGAAAACAGATTGCACTTAAGCATTTTCTAAATTATTCTTTTTCGTTTATCATTCAGATATGAAACATAGATGATATAATAAACAAGTATAAAAATTTAGAACAAACGAGATAGAAGACTTATTAATCCTTTGTCTGACTCAAGAATCCTCTGAAAATTCCTTTGCATCAATTCTTTATTTAGCTAGCCATGAGAAATTTTTCCAACAACACTTTATTCCAAAATAATCAGTATTACAGCAATTTCTAAGAATCCACCCCCAAAATACTTCCAAGAGTGAAGTATTTATACAAATTCTAAACTAAAATATCTTGAAAAAATATCAATATTAGTTCACAAATCTCTCCAACTGTTTTACATAAATAGAAATTAAGTAAAGGACACTCAAACTAATGCATCTATTTGGCACTATTTTTTATGGATAGGTGATGACAAAGAGGAGAATTCAAATTTGACCCAACTCTTATTTGATGATGAGGCATCCAAGTCACTAATTGCTTCCTTTCTTTGTGCATTTTGCTCCAACAATTCTGCAAACTTGGGGTCCAATGATATCTTTGTATTTATCAATCCGTAATAGATATGTAAAAATTGAAAGAGGTTATTGTCGATTAATATGTTGGTGAGATAAAATCTTTTATTTTCCTAAAATTCCTCTCCAGTTGTGCACAATAGGCTCTGCAAAAATATGTGTAAAATAGAGTTTACAGAGTCTGAAAAATAGGCTGTAAACATGTGCATGTATCTCTGATTCTGAAATCACTGTGAAAAAAGTGAGATAGGTTTGTGTAGATGGGTCTCTTAGGAACAAAAACCTCCTTCTGTTTTTTATGATGTATTTTGGATTCGCCACAATATTCTCTGTAAAATTATGACTTAACTGGCATTTTCTACACAAAGTGCTTTCCAACATTGTTTAATATTTCCAAAACCATAATATCTGTTAGAAAAGTGAGAGAGTTTTTTGTAGATGGTCCTCTTAAGAACATAAACCTCCTTCAGTTTTTCAAAATTCATCTTGGATTGATCACAATAGTTTCTGGAAAACAATGACTAAAACATGAAATTTCCGCAAAAATGTTCCTTCTTGTTGTGATTTTCATCTTTTCACTTTTTTGTTCTTTTGACTGTTTTACTTTCACTTTAGACAAAATTCAATGTTGGTGATAGTATTTTCATTTCTTTTTACCATTTTACTGCCTCTGTATTTACTTTTACTGTTTACCTTTGACTGCTCTGTAACTTCATTTTAACTTTCACTCTGACTTTTACCTGATACACTTTAACCACTGATACTCTTTAACTATTATGCTCTCTGTTTATTTTCTGTTTATCCTTTTTACCATTACTTACTGTAGTAAATAGCCAAAATTCATCCAAGGATATATTTTACAAAAGGTCCAACATGTCTTCACACCATTGTGCTTCTAGTATTATGGTTCTTATGGATTCAGAAAGGAATTTGGGTTTTCAGTGGAAAAATGGGAAAAATTACAAGTCTGGGAACTCATGGGGTGAAAAAAAGACCGAATTGTACTGTTTTTTAGTCTTTTTCTGTGGAATTAAATTAAAAACCAAGACTTGCAGGGTTCGTCGGAAATTGGATAAATACCTGTTTCGGAAAGTGAATAGTGAGGAAACAGGTGTAGGCAATAGCTGACTGGTTTAGCTAAAAATCGTTTGGCAAAGTGGCAGTTGGAAATCTTCAACAACTGATTTTGACATTTTTTGCATGGGAGCACTGGTCGCAGGATAAAATGATTAAAATAACGTGCATTTGTTTGTTTTATTCACAAAGTCAAGGTTGGCAGTGGTTTTTTTATTTCGAAAAGATGACGTACGCGGGAAATGACAGTTTGTCGTATGCGAAGGGCGGTAAATGGTATGTATTGCACCGCTTTTGGGGATGGGCAGTATTTATTCGGGAGTAAGCGATACCATAGGTCTTGCGACGCGTGGCAGGGTACTATTTACAAAACCACTCCATTATCGCACGTTAACATTCAGTCGTGGAAGGCGAAGTGATATAGACAACAGCCGTTGGTTGTAGAGGGGTTGATCGGACGGCTATCAGGGAGGTGAGGTGACCGGAGTTTAATGAGGGCGGGCCCAACATAGTTTAAGATTTTTAATTATATCGAGAGTAATGGGATTGGTTGGGAAAGTTTTTTATTAACCGTGAGGGTTAATTAATCCTTATTCAATGTGGCAGAGAGTCAAGGCTCTTAATTAGTTACCGCTTTAACTAATTAATCCCAATTAACATGGTATTATGGTTATATTTTAACCAAGGGGCAGGATATGTAATTTTTTGGGGATTTTATATAGTTATAGTAATATGGGAATGGGTTGATTTATATAGGGAATTAATTAGTATAATTTAAAAGTTAATATGTCAAATGAATGAAAAGCGCTAAGTATAAAAACATTAGGATTATGTATTTAACTTATGCTTGAATGAAAAAGGGTTTTTAATGAGATATTGTGTAATTTTCCTAAGTAAAATAAAATTTTACTTAGGAAAAGACTTATAGAAGTAAGTGAATGACTTATGGATGGTTTGAAATACCTAGGCTTTTAAATTATTGGGTCAAGGGTCTGGTCCCTCCAAAAGTCAAGGAAATGCCTTGAGCCCCTCTAATTTTCAAATTCCTTAGTACTTAGGGGAAATTAGTGAAATTTATAGGGAAAAATGAGAAGGGAAGTTAATCAATTGACTTTGTTCTGCTTGAAATTCCTCCAGTGTAATATCTACCTTGTACTTGTGATGAAAGTAAATATTTAACACATTTAGAGTCATTATCCATCACATGTAATTTTGCAACATCATCTACCTACCCTACCTACTTTAACCTAGCATTTTTTCTTCTTTATTAGGGTGAATTTATACCGGCAAACCCTTATCACACTTTCTTTTCTTTTACATGTAGAAATCTATCTAAGTTTAACCTTATTACATCCAAGGGCTCAGATTAAACTATTGAGCTCCTTATATTTACTCTACCTATCTACTTATCTTCCAAGATTAATTAGTTTGGTCAAATTTTATTCTCTATCTATAAAACATAAAATTCAAATATGAACAAGCCAAGCTTAAGCTGTTTGACTGTTCACTAATTGTGGCATAAGATACAAGTTGCACACAATTTGTTTATTACATAAGAAAAAAAAGTAGTGGCATTTAGACTTGCACACTTTCCTTGGCCTTTCTTTTGTTGAGGTTCATTTTCTTTTACTTTTTTGGCCATTTTATATTCTTTTCACCCTTTGATTTTTCTTTTAGGGTATACCCTCTTTACATTTTTTAATTTTTTTGATTTTTTTGACAATATGGAAAACCTTTGCAACAAGGAAATGTATGAACATATTACATAGCCCATCAAGTCAATCATGATATATGACACCTATTGGTATAGGAGCATAACACTGGCTCCCCTTGGGGATGGCTTTTCCTGGTGAAAAGTCAAGAACAATAGGTTAGTTGTCCTCAGCCATTGGGCCAATCCCAAACATGAATTTGATGTGGCTGAAAATCTTGAATTGAATATAATCCTTTTTCTACAACCTGAAATCTGATCTGAAACTAAAACAACACACAAAAATTTTCAAACCAACTTAATGAAAAACTAGCTGAAAATTGAAAACTAAAAAAAATGCTCAAAATTCTGAGCTTATTAGCACTCATCTACCTACTCAATCTACTGTTCAACTACTGGTTAGGTAAAATGAAATAGCCAATGTAACCATTCAAGAATTATGTACTTTGATAGATTTTGTTGCATTTTCTTGTTGATTATCAAAACTATACTTCTGCAACCTATTAGAAAGTTGTTAACAAATGAGAGGATAAGGAAACACTTGATTTCCTTTGTTGACTCTAGAAACTGTACAAAATTATCTTCCAAAATATATACACTAATGTTTAACTGATCTAGAAAACTGTACATCTATTCTGGATGGCCTCCATGCCATGAATCTGAAATATTATTTTCGTCTTTATCTCCATGCAAAATTTCAGATAAGATTTGTGACGATATTCCTACTGATTGTAATGTTTGACTGTTGAATCCTTTATCATCTTGATTCTGAAAATCATAGTTAGTTAATAGAGGAATGCTTTGAATGCCTTAAATATTCAACATATCTGCTATTGGATCTTGAAAAACTTGGGAAAATGGCTGCAACCTATAGCATATAGGTTTCCATGAGACTTCATAAACTTCAACAAGTTTCTCATCCTTTTCATTAAATATGTTATACCACATTTCTTTTAAAAGCTAAAATGGTTCAAAACATAGTGGTATGAAACTTTCTTGTGTCATTTGATTATTTATTTCAATGGGAACTCATAATTGCAATTGTGAAACCGAAAAATCTTGATCAATAGTTTCATTATCTTCTTTGTTGTCAATCACAATTCCTAAATATTTCTGATTATTGATGGCATGAAAGTTGTCTCTAATGAATTGAAATGAAGCAAAACAAATAGATAAAGAATCTTTACTTGTTTCCAAATTTTCTACTTTTTCTTCCTCACTCTCATGGTTGATATGTATTGGCTGATCATTGTCTTCAATCTACTGAAACTGCATTTCTTCATCCTCCAAACTAGCTTCTGATTGCTCTGTAAAGTTAGCTTGAGTTTGCAGAACATAACTATCATCATAATGATCATACTTAGGAAAATCATCGAAAGAAGGAATGTCATCAAACATACACATTAGATCAACAAATTCCTCTTCCTCATATTGATCTATAAATTCATTTTCTGATCTATGATAATTTGAATTAAGAGGAATTTTTTCGTGGCTATCGACCTCTTCTATTTCTTCATGGTGATTTTGAATAAAAAAATTATCTTTCATAGTGATCTCCTATTTTCTTTCATCTAGTTTTCTTACCAAAAGGTTGAGTTTTACCTCTGCAATATTTTTCTTTTCCTCTTCTTCTGCTTTCAAATTTTCCTGTCTGATTTTCATATTAACTTCTACATCAACTGCAATGTTCTGCATCTGTACAAGTGTTTTTGGATCTCTTTCTCTTAACCCAAATTCTATTTCTGGATCAAAGGCACTTGGATAATGCAAGAGAGCTTAATCATGAGGAGGTCTAATATTTTCTGGCATTGAATAATAAACTTGATTAAATCTGTCAGAAAATTGTTGTATTGTTTCATTTGGATATCTTTTTAACTAATTATATTCTTCCATGATCACAAAAGGATTAACTTTGATTATCCATCTATCAAGGAAAATTTTGATAAACTGCTGGAAATTTGAGATGCTAGCATTAGGCAGATTTTTAAACCAATTCTTTATTCTATTTTGCAAAGAAAGAGAAAGAAGTCTGATTTTAACATCATCTTCATCAATCTCAAATAAATCCAAATAATTCTCAAAACCTTGAATATGTTTTTGGGCAATGATACCATTCTCTCCATCATATCTAGGAAGATACTTGTAGTATTTTTTAGGAAAATCATGGAGTATAGGAGGTAAAATAAGGGGCTTATATCTATCTGGAACTTTATATGGCACAGGGATATGTATAGGGATTGTAAGATCAGTCTTGATTATTTGAGGCTTCTTAATTGGAAAATGATCATCATTAGATTCATAAGAAAGCTACTCAAAGAGATTGGGAGAATTATTACTTACAATATTCAAAGGAAAATAATTAAAAGCTAATCTAAGATCTTCTATAAAATATAATATGCATTGAAAAAATTTCTTAATGGGAAAGAACATAATGTCTAGGATTAAGATCCAATTTGAAAGCTTGATATTTCCATATTGTTCGTTGAGGTTCATTCCTCCAGTGGAGTCTTGATTGTGAAATTGATTTGGAGTCACCAGGTGGATGATGTTAACCTTTGTGTGTCTGATCACTGCCCACCATCATAGATCAGATCTGAACCTGTAAAATATTTCTGAAGAAAAAGGTTAGTCTTCCCCAGCGGAGTCGCCACTATGTTATCACTCTAGTAAATTTTCTATTAGAAATATTTAAAACTTTGTAACTTACTAGAGGTAACCAAGAACCACTTTTAGAATTCAGGATCTAGCCAATCTGTACCCAGAGAGGGCTCTCTCTTTAATTTTTATCTTTGTTTTGAAAGATATTAGGCTAATTATGAAAGTTTAGGGATTTTGAATGTGTTTGGGTGATGGAATTATATAGCAGAAGGGTAAGACTGAATAGTTTAGGCCATTGGGCTAATGGAGTCAAAGAATGATGGCTTAACTAGATTAATTTTCTTAACAAGAGATGGTTTCACAGGGCAAGGTAATCAAAATAGGGAACAATTTAATATCTAAAATGAATGGAATGAACTTCAAAATTGGTGAAGGGAAATTAAGACTCCTTCAACATATTCAAAAGAGGGAGCTTGAATGATTATTAATAAAGAGAAATTAAGTATTCTTTACCAAATAATCAAAATGATTAAACTAGAAAACATGAGAAATTAAGAATTCACTGTTCATACTAGTTCAGAATAAAACATTAAGAATAACAACGATTGAAAACAGATTGCACTTAAGAATTTTCTGAATTATTCTTTTTCTTTTATCATTCAGATATGAAACAGAGATGATATAATAAACAAGTATAAAACTTTAGAACAAACGAGATAGAAGACTTATTGATCCTTTGTCTGACTCAAGAATCCCGTGAAAAGTCCTTTGCATCAATTCTTTATTCAGCTAGCCATGAGAAATTTGTCCAACAACACTTTATTCCAAAATAATCAGTATTATAGAAATTTCTAAGAATCCACCCCCAAAATACTTCCAAGAGTGAAGTATTTATACAAATTCTAAACTAAAATATCTTGAAAAAATATCAAGATTATTTCACAAATCTCTCCAATTGTTTTACATAAATAGAACTTAAGTAAAGGACACTAAAACTAATGCATCTATTTGGCACTATTTTTTATGGATAGGTGATGAAAAAGAGGAGAATTAGAATTTGATCCAACTCTTATTTGATGATGAGGCATCCAAGTCACTAACTGCTTCCTTTCTTTGTGCATTATGCTCCAACAATTTTGCAAACTTGGGGTCCAATGATATCTTTGTATTTATCAATCTGTAATAGATATGTAAAAAGTGAAAGATTTTATTTTGGATTAATATGTTGGTGAGATAAACCTCTTTTAGTTTCCTAAAATTCCTCTCCAGCTGTGCACAATAGGCTCTGTAAAAATATGTGTAAACCAGAGTCTGAAAAATAACCTATAAAAATTTGCATGTATCTCTGATTCTGAAATCATTGTGAAAAACGTGAGATAGGTTTTTGTAGATGGGTCTCTTAGGAACAAAAACCTCCTTCAGTTTTGCAAAATTTATCTTGGATTGATAACAATATTTTCTTCCAAACAATGACTAAAACATGAAATTTCTGCAAAAATGTTCCTTCTTGTTGTGTTTTTCATCTTTTCACTTTTTTGTTCTTTTGACTGTTTTACTTTCACTTTAGAAAAACTTCAATGTTGGTGACAATATTTTCATTTATTTTTACCATTTTACTGCCTCTTTATTTAATTTTACTATTTACCTTTGACTGTTCTGTAAATTCATTTTAACTTTCACTCTGACTTTTACTTGATACACTTTAACCACTGATACTCTTTAACTATTATGCTCTCTATTTATTTTCTGTTTATCCTTTTTACCATTACTTACTGTAGTAAATAACCAAAATTCATCCAAGGATATTTTTTACAAAATTTCCAACATGTCTTCACACCATTGTGCTTCTGGTATTTTGGTTCTTGTGGATTCAGAAAGGAATTTGGGTTTTCAGTGGAAAAATGGGCAAAATTACAAGTTTGAAAACTTATGGGGTGAAAAAAAAGACTGAATTGTACTGTTTTTTAGTCTTTTTCTGTGGAATTAAATTAAAAACCAAGACTTGTAGGGTTTGTCAGAAATTAGATAAATACCTGTTTCGGAAAGTGAATAGTGAGGAAACAGGTGTAGGCAATCGCTGACTGGCTTAGCTGAAAATCGTTTGGCAAAGTGGCAGTTGGAAATCTTCAACAACTGATTTTGACGTTTTTTGCATGGGAGCACTGGTCGCAGGATAAATTGATGAAAATAACGTGCATTTATTTGTTTTATTCACAAAGTCAAGTTTGGCAGGGGTTTTGTTATTTTGGATGGATGACGTACGTAGGAAATGATAGTTTGTCATATGCGAAGGGCGAAAAACGGCATGTATCGCACCGCTTTTGAGGACGGGCAGTATTTAGCCAGGAGCAAGCAATACCATAGGTCTTGCAACGCGTGGCGGGGTTCTATTTACAAAACCACTCTGTGATCGCACGTTAACATTTCGTTGTGGAAGGCGAAGCGATATAGACGACAACCATTGGTTGTAGAGGGGTTGATTGGATGACTATCGGGGAGGTGAGGTGATGGGAGTTTAATGAGGGCGGGCCCAACATAGTTTAAGATTTTTAATTATATCGGGAGTAATGGGATTGGTTGGGAAAGTTGTTAATTAACCGTGAGGGTTAATTAATCCTTATTCAATGTGGCGGAGAGTCGGGGCTCTTAATTAGTTACCGATTTAACTAATTAATCCCAATTAACATGGTATTATGGTTATATTTTAACCAAGGGGTGGGACATGTATTTTTTTGGGGATTTTATATAGTTATAGTAATACGGGAATTGGTTGATTTATATAGGGAATTAATTAGTATAAGTTAAAAGTTAATATGTCAAATGAATGAAAAGCGCTAAGTACAAAAACATTAGGATTATGTATTTAACTTATGCTTGAATGAAAAAGGGTTTTTAATGGGATATTGTGTAATTTTCCTACGTAAAATATGATTTTACTTAGGAAAATACTTATATAAGTAAGTGAATGACTTATTGAAGGTTTGAAATACTTAGGCTTTTAAATTATTGGGCCAAGGGTCCGGTCCCTCCAAAAGTCAAGGAAATGCCTTGAGCCCCTCTAATTTTCAAATTCCTTAGTACTTAGGGGAAATTAGTGAAATTTATAGGGAAAAATGAGAAGGGAAGTTAATCAACTGACTTTGTTCTGCTTGAAATTCCTCCAGTGTAATATCTACCTTGCACTTGTGATGAAAGTAGAGATTTAATACATTTAGAGTCATTATCCATCACATGTAATTCTGAAACATCATCTACCTACCCTACCTAATTTAACCTAGCATTTTTTCTTCTTTATTAGGGTGCATTTAGACTGGAAAACCCTTATCACACTTTCTTTTCTTTTACATATAGAAATCTATCTAATTTTAACCTTATTACATCCAAGGGCTCAGATTAAACTATTGAGCTCCTTATATTTACTCTACCTATCTACTTATCTACCAAGATTAAACAGTTTGGTCAGATTTTATTCTCTATCTGTAAAACATAAAATTCAAATATGAACAAGCCAAGCTTAAGCTGTTTGACTGTTCACTAATTGTGGCATAAGATACAAGTTGCACACAATTTTTTTATTACATAAGAACAAAAATTAGTGGCATTTAGACTTGCACACCTTCCTTGGCCTTTCTTTTTTTGGGGTTCATTTTCTTTTACTTTTTTTGCCATTTTTTATTCTTTTCACCCTTTGATTTTTCTTTTAGGGTATACCCTCTTTACATTTTTTAAATTTTTTGATTTTTTTGACAATATGGAAAACCTTTGCAACAAGGAAAGGTATGAACATATTACATAGCCCATCAAGTCAATCATGATATATGACACCTATTGGTATAGGAGCATAACAGGTTCACTGCTATCCCTTCCTTGGAAACAACATGTCCCAAGTAGTGAACTTGAGATTGAAAGAAACTGCACTTGTTGAGCTTGGCATACAACTGATGCTCTCTAAAAAATATCAACATTGTTTCGAGGTGCTTTGCATGCTCCTAGTCATACTTTTAATATACCAATATATCATCAAAAGATACTATCACAAACTTATCTAGATAAGTACGCAACACATTATTCATCAAATACATGAAGGTGATTGGAGCACTGGTAAGACCAAAAGCAACCACCAAAAACTCTTAGTGCCCATACTTTGTGAGAAATGTAGTCTTGTACATGTATTATTTTTTGGTGTGCACTTGTTGATATCTTTATCTCAAATCAATCTTTGAAAACACTGCAACTCCTTTCAGCCGATCAAACATATCATCAATATTTGGAATTGGATACCTATTCTTGATAGTCACTTTATTCAAATTCATGTAATCAATGCACAATCTAACAGTACTTCCCTTCTTCTTTAAAAACAACATTGGTGCACCCCAAGGAGATACATTTGGCCTAATGTATCCCTTATCAAGCATTTAATTAAGTTTCAACTTTAGTACACCAATTCAAAAGTATTCATTTTGAACAGTGCCTTAGATGCTGGTGCTGCTCTCGACATCAACTCAATATAAAATTCCACCTCCCTATGAGGAGGGAACTCTGGAATATCTACAGGAAACACATCCTGAAACTGTTGAAAAACAAGATACCTCTTCATGGCTTCATCATCCCCATCCTCCTTCCCTTTGTCACTGGAAACATGCACTGTAAATAATAAAAACCATTTTCTACTACTATGCTTATCTTGCATAGTTGTGACAATTATTACTGATTTAGGATTATTCTTTCCTTGCAAGGCTCTCCTTTCCCTATCATCATCCAAGCACTCAATATACTTTTCATATCAAACCACTTTAGTCCTATGAATGAATATTCAGTCCATGCCAAAAATCATACTATATGATCCCAAAGGAAGCATATTTAGATGTGCTGGTGCAGGCATAATATTAAGCTCAAATTCACAAGATATCACCCAATGATGAACTCTTCTCTTGGTCCTTGTAGCCAACTGCACCAAACGATATTTTTCATGCACTTCTTTACTCAACCGACATTGGTCCACTAGGTTAGGACTAATATAGCTATAATTAGATCTAGGATCAATAAAAATAGTAACAACTTGATCACAAAGCTTATCTCCCACCTCGATAATATATGATTTATGATCAACCTCCTTTTTATCTACTGCTACATAAATTTGAGGAATACTTTGACCAATATTTCGAACTTTCTGTACCTCTTAAGCACTGTAAATATGAGGCCTTCCATCGTGATGTGTTGGAATGATGTTATCCACCACAAGTCCAACACCTCATAGGTTTCCTTCCATCACCTTTATTCTACTTCTCCTCCAGCTAAGACCCATGTCCGTTCTTAGCTGCATTGAACTTATTATGAGGTACCACATTTTCATTATCACCTTCATCATGATATCATCCTCGATTCTTAGGAAATTTTCCTTTAGTCTTCTCATTACCTTTCCAGACACACTTGAACTCTGGCTTACACTTATAATACTCATAAAAATGATTCAGCTTCCTAATTAATTCCTCCAATTATTTAAGCTCGTCATACTCATTCTGATCCTTGAATTCTAATCGAAATCCACTGATCAAACTTTGGAACTTTGTCTTCTCATTCTTGAGGTAGGACACATACCTCAATAGCTCTAGGAACTTGGTTGTGTACTATTCATTTGTCATGGAAACCATCTTAATCTCATATAATTCCTTGGCCTTCCCATCATAATATCTCTCAGACAATTATTTCTTCCTGAAAATTATTTTAAACTCATGGCAACTCAACTCCTCTTCCTTGTTTCCTATGACCCGCTTAACATTTTCCCACTAGATATATAATTTTACCCTGAGACTGAATATAACTATATTGGCTTTCATGTTCTCTTAATAATCATGAAATATGAATAACTTATTCATCCCAAGCAGCAATGCTTCTACATCTTCTGACTTCTTCACTTCCCCATCAAAAGTAGGGGGTTTGGATTTCATGAACTCATCGAGCAAGTACCCCCTCTCACTCCTCCTATAAGGATGATGGCGGTAATGATGATGATGTCGGTAATGATGATGAAGATGGTAATGATTATGGTAATGATGATGATGATTTCAGTAATGATGATGATTATGATGGTGGTAATAATGATGATGGTGATGATAATGATTATCATGGAAATAATGATGATGGCAGTAATGATGAGTGCTATCTTGCCTGTTAGCTATATCCAAAGATCTTCCACCTCTGAATGTATCATTTATGTCCATCATGTATCTCCTCTAATACATTCTACCATATTCCCCATTTGTTTTCTCCTCCTATATAACTCCATTATTGTTTATTATTTTCCTTGCAACTTCAAATATTTTCCCTAGAATTCTCAGTGTATCTACTAGATCAGGAGAATACTGTTTACCTTGCCACTCAAGTGAATTTTCCCATTCCACTGATTTCACCTCAGGTCTATAAGGGGAGTCATGTGAACTGTAGTCCACCACTATTCTCTTCATCTCATATCTTCTATTTCCTGCAAAGATACCATGTCAAATAATCCAAATAGGATACATAATCAAAATCATAACTGAGTGTATCTTAAGGGAGGTTTTTGCATTTGCATAGGCCAATCCAGATTAACACAATAAAATATCACAAGCATATCAATTCATACATGAAAAATGACATGCATACATAACAATCACATTCATCCCATCCAATCCATGTTTTTGAACTTGGAATATTTTATACCATTTTGTAACACCTCTTCCCACATTTACCCACTTTTACAAGCTCTCCAGGGTAAACATGAGATAAGTATCACTATGATATGACACAGCCTGTAGGTTTTAGTTATGGGAGTGGGGTATACAAACTAGAACAAATGTTACCACCGCTTAGGGACATTAGATCACTCAACCACTTGAAAGCCACCTCTAGTAATCAATGCCTAAGAAGGAACTTAGTTTCACAATATTGACACCCAAACCGCACCCATAACACACTATGCATGTGGTTATGAGGCTCCAACCACACCCATAAGTCATCCTGCATGCACTTATGGCCAAAATTTCCTAGTTTTGTGCATGTGACAACGATATCTATGCTACTTTTCAGGGCTAGCCATAAGGCAACTGCCCAGAAGTTCCCACAAGTTTCCAAAATTCAATCAATGATGATAAAAAGTCTAAAAAATAAATACTTAAGCAATATATTAACCAAGACAAGCCTAATATGTTAGGTTCCCATGATTTTTTAGATTGGTGAGATCAAATGCACAGGGTAACATCATACCGGTCTTTGGATTCCTAGTACCTAGCCTTCCTCGACTCAGAGAGGGCTCTCTCTATTTTTGCAAAGGATTGAACTTGTTTGCTTCTAGGGTTTTGATTTCATGGAAAGTTCAACAATGGATCGGGGAGCATCATAGGTAAAATATAGCATTGGTCAATGGATTTTCAAGGTTTATGGGAAATTAGGTGAACATTAAGTTTGTGCAAAGTAGGAAAAAGGGAAATTAAGAATCCTTTATCATGTACTTAAAAACAAGAAGGGACTTAAATACATAATCATGAAGAAGCAATCAATAGATAGGGAAAACCAGTAACTCTTTGATTCAACTTAAGCAAATAAGCATTCAAGACAAACATTCCAATGAAATATAGAAGGCGAGAAACTCATTTAACTTCTAGTGATTTCACGTTCAAGGTTAGAAAACATTCAAGATACACATATAACTTTGATCAAAGAAGAGGGAACACCTAAACATCATTGATCATAGCTATGAATATCTCCAAAACAATTATTCAAGCATCGACAAAGGGTATGATTGAAACACAGCCTCTTTGGGAGACCTAATTAATGGTACTTTGGAGAAAGACCTCAAGAATAGTGTTTAGTGACATCAAACAAGCAGGGCTAGCCATAAATCATCTTTGATACCTAATGTATTAAACCATTCATGAAATGAACAAGCTTGGGGGGTCTAGAGAGTAGTTAAGAATTCTCTAGAAAGACCCAGCAGAGGAAAACATAGAGGCGGTGAAGAACAAATAGAGCTAAGGTGCCTTTGAAAACATTTCTTAGTCTAAATCCTTTGTCCTACTGCAATTTAGAAATATGGAAACATAATGATACATGAGAAAACAATAACATGAAATAGAATCACTTCACCATTAACCAAGCTCAGGTATCCTGCAAGCAAGCCTCCTCGATCAACAAGCAAAACAAGCCATTCACAAGCTCCACAACACCAAATTTCTCTTAAACCTCCAAAAGACTATGTATTGCTCCAAAGAGTCATCAAATGCCAACATTTACAATGAATCTCTCATGCTCTATTTATTTAGAAAAGGAGGGAAAAAACCCTAGATAGGGTTGGAAAATGTCAAAATCACTCATAAATGTCATTAATGCCCAAGAGACCATGCAAGGCCCAAGGCACAAAATATCCCATGAAATAAATGCCAAAATAACTCCTAGCACCTAATTTTAGAGTGATTTGCCTCCAAAGACACTAAAATATCAATTTTCAATCAATGAGTGTGTTTTGTTGACTTTTGGCCAAAACTACCCAATTTGGTCTGAACGCAAAGCACCTTCCCAGGCAGAAAATAGGTCCACTTGCAGCCAAGTTTTGGTGACCTTCCTGATGTCAAAATTTTCCCTGTGATGACCCGTTGGAAAGATGGCTTAGTCTACTATCCAAATATACCATTGGGTTTCTAATTGAGCTCCTGTAACCTATCCAAAGAAATTTTTTCCCAACATTGCTTTGAGTGTAGCGCCAAGCCTCAAAATGAGGCAGAATGGTAGAAAATGAGGTGTTTTTTGACCTTTTGAGGGGTCAAAAATGCTCCAAATGCTCTAAAAATTGGTGAGAGTAATGTAATAGGCATGTGAAATACAAAAATGTAAAGTTATCCCTCTGAGGATGTCTAAGGAAAAATCGTAGCGCCAGGGGTGGTGCGCTTATAGGCCTCCAAACTTCACAAAAAACAAACATTTGTCAAAATTTCTTCAAAATTGGTGGATGTATCCCTCATGGGGTTTGAGAGACTTGTAGATAATATTGTTCCAAAATTCCAAGGTTAACTTGGCCTTTTGCCTCTTTTAGTGCCTGGATCTTGGTTCGGGCCTTCTTGAGTTTAGCCCTTGCAACTTGGTTTCTCCGGGAATAATGTTTAGTCATCTTCCTTTAGAGATCAAGATCCTTACTTGCCTTCTTCAACTTAGCCTCAAAGTGTATGTTGGCTCTTTCCAACCAAGGCTCCCGATAATGTGCTATCTCCATGGCCAACAACTCATCTAGGGGTAGTTGTTCAGCTAGGGATGCTTCTTGGTCTCTTTTCTTTGAAAATACCTTCTTCAACCCCATGGTTCTAGGCCTTCTCCCAGATTGTCCTTCCTCATCCTCACTCTCTTCATAAGTGCCCATGAACTCTTCTAGTTTCACCTGTGCCTTTTGGGCTTCTTTCGAGGCCTTGATGGCTCTAGCTTCATAGATTGCAATTTCTGCTTCTAGCTACCTGTTCTCCAAGTCAATGGAATCATTTACACTTTTGGCCCTATTCAGATTGGCTTGGAGGTCTTTAATGAGTGCATTTTTGTTTTGGATAGGAAAGTTTGAAATCCTTGCTTCATTCTCCTCATCACTGTCCACCTGAATGATTTAAAATTCCCTTTCCACCTCATGATCTTCTTCTTCTTGCTTCACCCTTTGTTTTCCTTTGTCTAGTGGTTGAGATGAGGTGGATGGCATGGTCCCTTGCCTTCTGGAGGCAAAAAAAACAAGCCTTGGCCCTCTTTGATATGTGAATGAAAGAGGTGTGAGTGTCATCTTGTTGGTGTATTTTTCATGGCTGTGATCCTTGTTGCTGTCATCACACTCTTCATTTTCATCATTAGTACCATCAGTCATCATGTTTTCTGCTTCATCATTGTCTTCTTTGTTCTCAACACCATCACCAATCTCAACCTCTTCACTCATTTCTTCATTGTCATTTTATTTTTCATTAAAGCTGCTTTCCTCTCCACTGTTGTGATATTCATTTGGACTATCAGCCCCTTCACCTTTTTCACTATCATCATGACTGTCATGATTGCTTTCCTCTTTGTTGTCTTGTCCATCACTGAGGATTTCTTCTTGAGTGTCAATGCTGCCTTTAGTTTCTACATTTTCCTCGTTGTTTTCATATTTATCATTGTCATCCTCTTCCATATCTTCTGCATTGTCATCCTCTTCCTCTTGCTGGGTCAGCTCATCATCTTCTATCTTTTCATCACTTTCTGCCTCTTGCTCGCTGTTTTCTTCATTTTCTGTTTCTTCATCATTGTCATGCTCACTGCCCTTTTCTTCATTATATGCCTCTGTCTCTTCTTCATCATTTTCTATCTCTGTGTCCTCTATTTTATTGCTAACCTCCAATTCGTCATCTTCCTATGTTTCTTCATCATTTGTCTCTTCATTTTCATCATTTGTTTCTTCATCACTACCTTTTTCTTTATCTTCCTTGCTGACATCTTTGTCACTGTTTTCTTCCTCATCAATTTCCTCTTCTTCATCACTATCAACCTCCTCACTGTCTTCACTCTCACTACCCTGCTCTATTTCCATGTCATCTACCTCTTGTTGACTTCAAACATCATCACCCTCCTCTTCACTTTGGGCTGACTCATTGTCATCATTACCCTCATTTTCACTTGATTCTTCATTGCCACTTCTTTCTTCATCCGATGCATCAAGAGAAGGGGAAGAGGGGAGGTTTTATTTGAGGAGGGGATAAATGAGTAGAGGATGAGGTATGGTCAGTAGGAGGATATGGAGCAGTGGAAGGAGGAGGATGAGATGAAGAGGTCAATTTTGGTTGATGATGGGGCTATGGGCTTGTGAATATCTCATGAGGTATGAACACAAACCAAGGAATGCCTTTTTCCTCTAGCTGATGTAGGACCACCATTTTGATCAAGGAGTGGTGGAATAAACTATGCATTTTCTGGGTATAATTTCTCCTTCGGACAACATAAGACATCTTTTCTATAATCCTATACAAGTAACAAGGCAAATGGAGAATCTTGACCCTAGTGAAATGCATGAGTAATCTGACATGGTAGGAGTAGAGCCTGGAGTATCTCCCCTCAGAGGAAAAGTATTTCATGATGACCTTCATTAGGGGTGCATAACTCTCTAAGAAGAGTGAGAAAGGGAAAATAGCGTTGTAGCCCTCTTTGTACCTAGGTTTGATAAATGGCTCATAATGGCTCATGTTTAATCTTGCTTTCTAGAACCACTTTTCACCAACAGTAGGTATACCTGTAGCATTAGATATGGAATCTGCTGATAGTTCAAAATCCACCCCTGCAAGGCTTACTTGTTTATTGTGTAAGTTGAGGACAAACAACCTTTTAATCTCTGGGTGATTTTGGACTTGTTTGACTTTATCACAAAATTGGAAACATCCCACATTATAAAATCATGTGAGAATCATGGGAGATGAAGTGATATCCACTGTTCTCTGGGGTTCAAACCTGTTTACCTTCCCTCCCTTGTGCTTTGGCCTCATAGGCATTTTTCCTCCTTCACTGCTAACACTTTCTTCTGCTCCTTACATGGTGATTAGGGTTTTTTTTGGATAAAGTTAGGTTTGCTTATGACACTTAGGTAGGAGGAGTGAAATGGAAATGATGGTGAGGGCAGCTTTTGCGAAGGAGTGATATGGAGATGGATTAATGATTGAGTGTTTTGACCTTGATGAGGGCTTATTTTGAACTAAAGTTAACTACCCTAACTCACACCTCCCTTTTAAAAGATAATTACAAACAGAGACTTATTTGTCATGAAGACCTAGGGTTTGAAAATCCTAGGATTCAATCATTATTTAACAACTAAACCACCAAAAACACTTGAGGAGGAGGGAAAAAGACCACCTACCAGTTTTTACTCCTCTGCAGGCTCTTGAAGGCAAATGTTAGGGTGCTTTCCTTGAGTTTTTAGCACCTTTCTGTAATTGGGAGTGTTCTTAGCATGAGCGGAGTGCTGGGTAGGAACTGGGTGAGTATGGTGCTCTGGGTGCAACGTTGGATGTCTCGTGTAGGCCTGCCGGTCTCTAGGCATAGTGCCAGACAAGAAAACGCCTTTCAGGTCAGCCTCTGAGCACAGTGCCGAGCGAGTCGGGTCCTGTGTGCATAGCACTGGGTCTGTCAGGTCAACTTTTGAGCACAGCACTGAGATTCCTGAGTGTGTCAATTTGCCTCGGTGCAACGTTGAGCTATATGTGCAGTGCGTGCAGCTATACGCGCAGCGCAGTGCAAAAAATGCACTATGGATACCCCTATACACGTAGCACCGGGTCCTGTGAGCGTAGCGCCCACCTCTGAGTGTAGAGCTGGTGAACTTGCCTAGAAATTGTCAAAAACTTAGAAATTTCTTCTTTGAAGGGTTTTTTGCTCTCCTCAAATGCATAATGAGTCAAGTGATTAAGAAAATTGACTTTTATCATCTTGGGCAAACAAATTGATTTTTTACAAAAACCCACTTTGTAATGTTTTTAAATCTCTTTATCATTTCACTAACTTTTTGATTCGTTGTGTAGGTGAATTGAGGAACCTTTAAGAAACCCCTTTTCTCTTAATGTAATATTGCTGGAGAAAGGAAATTTTCTTTTTTTACCTTGAGGGCCTTGGCATTGTCAAACCTTAGTTTGCACTAGGAAACTAAAAAACATATTTTTTATCCTTTTTTGACATCTCTGAGTGTGAGTGTCATGAAAACATGTTTCCTTCCTTCTTTACAGATTTTGGCAGTAAGGCATACTAAACCTTTCTCTGAAAAGTGTTTTCTCCCCTTCATAACTATGTATGCCATATCTCCTCTTTGACCACTTCTGATTTGTTGCAAGTGTCACGACATACTGAATTTTCCCTTTTTGACATTTTGGAGTTTGCCACTTTCAGTCACATAACAGTAACTTCATGATCAACTTGATTTCTCATTTTGAAACTCAATCCTATGCTTTCATTCCTTTGACCATTGGAGATAAATTGACTGCACTTGAAGACTTGATATCCATCACATTGATACTCTTTGCATTCTTTCCCTTTGAGGTAGTGAAGCATTGTTACATGAGAAAGCCCTAGAATTCACCTTCAACAACCTTTTAAAACCCTTTGCCTGTTGGCAAGATGGAGGCTCATAATTTTTATTTCACCATATTTTGACCATCTTCATCATGACAGACCCCTTTAAATGAGTTTGGAATGTTTGGAGGCAGTGATATTCTTAGGAAAACTTTGCTTCTATCATGGAGTCCAAACTTGCCTTTCACCTTCTTTGATTATCTCACCAAAACCCTAGGCTGTTGGGCTGTTAGAGAAGAATAAATAGTGTTGTCTTCTAAGTTCTCTATAGCCCTTTCAAGTTCACTCATTTATGTCCAATTCACCTCACCTTTTCCCTTCTTCAATTATAACTTCTAAAAAATCTTAAATTCATGCTTGGTTGAGCTAGGGTGCCTCTGCCCTTGTCACTACAAGGAAAATACCCTCTAGCGGATGTTTTTGAGGAACCCCACAGAAAAATACCACAGACGTCTGTTTCTAAAGGAGGATCCTAGAGAAGGTTGGCGGGCAGAGGTTTTTGCGGATGTATTTCTTCCGGTGCTCTTATCAACCTAAAACGCACTGGTACATTCAATATGACAAAGCACCTGTGCATTACAAAAATTGGCACACTGGACACTGTGCGCTCCGTACACACACACCCGGTGCGTTTTATTTCTGTATAGCACTAGTGCTTTACATCTCAACCGCAAAAACACCACCCGGTGTGGAATAAATGAAACACATTAGGGCGACTACAAAACGCGTGCATCGGTGGATGGTGAAATAAAAAAAATTACGGCAAAAAAACTGCATAAAACATTGGCACACCAGAAATAGTGCGCTCCGTACACACCCTCCTGGTGCTTTTAATTCATCAACCGCACCGGTGTGTGTCATATTGTCAGCCTCGGTGGCTCATAAAAAGCACTCAGAACATAAACATCTCTATGCCGAATGACTGAAACGCACCGAGATCCTCGTAAATGCCGCACATCGGAAAAGGGTTTTAAAGAAACAAAATTACAGCCAAAAAACCACAGAAATAATTGGTTCACTGGGCACTATTACCAGTGGGTCAAGTTACTATAGAGCTCCGGTGCATCACATCCCCATGCCCTGGTGCGTCATAAAAGTAAGCGTAACATAAACTTCCTGGGGCAGAATGATGGAAACGCACTGGGGTCCCCATAAATGCTGCACACCGGAATAGGGTTAAATAAAAAAAATTACGGCCAAAAAATCGCAGAAATCATTGGTTCACTGGACACTGTTACCAGTGCATCATGATACTGTAGAGCACTGGTGCTTTAAAATGGCAACGCCCTAGTGCTCCTAAAAGCACGCAAAAATAGAAAGAGCCAGATGCGACATACATACAACGCATCAGTACTCCAACAAAAATCCCGCGCACCAAAATAGGGTTAAATAAAAAAATTTACAGCCAAAAAACTACAGAAATCATTGGTTCACCAAACACTGTTACCAGTGCGTCATATTACTATAGAGCACCGGTGCTTTAAAAATACGCCACCCCGGTGCCTCCTAAAAGCACGCAAAAACAAAAAGAGCCCAGCGCAACATACAGGAAACACACTGGTACTCCAGTAAAAACCCCGCGCATCGGAATAGGGTTAAATAAAAAAAATTTACGGCCAAAAAACTGCAGAAATCATTGGTTCACCAGACACCGTTACTGGTGTGTGATGTTACTATAGAGCACCGGTGCGATAACATTATGCCGCCCCGGTGCCTCCTAAAAGCGCATGAAAACAGAAAGAGCCTGGCGTGGCATACAGGAAACGCGCCGGTACTGCAGTAAAAATCCCACACACTGAAATAGGGTTAAATAAAAAAATTACGGCCAAAAAACCGCAAAAATCATTGGTTCACCGGACACCGTTACCGGTGCGTCGCGTTACTGTAGCACACCGGTGCATTACAATTACACCGCCCTGGTGCCTCCTAAAAGCGTGCGAAAATAGAAAGAGCCCGGTGCGAGATTAAGACAACACACCGCTACTTTAGTAAAAACCCCGCGCACTGGAACAGGGTTAAATAAAAAAAAAATCACTGCATTTTTCACTTTTGTCAATGCTACAGAGCTCTCAAGAACCAGTGCAAGTTATCCTTTCTTGAGCCGCACTGACATCCATGCTCCCATTGCACTTATTGCATGCACTGCTGTTGTACATTGCCACCAATCTCCAACTTGAATTTTATAAAACAGTGGACAAATTTTCTTTTTTAAATTGTACAGCCAATATGCCTCCTCGATGGGTAAATGTACAAGTATTTTTCTTGTTTTTCCATAATTAAACCTTTTAGCAGATTAGAATTTTAAAAAACCTTAAAATTAACCATTAAAAAATAATAATAATAATAATCGTGCGGTTCGCTTGAGCCGTTCGGCTCGCACCGGTTTGCGGTGCTGCCTGTAAATTTACAGGCCGCATTGCACCCGGTGCTGAAGAAGTTCACACCGGTTATGGGGTAGTACTGCAAGGCACACGGTGTTATTTTAAAAAATTTTAAAAGTGCGGTGTGGTCATTTACCAAGCTGCACCATTGACAATGTTGAATCGCGGCCACTCAGTGCGTTGACCACATTATCCTCCCCAGGGCACATAATTTTTTCGGCTCACCGGAATTGAAAATCGACATTGTCAACGATTCGGGTTGGTAAACCAGTGCTAAGTGTATCTGCACCGGTTCCGGGGTAGATTCCAAAGGCACACCGTGTAATTTTAAATTTTACGACAAAGAGTGGTGCACTCGGATACCTAGCCGCACTATACGACTATGTACGTTGGCAGGAGGGTAGTGTGCTGACTTAGCTATAAGCCTTGGGGCATATAGTGAAGTCAACACACCGGCCTCCTAACACCGCACTTAGTGAACGGTGCGCTAAAAATATTTTCTGGAGCACCGCTCCCAGTGCTTTTTATATCATTATGTGCACCATCGCCGGTGCGTCTCTGTGGAGGGATGCACCATTACCGGTGCATGAATATGTTTTTGGCGCACAGACTCTTGTTTTATTTATTTTTCAAAATATATATATATATATATATACATATATTTGTAAATACATGTGTCATTTAATTAAAAAAATTTGTTTAATATGTCAATCATTCAGAGACGTGAAAGGAGAGAAGAGGAGCAACAACAACAAAAACAGGCAGAAAAATATAACATGGTTTGCATGTGGGAGGCAAGAGAGAGGGAGAGAGATGCGTACCCTCACCCTATTACAGCAACGACGAAGGTAGCACCGTATTTTTCTCTGACTTGGTCAACAACCCAACTATTGGGGCATATTTTTGGCATATTTTCTTTTAAATGATCGGGATAAGGCACACTTCTACCATTCAACCGTCTGAATTCTTTCTTGTCACTATCCCATTTCATTCTTTTTTGTTCGTACAATGCGACCCACGGTTTTGTCGCTTCAGAATTGTAAAGAATGAATTTATTGATTGCTTCAATTTCTACATTCGCTGATGAAATCAAACCAACATTATATAGTACTTATAGATCAAAATATACATTATATCAAAGTTCAACATGAATATTAATTACTTTTTGTAAATTTGAAAAATTATAAGTCGCTTACTCTTTATGAAGCATTTTTTTCCACTTGTTTGGAGCAACTCTCCTTCTCTTTTTTCTTCATCCAATTCATCGCCCCAAATCACCGCACCTGGTCTGTTGTCGATCTACTTGATGTACTCACTAGCATAGTAGAAAGACTCATACGATATGTACCCCTATGCCATAGACCCCTCAGGTTTTTCCCTTTGTCAAACAAAACCTTTCAATTTCTTCATGTACCTATCTACGAAGAACATCCAATGACAAGAAACAACCCCAACTAATTCAACCTCATCTACCAGGTGGATTAGAAGATCAACCTATAAGTCCATGAAACTCGTCGTTAGTTCCTTCTCAAACATACAAACAATCTCAACTATCTCTTGACGCCACCGTGGAATGCTAGCCACATGAATCTCCTTTGATGTGATCCAACGTACAAATGCAGATAATTTAGATATGGCATGTCCTAGGTCTTGAGGGAATTCATGTTTCACACACCCACACACAAACAAAGGATAATGACACTGCAAAGTTATAAAAACGTGCAATAATATAAAAAATTAGTTATGTTATATGATCATCGCATGGGATAAAAATTGTTAATATAACAAATAATAAAATCATGCTTTTGAAATTATACGTACCCTTAGAAGATTCAAATGGTCACGCGATTTCAACCCCGACAAATGGTCATCCACGGTGAAGCAGCGTTGCAGTGAAGACCCATATGAAGTTAGCACCCTCACATCCATTATAACTTCCTTTGCCAAAGATATATCATCTTTTTTTCAAATCCATGGGACATCACTTTCTTTGAAAAACCATGAATTAGAGGGACCAACGCCTGCCTCTGATCTCGTACTTTCTAATCGTCTTGGCCAATATTTATTTTAGTTTTTGAAGTAATAAGATCTTTCCTAACTGCCAATGTGTCACTTTGTTTCGATGAGATGTGCCTCCATAAACAAGATGAAACATTTTTAAATATATGCATGGGATCTAATAAGTGGGAAATCTTAAGATGCTCCCAATATGGGAGGTCATAAAAGATAGATTTCCTTTTCATCCCAATGGGACATTTCTCAACATAGGTGTTGAAGAAATCTGGATCATTGAACTTAGGCTCCCCATTTGAATCGAACATTTCTGTGAACTCCTTCTCCTTCTCTCTCTCATATGCTCTAAGCCATTCAGCTGGTGTCATTATTGGAGGCCTTTGGGTTCTTTCTCATTTACCATTGAAAGCGGATGCTGCTCTTTTGTAAGGGTGTTGTTCTAGTAGGAATATCCTGGAGCAATCATACACTGGCTTTCGTAGGTCCTTGGACCATCTAGCTTTCAAATAAGTTCCACAACATTTACATCCAAAATACCCTTTTGTTACAAGAGCTACAAGATTATATTTGTATAAATTAATTAATATGCATGTCATGTTAAAGAATATCATGAAGATCAGAACAAATAATATTACAACGAATTAAATAACTAATATTTGAAATAATATTGTTACATTATATATAAACAAATCAATAAATTAAACATGTAATTTACCGAAGGCAAACTCCTTTGGCCTGGATAATCATGTGTGTCATGTAAGCATATATGCCATACAACGGAACTCTCTCTACTTATTAAGCTCACACATCGTATACATTTATCCCATCCCATAATTCCTTCAATTCATCTACCAACATCAGTAGACATCCATATTCTTCACTTGTCTTCACTGTGTGACTATGAGAGCCAACATAAGATGTTCATTCTTCACGGAAACCGCGGGGTATTACATGACCACATACAGTGAAAAACAGAATAAGTAGTGCCTGAGGGAATATATTGACGCTTATCCATGGCTATTTCCAGTCGTAGACTTCGTACTTCATTCTTGAATTTTTCGGGCCATGTATCCTCTATATGCTTCATGGCTATTGAATCAGTTGGTATTCACATAACTCCCAACTCACTTCTATGTGAGGCATGCCATCCCTACAACATAGCTAATTCTTTGCAATTAAAGAGCCTTTGAATCCTTGGGATTATAGGCATGTGCCTCAATATCCTAAAAGGAGGACTAGTACGTGATTTACCCTTCTTTTTTGATTTATCATACCTGTCATGCCCACATTTCAGACACATCTCTTTGTTTGCATATTATCCTCTATATAAAATACAATCATTTTCATATGCATGATATGATATGTACTCAACACCCAACATTTTAAACATTTTTTTTTTTCCTCGCAGCTACCGGGCAAGACATTATCACTTAGAAGAACGTTATCTTTGAATAACCTGTAGTTGGTGATCATGGAAAACTATATTAATAAATGTACATTAATGTCAATATAATTATTAACGTTCATAAAATTTAATGATTATAATGTTCATTGCAACAGACCGATTATATTTCAAATTTATATGTAAGGGAATTACTATGGTAACTTACCTCTGCAACTTTCTAGCATGTATCTGCTGCTGCACTTTTTCGTTAGCAAGAATATCGTTGTCCCCAACTGGGTAGACTTTGACTGACCGCCGGGTCCAAAGGGAGGGGTGGTGGAAGCAAATTTAAGGCTTTCGAAAAAGGTGTCAGCGATATGAGAATCATCCCATAGCTGATCATCATTTTGGAATGCATCTAAAAACATTGTCTCCATGGTAGTCGTATCCCTTAAGTAATCATCCATACCAACCTTTATTTGATTGTCTCCATTGCCAACTTGTGAAGAACTACTACTGCTGTTTTCATTCCTAATTGGTGAATCTGGATGTAGCGGGAATTGAATCGGTGGTTGATTCAACCATTCTTGGTATCGTTCCTCTCCGATTTTTTCACTTAATTCAGTCTTCTCTTGACTTGAGATTGTCGTGGGGTGCAATGGAAGATGGTAGGTAGGTCGTTCATCATCACTATAATCCTAATAATAATAATAATAATAATAATAAATTGAACATGATTAGTACAAAATATTATGATATCAATTAGTAACCATGTTGACGATATTGCATGATTATAAATTGGTTTGACGTTGGAATAATTACATATTAATCAATATATATACCAAAAAATTATAATTATAATTACCATCATTGTCCCAGGATTGTGGCTAGAAGATGCAATATTGTTACAATTGGTAGGGTGAAGAAGCTGTCCATTTTCATCTACCAAATGCGTCTTGCGGTATGCAGCCCCTGATAAGAACTTCCGATGTTTTGGAGCAGTACTTTGAATATAATTTTGTGCATCTGAACTCGATGATGAATCTGCATGAACCTGAAAATTTTTATACATTATAAATTTAATTAAGTTGTGCATGATTGACTACATGGATAAAAAACATACATAAATTCAAGTAGATAGTGAAAAAATAAAACAAATTTGAAGTAAATATTATGTCTCCACATGGATAGGGAGAACTCCGCGATGGACTTTGAGAAATATTATGGAACAAGCTGGATTTTGAAGAATTGTCCATTTCATATAATATATGTTATTTTCTCCACGCATTTGAGGAAAACAACAATAAACTTTGGTGCACAAACCTAAATGTAATTTTGGTGCGTACTGTTTAGATAACCGCACCGGCCAGTTCTTTATTTTGTGTACTAGTGCGCTTTTGTAACAAGTAGCACCGGTGTGGTTCAATTAAACAAAGAACCGGTAAACAAAGAACCGCAATAAAAAAATCTCAACCCTATTTTATTTAAGTGAAAAAAAAAACAGTAAATTGAAAATTGGGCGGCAAAATATTTTCAAAAATATAATTTCATAAAACATTTCTTTAAATACTAAACACTTTTCATTATTTCACTATTTTTGCAAAAAAATTCAGCCAGAGATTTGCAGGATACATACCAGGAGCAAACAGAGCATCAAAGCACTCTGGATCAAGGAAATATGTTTGAACAGAAGTATTCAGACAATCCGGATTCCAAACCTCTAGTAATTCAAACCCTGTACCATACAATTTTAAACGACGTGAGTAAAGTTTATTGTTTTTTTGTACTTTTTTCTGCAGTTTTTTTTATGCAGTGAAATAAGAAATCAAAGTCTATTGTTTTATTTTATTTTTTCTCTAGTTTTTTATGAAGTAAAATAAAATATCAAATCTTCTTTTTTTTTTTACTTTTTGTTTCTACAATTTTTTACCTTTTCTGCAGTTTTCATAAACAAAAATAAAAAAAGAAATCAATTTTTAGAAACAAAACCCTAGATTATTTTTGTTTCTGCCATTTTTTCTCCCTCTTTCTTTTCAATTTAGATTTATAGAGTTTCTGTACTCATAATAAATCCAACCCACGGGATGACTTGCATAGATGGATCCCAATCCATGTTGGCCCTTGTGTCAATCTTAAAAAAAATACAAATTTTTTTTCACTGGTGTGCCGTGCGTTACGTTGCGCACTGGTGCGCTTGGTTATACCATTGCACCACTGGAGTACAATGATAAAAAATAAAAAATAAAAATAAGTTTTTATCAGTGCGCCATTTTTAACATATGGCACCGGTGCACTATTACATTATGGAGCACCGCAAAACGTGCTATTTTGGAAAAAAACCATTTTACAAACATACCCTACATTATTTTTGTTTTTGCCCTTTCTTCTCCCACTTGCTGGGATTTCAGAATTAGGGTTTTTCAATTTATATTTATAGGGTTTGTATTGCTAAATATAAGCCTAAGACATGCAACCAACGGGAGAATCTGCATAGTCAGATCTCAATCCATGTTGGCCCTTGCGTCAATCTTAAAAAAATACATTTTTTTTCGTCGGTGCCCCCTTCATAACATAGCGCACCGATGCGCTCTGTTATACAAGTGCATCACACAAGTAAAGTGATAAAAAATTAAAAAAACAAATTATGTTTTTATCAGTGCGCCATATGTAACATATGGCACTGGTGCACTATTACGTTATGGCGCACCGCACAATGTGTTGTTTTAAAAAAAAAACCATTTTATAAACATACCTTACATTATTTTATTTTTTTGCCCTATCTTCTCCCACTTGCTGTGATTTCAGAATTAGGGCTTTCTAATTTATATTTATAGGGTTTATATTGCTAAATATAAACCTAAGACATCCAATGAACGGGTTGACCTACATAGTTGGATCCCAATCCAGTCGGACCTTATGTAAATAAAAAAAAAATATTCAGTGCGTCCTATTTGAAAGAGTGCATCGGGGTGCTCTGTTACCACAGCGCACCGTGAAAGTACTGTCATAAAAAATTAGAAAAATATGTAGTTGATGCACTATTTCATTATGACAGACCACGAACGTTCAGTTTCGAAAAAAAAAACTTTCAAAAAATACAAACCTTACTTTCTTTTTGTTTCTCCCCTTTCTTCTTCTTCTTTCTGTGATTCAGAATTAGGACTTTTCAATTTAAATTTATAGGGTTTGTATTGCTAAATATAGACCTAAGACATGCAACTGATGAGACGATTAGCATAGTCGTATCCTAATCCATGTGGGCTTTGGAATGATTTAAAAAAAAAAAAATTTTTACCAGTATGCCCTATGTAAGGTAGCACATTGGTGCTCTGTTGTTTACAAGAGCACCGGATAAGTAATGTGAAAAAATAATATTTTTTTAATGGTGTGCCATATGTAAAACATAGCGCCGATTTATGCTAAAAAAACTAACACTTGACGATTTTTATTATTTTTGTGATGGTTAATCGGTGCGGTCATTCACATGTAATGCACCGGGCCTTCTTGTTGACATAGAGCATCGTACGGTGTATTATACTATTTTTGTGGTGCGTGGGAAAGACATACACAAACCGACGTTGGTGCGTTCACCATGAATGGCGCACCGGTTTTTTCAGATTTTTTTTTTTTTAATTGAGAAGTTGACAGTTTATTTAAAAATATATTATTGACTAATATGATACAGGTTTTATATTGTTAAAGAAATGACTGACAAGAGATCAAGTAACAAAAATACTGATAACACATCAAGAAAAGAAAAAAAGGCAAGTTCTTTGTAATTTTTTTACAAAAAAATTATTTTTGAACTATATGTAAGTTTAAATAATATGTATTGTTTAATGTGTATCATGCAGAGCCACAAAATGACAAAGCTCAATAAGATTATTTCTGATGTAGGACCATAAGAACGTATAATCTTGATGGAAAAATTGCAAAAGGATGGATCAAGTGAATGAAAAAATACTATCGATCCAATATGGGTTTCTTTTTTTAGTTTTCATTAATAATATAATTAGAATTATTAGATAACATGTGTGAAAAATTATATTAATTCACCTTTGTTTAATGTTCTACATGGACCAACAACTCAGAAAAGGAATGTTGTTCTAAGAAAAGAAAAAAACAGAACATGCAAATGAAAATGAATTTCTCCTTAGCTCATCTGGAGTGGTGTTGGAGGTTAACGAAAGGGGGGAAAACTTTTACAAATGTTTGAGGGATCTAGTGGAACGAATGTATAGACATTCTTTCCACTTACAATACAAAAACCAATCCAATGATTCCAAGAACCAGATTTTATGTAAACTATAGGAAGAGTTTCCAGAGAACTGGTCAATGAGACATGTCATACTTATAATAGAAAAAACGTACAACAACAAAAAAGAAGGAATGAAAAAGTAATATTCCTTTAGATGTTTGTTTAGAATTATTTATAAATATCACTTTTGTTATGCTTACTTTTCATATATCAATATAAAAATTAAATAGTTTATTGTCATGTTACATTTTCAGGAAGATTATGAAAATCTCAAAAGATAGACGAGCTGATATTAGAAATATGGCAGTAGGAATGTCCAAAAAGGTGTACAAGGAGATGGCCAAAGAAATGGAAAAAATTGCATTGTGGGAGGAGCCATCTCAATAACGTGCTTCAAATGTAATATGTAATCATTGAATTTTTTGATAATTAGGTAAAATAAATAAACAATTTAGCATTAAATATTAATTTTAAAGTATTTTCTTGCAGAAAATAAAATAAAATGGAATCCATTCAGCACATAAAATAGGACGACAAGGAAGAAAAGGATTGATATCTAAGTTTGTGAGTAATTGTTACTTCCTTATAACAACTTAACTAGATTTCATTTTTGTATTTTTAAGTTTTTTTACAAAAATCATCATTCAATGTCTCCAAACAGGTGCTAACATACAAAGAAGAACCATTAGAGGAATTGATTGAAACTGGTTTAAATATGGGTTGTGCGTATATGTTGGCATATCATAACTTAATTTTGGAATTTGTAAGCATCTATCGATCTTGTTTTACTTAGCTCCGTCTATAATTAATAGAAAAAATAAATCTTTTATATTAAATATATGATTTCTTATGGGGTATAAAACTTGCAGGAAACAAAGTATGGCACTGCACCAATAGATCAAATCTTGAAAGATGGCATGTTACATGGTTTTGAAAGAATGTGTATAGTTTATGAGTCAATTTTTTCATTGGTATGTCATTTATTTTCGATTTAAATTGATGTATATTATTTAATATTGCAATTTTCATTATTCTCACCAATGTATATGCAATCATTACAGTTTATTTTTATGTTTGTAGATGGAAGAAGGTGAAGAAGAAGAAAACAATCAACATCGTGAACAATTTTTTTTTGAAAATAACCCAAGTCATGGAAGTAGCTCTAGCAGGGATAGCAGTTCAAGTGAAGAATGATGATCACTATGTTTGGATATAAAAGCAAGGTGTTGTACTATTTTTGGAAAAATGTCTGTGAAATCAAACATTTTCTTTAATGTAATGGACATAGTGTCCCAATTCAAAGATAAAGGGATACCAATAACTGTCCCATTTTGTATGACAAAGAATGTCTTATATATATATATATAATGTTTTAATTTATTCTATTGCATTCCCTATTGTCGCTATTGCATTCTCCATTGTCGTTCTCAAATGCAGTGATAAAAACTTAATTCATATGAATATTGTTATAACATATATATGTGTCGACTTTTTATGAATAACGAATTTTAAAAAACCACAATAATTATAATATGATATAACAAATTAATATAAACATCACATTCAAATCCATTAATAAAAATTTAATTAATATGAATATTTTTATAATATGTGTCGACTTTTGATGAATAATGAATTTAAAACAATCACAATAATTGCACTGCCACAGGTTGATGTTTCTAAAAAATACAAAATGAAAACCGGTGTGCTTGTATTATTAAGCGCACTAGTGCGTTTTTACTACCTATCGGGACCGCACAAATACCAAAACCAGTTAAAAATATCGAGGTGTTTGTGCGGTACGGCGCTCCGGTGCGTTTATGTACCTATACGCACCGGTGTCGTTTTACCACCTATGAGCACCACACGAATACCGATACCAATTATAAATTGCGGTGCGTCTGTGTGATGCTATGCACTGGGGCATTTTTTATGTCTATACACACTGGTGCATTTGGATGACCAATAGGAACTGCACGAATGCCGATACTAATTACAAATATCGGTGCATTTGTGTGATAGTACGCACCAGGGCATTTATGTGTCGATAAGCGCCGGTGCATTTGTATGACATATTTGCACTGCATGAATACCAATACCAATTGTAAACCTCGGTGAATTTGTGTGATATGATGCACCGGGGAATTTATATAAGCATACACACTGGCACGTTTATATGACCTATGGGCACTGATCAAATCCCAAGACCAATTAGAATGGCCCCATGTGTTGTATCACCAACACCACGCTCGGTGCTATTATTTTCATTAACGGCCTGGTGCATTCTCCTTCGACCGCTCCAGTGCGTTTTCTACTGATACGCACCAGTGAATTAAAACCTGAAAAGAGCACCAATGAAAAAACATCTGTAATAACCTCCAGCCACCCATTTTTTTTAGTTGTGTTGAATTTTCGTTAAAAGCTCCACCAAAATCTTTGTTACCAGAAACGGATGTGGTAGCATATGTTTTTCTGACAATTTTGGCCAATTTTATTAGTAAAAACCTCCTTTATAACCTCCACTAGAGGGTCTTTTCCTTGTAGTGTGTGTTTTTTTGCCTTGACTCCTTGCTTGGAAAACTACTAGTACAATTAGTCCTAAAAACCCTGACCTTCTTTGAACATAGGCTGCTTATTCTTTATTTGCTGTGGATGTCCTTTTGTGAGGAGATGGCCTTTTACCTTACCTAATTTTCTGTTGATATCCACCTTGTCACTCTTGCAGAAATGTCAAAATGGACAATTGTCCTTTTGCAGAATTTGATCCTTGGAAAAGAAGTTTTCCTTGAAGTTCTTCTTGATCTAGTTTTGGAACAATAGATGCTGACCTTATTTTCCATTTGATTCACCTTCTTGCACATAAAAAATAGTGATTTGGAATAACAAATACAACCCTACAACCTATGAAACACTAGTGACCTAGTGGGAGGTTCTTTGACTGAAAGAATTGGCTTATGATTTCCAAGTATGAAAAACAGATTTTTTTTGACATATAGATGTATTGGGGATCCAAAACCTGATGTACTTGATTTATTCAAAGAGCCTACAAAGGTCACTTTTAATACCATCCATGCTTGAGGCATTTTATGAACATCAGAGAAGGTAAGTTGTTTGGAAAACTTAGATGGAAAGTGGAAGGGTATAGGAAAAATAGAGTATTGAGGTTATGGGTGTGAAAATGGGATAGAATTGAGTGTCATGAGCCCATGATGGGTCTTCTAGGAGTGGTAGGCTAACCATGGAATGGTAGAGTAGTGAGATAGTGAAAAATTAATCCTAAGAATAATGAAGGTAGTGGGATTTCTAAAACTCACAATATTCATGAATTTTGTTTTTAGAAATCTAGGATAAGCATTTAGTCATCTACAAAATAGCAAAAATTACTGATGACTAATATTGGCTCCACTTGGGGAGGGAAGCTCCTTTTCAGGAGGTGTCCAGAACTTCAGATATTCAATCTCTGAGTTTATGAAGACTAGTGCCTTATCCATTGGGTAGATTTTCATTATTTCATTTACTGATGTTTCTTTTTGAAGTTAGGATCTCAAGAATCTAAAAAACATGATTACTTCAACATCACCTCTACCTACCCAGCCTAATTTTCCTAGAATTTTTTCTTTCTTGGGTGCACTTAGACTAGAAAACCCTTGACATTCTCTTCTTTTGAAAGCAAAACAAACTATCTACTTCTACCCTTATTACTTCCAAGAGTTCAGATTATGCTAGTGAACTCTTTTTATTCTCTACCTAGACTAACTGACTGTCAAGATTAAGCTGTATGACACATTTCATTCTCTAAGCTATTGACATGAAATTGAAAACATGGTTTGAACCAGGATTAGGAAATCTGATTCACCATGGGCTGTGGCATTAGGGCAAGATGCACACAAACATTATTTTTGTACAAACGAAACTAGAAATCAAGAGGATTGTGATTGATCATTTGTTAAGTCTCCTCATCTTTCTCTTTGGTTCAGATTTGAGCATTGAGAGCGAGAATCTTTTCTTCCTAATCTATTCTTACTGACAAGTCAATTTTAGATGCTTTGACAAATTCTCTTTCACTAACCTATCAGCAATAAATTGAAAACATGTTCAACCATGATTAAGCTAGATGATTGAACAAGACCACTTTCTTATCAAGTAGTGGCATTTAGGCTTGCACGCTTTCAGTAGTACTCTTTCTGGGTATGGGGCTATACCTCTTTTTCAAATCTTCCCTCTTTTTCCTTCTTTCTATGTTTTTTTTTTTTACTGATTTTTCTCATGCAATGTTATGTACAAGAATGAAAGTTTAAAACTAGGGATTTTTACAAAAATGGTACTTGAGCATCCTGTCATAAATAGGATCTCCAATCAACCCCTTTCCATTCCAATATTGTAGAAAAGGAGCCTCATTACCTTTGACTGAATGAAAAATGTGAGGATCCTTCCATAGATCTCCAAACTTGCAATGTTGGCCTTGGTCCTCTCCCTTTGAAACCCTCTTCATAAATTTGTCTCTTTCAAATAATTTTCGCAGATGGATCAAGTATGCTTCATTAGTTTTAAAATAGATAATGATGTCATCAAGGTATAACATCGTGAAGTAAGCTAAATATTTAGGAAAAACATTGTCCATGGCTTCTTGAAAATTAAAACTCTCCTTCATCAATCCAAAAGGTATATGGTCATATAAGTAGGTGCCCCAAGGTGTTGTGGAAGATGTTTCATGTTGATCAATTAGGAGTACCATCACCTTATTGCAACCTGAAAGACTATCAAACAATGACATTTCTTTAGAAACCACCACCCCTGGAACCATGTCATCCATTTGAGACAAAGGGTAGCAATCTCTCATGGAAGCTTTGTTTAAGTTCCTAAATTCTATACATAATCTACCCCTCCCCATTATCTTTCTTATTGGCACCAAGTTTCGAAACCCTCCTGAGTATCTAAGTGGGTTTATGGCACTAGTACCACCTATTTCCTTTGTTTCATTTTCAACTAGAGGTCCCAGGATGGGGTCTTTTCTTCTCATTTCCTTTTTTAACAATTTCTGGTTTGTCTTGAGAAGAAGCCTATTTCGAATAGTGTCTGTGTCATGAGTCCTAAATTCCTCACCACTATCTGCTAAAACATCATCAAACCCTTTGAACAACTCTATGTTTTTTGTTTTATGTGAGGTAAGAGAGTTTTGGATAGTTTGATTATTTTGGTTTCTTCTAGGCTACCTAAGATGCATTTTTCTATACCAACAGTATGAGGAAATTATGTTTTGGATGCTTGCTCTTTATTAGGATAGTTTTGTTCAGATTCTAACCTTAGTTTTGGTTTTGTAATTTTACTTTCAAGTTGCAGAAAATTAAGTTCAGCTTTGCCATCATGTTGTTGCTAGGGGCTGCTAGAGTTTTGTGAGGGTTGGAGAGGGTTTTTCTTAATTTTCCACTTGTTCATGAATGTCTGGTAGAGGGAAGGGAGATCATATATGCTTTTAGGAGTCAATCTCTTGAACCATTTTTTGGCTTCTCCTCCTAATATTTGGGCAAATATCCTAATTTATATGGTCTCTTCTTCAAATTCCATGTAGTCAAAGGCATCAATCATTTTATCCACTGTTTTTGGACAGTGGCAGATTTAGTTCTGGTAAAGTGGGGAATTCTGGATTTGCAGTCATTTGGTAAAAGAACTAGAGGTTGTGGTAATACCAAGGGGGCATACCATGCTTCCATGATGAGAGTGAATGGGTTCCAAGGATGACTTACAAGGGGAGGGGACGGGGGTGCGGGGGGGGGGGGGTTGTGGGGGCGATGAAATGGAGAGGGTGTGGGGGATGAAATGGAGTGGTTTGGACAATGGATGTGTGGATGGGGGTGGTAGAGGTACTTGGACCAGCAAACTGATTTTGAGCAGACTTGGTATGAAAGGAGCTAAAGTGATGGAGAAGCTGAAAGTTAGGAGGAGTGGAAGGAGAGGCTTTTGTGCTCGAACTCTGTTGCAAGTCTAAGGGCTTAAGGTCAGGCTAGTCAATCCTACTTTGTGACTTGGTTCTGAAAAGATTTCTTATAAGGTGCAAGTCAAAATGGGGGTCTTGCAAGGCTGTGAGATTTTTAGGGACAGAGCTTGCTCTATGAATGGTCCTATCAGTAGTTGAGTTTCTAGTTTTAGAATTTTGCCACAAAATCTTTTCTAGGTCAGTAACTATGGTAGGAGGGTTTGGGTTTGGATGAGATCTGGTACTAATCCTTTGTGAAGCTAGATTTCAAACTTAAAATGTAGAGAGGATGAAAGTTTTAGGACTGTTTTCGGAAGGATGACCTCTCTTAGTGTTTTCTAAACTCACACAGTGTGTTACGAGGTTTCTAAAATTCTCAGGGCTAATTTGACACAATCCTAGGGAAGTCTAATGAGAACTAGTGAAGTAAAAAGGCCTACTAGAGGCTAGTGGAGTTGCTAGGTGGATGTTTTTTGTTGTTTTAAGGATGTATGTTTATGGTCCACCACCAATAATTGACAAAAACCAATCTAGGGATGTTTTGGGGTTTTCTGAGTTCCTTTATGTAACCCTAAGGTTTATATGAGTGTCCTACAACGGAGTCATCATTTCCCTAGGATGGTGTAATAACCAGATTCTACTCTTTGGCTAACAGTTTGAGTTCTCTATGATTTGATAAGGGTTTATGAATTTCTAAGGATTACTTAGATTTTCACTAATCTCATAAAGCCTCTCACCTTGATTGAAAATTGTGTTAGGCTATGGGTTGGTGATAAATCAATAGATGTTGTGTAATAATGGTTTCTAATGTCTCAAGGGAATACTTATAAGGTTATTGACTCAGAAGGTCCCACTGTGATCACCATTATGTTAGGTTCCTGTGATTTGTTAGATTGGTGAGATAAAATGCACATGGTAACATCAGACCAGTCTTTGGAGTCCTAGGACCTAGCCTTCCTGGACTTAGAGAGGGCTCTCTCTATTTGTGCAAAGGATTGAACTTGTTTGCTTCTAGGGTTTTGATTTTAGGCTAGTTGTTAAGTGGAGGGTTTGCTTGTTGGTTTTGGTTGGGTAAGATGATCAAGTAGAATATATGGAATGAGTAAATATTCAAGTGATTGGGCTATGGAGTCTATAAAAGTCATGGAAAGTTCAACAATGGATCGGGGAGCATCATAGGGTAAATCTAGCATTGGTCAATGGATTTTCAAGGTTTATGGGAAATGAGGTGAACATTAAGTTTGTGCAAAGTAGGACAAAGCGAAATTAATAATCCTTTATCATGTACTTAAAAACAAGAAGGGACTTAAATACATAAGCATGAAGAAGCAATCAATAGACAGGGAAAACTAGTAACTCTTTGATTCAATTTAAGCAAATAAGCATTCCATACAAACATTCCAATGAAATATAGAAGGCAAGAAACTCATTTAACTTCTAGTGATTTCACCTTAAAGGTTAGAAAACATTCAAGATACTTATATAACTTTAATCAAAGAAGAGGGAACGCCTAAACATAATTGATCATAGTTATGAAGATCTCCAAAACAATTATTCAAGCATGGACAAAGGGTATGATTGAAACATAGCCTCTTTGGGAGACCTAATTAATGGTACTTTGGAGAGATACCTCAAGAACAGTGTTTAGTGACATAAAAAAAGTAGGGCTAGCCATAAATAATCTTTGATACCTACTATATTAAACCATTCATGAAATACACAAGCTTGAGGGGTCTAGAGAGTAGTTAAGAATTCTCTAGAAAGACCCAGCAGAGGAAAACATAGAGGTAGTGAAGAACAAACAGAGCTAAGGTGCCTTTGAAAACATTTCTTAGTCTAAATCCTTTGTCCTACTGCAATTTAGAAAGATGGAAACATAATGATACATGAGAAAACAATAACATGAAATAGAATCACTTCACCATTAACCAAGCTCAGGTATCCTGCAAGCAAGCCTCCTGATCAACAAGTAAAACAAGCCATTCATAAGCTCCACAACACCAGATTTCTCTTCAACCTCCAAAAGACTATGTATTGCTCCAAAGAGTCATAAAATGCCAACATCTACAATGAAGCCCTCATGCTCTATTTATTTAGAAAAGGAGGGAAAAGACCCTAGATAGGGTTGGAAAATGTCAAAATCACTCATAAATGTCATTAATGCCCAAGAGACCATGAAAGACCCAAGGCACAAAATATCCCATGAAATAAATGCCAAAATAAATCCTAAAACCTAATTTTAGAGTGATTTGCCTCAAAAAACACTAAAATATCAATTTACAATTAATGAGTGTTTTTTGTTGACTTTTGGCCAAAACTGCCCAATTTGGTCTGAACGCACAACACCTTCCCGGGCAGAAAATAGGTCCACTTGCATCCAAGTTTTGGTGACCTTCCTTATGTCAAAATATTCCTCGTGATGGCCCGTTGGAAAGCTGGATGAGTCTTATTTCAAAATATAAAATTTATTTTCTAATTGAGCTCCTATAACCTGTCCAAAAGGAAATTTTTCCAACACTTCTCTGAGCACAGCTCCAAGCCTAAAAATGAGGGAGAATGGTAGAAAATGAGGTGTTTTTTGACCTTTTGAAGGGTCAAAAATGCTCCAAATGCTCTGAAACTTGGTGAACATAATGTACTAGGCATGATAAATCCAAAAATGTAAATTTATCCCTCTGAGGATGTCTGAGGAAAAATTGTAGCGCCAGGGGTGTTGTGCTTATAGGCCTCCAAATTCAGAAAAAACAAAAAATTGTCAAAATTTCTTCAAAATTGGTGGATGTCTCCCTCATGGGGTTTGAGAGACCTATAGAGAAGATTATGCCAAAATTCCAAGGTTAACTTATCCTTTTTCCTATTTTAGTGCCTAGATCTTGGTTTGGGCCTTCTTGAGTTTAGCACTTGCAACTTGGCTTCTCCGGGCATAATGTTTAGTCATCCTCCTTTGGAGATCAAGATCCTGATTTGTCTTATTCAACTTAGCCTCAAAGTGTGTGTTGGCTCTTTCCAACCAAGGCTCCTGATCATGTTATATATCCATGGCCAACACCTCATCTAGGGGGAGTTGTTCTTCTAGGGCTGCTTATTGTTCTCTTTGCTTTGCCAATGCCTTCTTCAACCCCATGGTTCTAAGCCTCCTCCTAGATTATCCTTCCTCATCCTCACTCTCTTCATAAGTTCCCATGAACTCTTCTTTCTAGACTTTGATGGCTCTAGCTTCATAGATTGAAATTTGTGCTCCTAGCTACCTATTCTCCAATTCAAGGGCATAATTTACACTTTTGGCCATATTCAAATTGGCTTGGAGGTCTTCAATGAATGAATTTTTGTTCTGGATGAGCAAGTTTGAAATCCTTTCTTCATTCTCCTCGTCACTATCCACTTGAATGATTTCAAACTCCCTTTCCACCTCATGATCTTCTTCTTCTTGCTTCACCCTTTGTTTTCCTTTGTCTAGTGGATGAGCTGAGGTGGATGGCATGGTCCCTTGCCTTTTGGAGGCAGAAAACACAAGCCTTGGCCCTCTCTGATATGTGAATGAAAGAGGTGTGAGTGTGGTCTTGTTGGTGTCTTTGTCATGGTTGTGATCCTTGCTGTTGTCATCACACTCTTCATTTTCATCATTAGTACCATCAGTCACCATGTTTTCTGCTTCATCATTGTCTTCTTTGTTCTCAACAACATCACCACTCTCAACCTCTTCACTCATTTCTTCATTGTCATTTTGTTTTTCATTAAATTTGCTTTCCTCTCCACTGTTGTGATCTTCATTTGGACTATCAACCCCTTCACCTTTTTCACTGTCAACATGACTGTCATGACCGTTTTCATGACTTTCATGATTGTTTTCCTCTTTGTTGTCTTGTCCATCACTGAGGTTTTCTTCTTGGGTGTCACTGCTACCTTTAGTTTCTTTATTTTCCTCACTTTTTTCATCTTTATCATTTTCATCCTCTTCCATATCTTCTGCATTTTCATCCTCTTCCTCTTGCTTGGTCAGCTCACATCTTCTGTCTTTTCGTCACTTTCTGCCTCTTGGTCATTGTTTTCTTCATTTTCTATTTCTTCATGATTGTCATGCTCACTGCCCTTTTCTTCATTATCTTCCTCTGTCTCTTCTACATCATTTTCTGTCTATGTGTCCTATGTTTTACTGCTGACCTCCTCTTCATCATATGCCTCTATTTATTCATCATTTGTCTCTTCATTTTCATCATTTGTTTCTTCATCACTGCCCTTTTCTTTCTCTTCCTTGCTGACCTCTTTGTCATTGTTTTCTTCCTCATCAATTTCCTCTTCTTCATCACTGTCAACCTCCTCACTGTCTTCACTCTCATTTCCCTACTCTATTTCCATGTCATCTACCTCTTGTTGACTTCAAAAATCATCACCCTCCTCTTCACTTTGGGCTGACTCATTGTCATCATTACCCTCATTTTCACTTGATTCTTCATTGCCATTTCTTTCTTCATCTAATGCATCAAGAGAAGGGGAAGAAGGGAGGTTTCTTGAGGAGGGGATAAATTAGTAGAGGATGAGGTATGGTCAGTAGGAGGAGATGGAGGAGTGGAAGGAAGAGGATGATATGAAGAAGGAAAGTTTGGTTGATGATGGGGCTATGGGCTTGTGAATATCTCATGAGGTATGAACACATCCCAAGGAATGCCTTTTTTCTCTAGATGATGTAGGACCACCATTTTGATCAAGGAGTGGTAGAATAAACTATGCATTTGATGGGTATAATTTCTCCTTCGGACAACAAAAGACATCTTGTCTATAATCCTATACAATTAATAGGGAAAATGAGGCATCTTGACTGTAGTGAAATGCATGAGTAATTTGACATGGTAGGAGTATAGCTTGGAGTATCTCCCCTCACAGATAAAGTATTTCATGATGACCTTCATTAGGGGCTCATACCTCTCTAGTAAGTGTGAGAAAGGGAAAATAGCCTTGCAGCCATTTTTGTACGTAGGTTTGATAAATGGCTCATAATGGCTCATTTTTAATCTTTCTTTCTAGAAACAATTTTCACCAACAACAGGTATACCTGTAGCAGAGATGGCATCTGATGATAGTTCAAAATACACCCCGGCAAGGCTTACTTGTTTATTGTGTAAGTTGAGGAAAAAAACCTTGTAAGCTCTGGGTGATTTTGGACTTGTTTGACTTTCTCACAAAACTGGAAACATCCCACATTCTGAAAACATGTGAGAATCATGGGAGATGAAGTGATATCCACTGTTCTCTAGGGTTCAAACCTATTTACCTTCCCTCCCTTGTGCTTTGGCCTCATAGGAATTTTTCCTCCTTCACAGCTGACACTGTCTTCTGCTCCTGACATGGTTATTATGGTTTTTTTTGGATAAAATTAGGTTTTCTTATGACACTTAGGCAGGAGGAGTGAAATGGAAATGATGGTGAGGGAATATTTTGCAAAAGAGTGATATGGAGATGGATTAATGATTGAGTGCTTTGAGCTTGATGAGGGCTTATCTTGAACTAAAGTGTAACTACCCTAACTCACACCTCCCTTTTAAACAATAATTCCTTACTTGGAGGTTAAAAAAATAGAGGTTTTTTTGTCATGAAGACCTAGGGTTTGCAAAGCCTAGGATTCAATCATTCTTTACCCACTAAACCACAAAAAACACTTGAGGAAGAGGGAAAAATACCACCTACCAATTTTTACTCCTCTGCAGGCTCTGGAAGACAAATTTGAGGGTGCTTTCCTTGAGTTTTTGGCACCTTTTTGCAATTGGGAGGGTTCTTGGCATGAGCATAGCGCCAGGCAGGAACCGGGAAAGTTGGGTGCTCTGGGCACAGCATTGGATGTCTCGTGCAGTCCTTCTTGACTCTAGGCATAGCGCTGGGTAGGAAAGGGCCTGTCAGGTCAGCCTCTAAGCACAGTGGCGGGCGAGTTGGGTCCTGTGTGCGTAGCGCCAGCCCTGTCGGGTCAGCTTCTGAGCACAGCGCCGAGCTTACTGAGTGTGTCGGTCTTATTAGGAGCAGCACTGGGCTATATGTGTAGTGCAGTGAAAAAAATATACTGTGGAGACTGTTATACACGCAGCGCCAGGTCCTGTGAGCACAACGCCAACCTTTGAGCATAGCGCTGGTGAACTTTCCCAGAAATTGTCAAAAACTCAGAAATTTCACCTTTGAAGGGTTTTTTTCTCTCCTCAAATGCATAATGAGTCAAGTGATTAAGCGAATTGGCTTTTATAGTCTTGGGCACACAAATTGATTTTTTACAAAAACCCACTTGGTAATGCTTTTAAATCTCTTTATCATTTCACTAACTTTTTGATTCATTGTGTAGGTGAATTGAGAAACCTTTAAGAAACCCCTTTTCTCTTGATGTAAGCTTGCTAGAGAAAGGAAATGGTCCTTTTTTACCTTGAGGGCCTTGGCACTGTTAAACTTTAGTTTTCACTGGGAAACTGAAAAACATATTTTTTATCCTTTTTTGACATCTCTAAGTGTGAGTGTCATGAAAACATGTTTCCTTCCTTCTTTACAGATTTTGGCAGTGAGGCATAATAAACCTTTCTCTGACAAGTGCTTTTTCCCCTTCATAAATATGTATTCCATATCTCCTCTTTGACCACTTCTGATTTGTTGTAGGTGTCATGACATACTGAATTTTCCCTTTTTGACATTTTGGAGTTTACCACTTTCAGTCACATAATAGTAAGTTCATGATCAGCTTGATTTCTCATTTTGAAACTCAATCCTATGCTTTCATTCCTTTGACCAATAGAGAGAAATTTACTGCACTTGAAGACTTGATATCCATCACACTGATACTCTTTCCATTATTTCCCTTTGAGGTAGTGAAGCATTGTTACATGAGCAAACCCTAGAAGTCACCTTCAACATCCTTTTAAAACCCTTTGCCTCTTGGCATGATGGAGGCTCATAATTTTTATTTCACCATCTTTTGACCATATTCATCATGATAGACCCCTTGAAATGAGTTTGGAATGTTTTTAGGCAGTGATATTCCTAGGAAAACTTTGCTGCTATCATGGAGTCCAAAATTTCCTTTCACCTTCTTTGATTATCTTACCAAAACCATAGGCTTTAGGGTTGTTAGAGAAGAATCATTAGTGTTGTCTTCTAAGTTCTCTATAGCCCTTTCAAGTTCACTCATTTCTATCCAATTCAGCTCACCTTTTCCCTTATTCATTTATAACTTCTAAAAAATCTTCAATTCATGCTTGGTTGAGCTAGGGTGCCTTTGCCCTTATGTTTTGTTGCCTTGACTCCTTGCTTGGCAAACTATTGGTCCAATTAGTCCTAAAAACCCTAATCTTCCTTTAACATAGGCTACTTATTATTTCTTTGTTGTGGATGTCCTTTAGTGAGGAGATGGCCTTTTACTTACCTAATTTTCTATTGATAGCCACCTTGACACTCCTGCAGAAATGTCTAAATGGACAGTTGTCCTTTTGCAGAATTTGGTCCTTGGAAAAGTAGTTTTCCTTGAATTTATTCTTGATCTAGTTTTGAAACAATAGATGCTAACCTTATTTTCCATTTGATTCACCTTCTTGCACATAAAAAACAGTGATTTGGAATAACAAAGGCAACCCTACAACCTATGAAACCCTAGTGACCTAGTGGGAGGTTCTTTGAATAAAAGCATTGGCTTATGATTTCCAATTATGAAAAACAGATTTTTTTGACATATAGAAGTATTGAGGATCCAAAACCTGATGTACTTGATTTATTCAAAGAGACTACATAGGTAGCTTTTAAGACCATCCATGCTTGAGGCATTTGATGAACATGAGAGAAGGTAAGTTGTTTGGAAAACTTAGATGGAAAGTGGAAAGGTATAGGAAGAATAGAGTATTGAGGTTATGGGTGTGAAAATGGGATAGAACTGAGTGTCATGAGCCCATGATGGGTCTTATGGGAGTGGTAGGATAACCAGGGAATGGAAGAGTAGTGAGATAGTGAAAAATTAATCCTAGGAATAATGAAGGCAGTGAGATTTCTAAAACTCACAATATTCATGAATTTTGTTTTTAGAAATCTAGAATAAGCATTTTGTCATATACAAAATAGCAAAAATTGCTGATGACTAACATAATACACGAAGTAAATTTCATCAAATAGATGGTAAACATAGAAGCTACAAGTCATGAATACATATCTTATTATAAACTTCTGAATTATATCAAAGTATTATCAATATGATCCAATGGCCTCTAGAGGTATTTGCAATAACACATGTTATCCCATGCATACATTAACCATTCAATAACTTATAAATTCACAAAAAATATCCATAGAAAAATAACATAATATAACCAAGAATATAACCAACATATAACCAGAATAATGATGCATGACAATTCAGCCATAAAATCAACATAATAACTAGAATGTGTGATTATATATCACAATAAGAAAATAAATCATATTAACATATGAAAAACCGACCCAAGTTAGGGACTTCCACGTACTACCCAACCATAAATTGGGCTAAACAAAATCAATGTTTCAACCAATCACCCTCGTGCCATATTCCAAGTATGAATTTGGGATCATATGGGTTAAACCAAAATAGAACCAACCAGGGCTTCTAAAGGATAAACCACCTCAAGCCTCAACCACAATGATTTAACCTAACCGATCCACAAATCACTAATTCCAAAAAAATATTGGATGCCTCCAAGTTTCTTCACCACATCTAGAGGAATTTTCTTGTCTCCACCCATCCATAATGAGTTCCAAGAGAAATCCCATCTCATCCCTTGACCCTTGGGAATTTCCTAACACCAAATCACCACTATCCACATTTTAATGACCATCCAAATCTTAAACCAATAGAATACACCCACAATACCATGACTATCCAGGAAATGGCATGCATGGTACTTGCATGTAGTTCATTGGTTATTTTGCTGCCATTGGAATGGGATTTTCCTAGATTGATAGTGGTTTCAGCCTTGCCTTGCCATTTCCTGGATATCCATGGTGTTGTGGGTGCCTTGTGTTAGTTTAAGCTTTGGAGGACTAGTAGACTTTGGATCTTGGTGAGGTGGTCTCAAGAAATTCCCAAGGGTCAATTATGGAGATGAGATTTCTCTTAGAACTCTTGAAAAATGGGTGGAGAAAAGAAAATTCCTCTGGATGTGGTGAAGAAAGTTTGAGGCATCCAATATTATATTCATGTTAGTGATTTATAGATCGGTTAGGTGAAATCACTGTGGAGAAGGGTTGAGGTGGTTTGGCCTCTAGAAGCCTTGGTTGGTTCTTTTTTGGTTTAACTCATATGATCCCACATTCATGCTTGGAATATGGCATAGGGGTGATTGGTTGAAAGATAGATTTGGTTCAACCCAATATATGGCCAGGTAATACGAGGAAGTCCATGAATTGGGTATTTTTTTTCATATGTTAATATACGTTATTTTCCTCTTGTGATCTATGAGCACATGTTCTAGTTATTATGCTGATTGTATGGTTGAATTTGCATGGATTATATTTTGGTTGTATGTTGTTTATGTGATTGGTTATATGATGTGATCTTGTTATGGATCTTGTTCGTGACTTGACAAGTTATTGAATGGTTAATGTATGCATGGGCTAGCAAGTGTTGTTGCAGTTACCTTGAGAGGTATTTGTACCTTCTTGATAATTCTCTTATGTAATTCAAAATTGTATGATAAGATATGCATTCATGACTTGTAGCTTCTATGTTTACTATCTATTTGAAGAAATGTACTTCATGCATTAGGAATCTATTAGTCAATATATTTCTTGATTATTGATTATTTATACTTTTTATCATCATTGATTGAATTTTAGAAAGTTGTGGTAACTTCTAGGAAGTGGCCTAAATGCTAGCCCTGGAAAAGTGGCATAGATCTCACCACCGCATTCACAAAACCAAGAAATTTTTGTCATAATCACATGCATACATTCTTATGGGTGTGTTTGGAGCCTCATAACCATATGAACAATGTGTTATGGGTTCATTTGGGGTTTCAATCTTGTGAAACTGAGTTCCAGCTCAGGGATTGATCACCAGAGGTGGTTTTCAAACTATTGAGTGATCTAGTGTCCTTGAAGGGTGGTAGCATATGTTCCGGATCGTAGACCCCACTTGTGTAACTAGAACTTGGAGGTTGGTTCATATCATAGTGACACTCAACTCATGTTTACCCTAGAGAGCTTGTAAAAGTGGACAAATATGGGAGGAGGCATTAGAAATTGGTATCAGAGCTTCCAGCTTCAAACACTTGGAATGGATGTGCTAAATGTGATTTTTATGCATGCATATCAATTTTATATGTGTTTGTTATGCATGCATTGTTAGGGTTATGGTTATGATATTTATGTATGAATTAATATGCTTGTGATATTGTATCGTGCTAATATGGATTGGCCCGTGCATATGCAATAACCTCCCTTGAGATACACCGAGGTATGATTTTGATTATATCTTCTATTAGGTTTATCTGACATGGTATGTTTGCAGGAAATAGAAGATTAGAGATGAAGAGAAGAGTGGTGGGATAAAATTCACATGACTCCCTTGATATAGGTGAAATTAGTGGAATGGGAAAGGTTAGTTGAGTAGTAAGGAAAAGAGTATTCTCTTGATCTAGTAGATGCACTGAGGAGTATAAGGATAGATATTCGAAGTTGCAAGGTATATAATAATAAGATGATTGAGTCACATGAAATGATTTAGATAACTAAATAAAATAAAGAAAAATTCAATGGAGTGATTCTTTAGAGGATTATGCATTTGCAGAAGTAGGGAAAATTGTGGAACAATCATGGATATAGATAGGAGGAGAATACAAATGGGGCATATGGTAGTAGGTCTCAGAGGAGATACATTATGGAAAAATATGATATAGTTAGAGGTGGACGATATTTGGATACACCTGACAGGCGAGCTTGAAGCATGTATTTTTTTCCAGCACTAGTTCTGAGAGACATAATCGTCATTACCACCATAATCCTTATAGGAGGAGTGAGAGGGGGTACTTTCCATATGAGTTCAAAAATACAAGCCTCCTACTTTTGGTGGGGAAGTGAAGAAGTCAAAATATGTTGAAGCATGGCTACTTGGGATGAATAAGTTCTTCAGCTTGCATGATTATTAAGAGAGCATGAAAGCTAAGATAACAATCTTTAATCTCAAGGGAAAAGAAAATATCTAGTGGGAAGATGTTAAGTAGGTTAGAGGCATAAAGGAAAATGAGTTGAGTTGGCATGAGTTTAAAAAAATCTTCAAGAAGAAGTACTTGTCTGAGAGATATTATGAATGCAAGGCCAAGGAATTATATGAGCTTAATATGGGTTCCATGATAGACAAAGAGTACGCGACCAAGTTCCTGGAGTGGTTAAGGTATGTGACTTGCCTCAAGGATGGGAAGAAAAAGGACCAAAGGTTCATCAGTGAACTACCATTAGCATTCAAGGATCAGATTGAGTATGATGAGCCTCAGTCATTGAATAAAGTCATTTGGAAGCTAAAGCAAAGTTATGAGTAATCTAAGCACAAGCCTAAGTTCAAGTGTGACTGGAAAGATAATGAGAATACTAAAGGAAAATGGCCTAAGAAGTGAGGAATATCTCATGATGTAGGTGATAAGGAAAATGTGGCACCTTATAAGAATTTTAATGCAATTGACAAAGGAAATGGGTCTTAGCTGGAGTAGTAGCAAAATAAAGGAAATGGAAGGAAACATTTGTGGTGTTCACCTTGTGGTGGAGAGAATCGCGGGAGGGATTGTCCAACACATTAGGGTGGCAAGCCTTAGATTTACATTGCTCAAGAGGAACATATAGTTGGAGTTATTTTCTAGTGTGTTATTCATATTCATGCAGTATTAGATAATAAGTAGGTTGATCATTAGGCATCTATTATCTAGATGAAAGGTAAGATTTTTGATCAAGTTGTTTCTATTTTGATTGATCCTGGATCTAATTATAACTATATTATTCCTCACATGGTGGATCAGTGTCGATTGAGTAAATAAGTGCATGAAAAATATTGGTTGGTGTAGTTGGCTACAGGGATCAAGAGAAGAGTTCATCATTGGGTGAGTTGTGTCTTTGAGCTTAATGGTCTACCTATATAAACACATCTACATATGCTTCCTTTGGGATCATATAATATGTTTTCAAGCATGGACTGATTATTCATTCATAGGAATAAAGTGGGATAATATTATAAGGATCATGAATGCTTGGATGATGATGGGGAAAGGAGAGCCTTGTATGGAAATAAGAAGTCTACATCAGTAAGAATGGTCACAACTATTCAAGCTAAGCATAGTCACAGAAAAGGGTGTTTCTTATTTGTAGTGCATGTTTCTAGTGACAAAGGGAAGGAGGATGAGGATGATGAAGTCCTGGACAAGTATCCTATTTTGCAACAATTTCAATATGTGTTTCCTACTGATATTCTAGAGTTTCCTCCTCATAGAGAGGTGGAATTTTCTATTGAGATGATGTAGGGAGAAAAACCAACATCTAAGGCACCAAACATGATGAGTACTCCAAAATTAGTGGAACTAATGTTGCAGCTTAAAGAAATTCTTGATAAGGGATACATTAGGCCAAGTGTATCTCCTTAGGGTGCACCAATGTTAATTGTAAAGAAGTTAGATGATACTATTAGATTGTGCATTGATTATAGGAAGTTGAATTAAGTGACTATCAAGAATAGGTATCCATTGACACAGATTGGTGATTTTCTTGATCAAATGAATGGAGCTGCAGTGTTTTCAAAGATTGATTTGAGATCAAGATATCATCAGGTGTGCATCAAAGAAGAAGGCATCTACAAGGGTAAATTTCACAAAGGTATGGGCACTGTGAGTTTGTGGTGGTTCCTTTTGGTATTACCAATTCTCAATCCACCTTCATGTGCTTGATGAACATTGTGTTGCATCCTTATCTGGATAAGTTTGTGATAGTCTTTGTTGATGATATATTGGTATATTCCAAGAATGATGAGGTGGATGTAGAGCATCTGGAAATAATTTTAAGATTGTTGAGAGAGCATCATTTGTATTCCAAGCTTAGAAAGTGCAGTTTATTTTAGTCTTAGATTCACTAATTGGGACGTGTTGTTTCCAAGGAATGGATTACAGTGGACCCATAAAATATTAAAGCTATCATGGAGTGGAAAAATCCTAGGAATGTGGATGAGGTTAGATAATTCATGGGACTAGCATGTTATTACAGGATGTTTGCAGGGAAATTCTCAAATATTGGTTATCCTATTACATCCTTGTAGAGGAAAGGGAATAAGTTTGAATGGACTGGGGAGAGTGCAACTAGTTTTGAGCAACTGAGTCATTTTATTATTAATCCTTCAGTTTTGAAGATTCCACATCCTAATAAGGAGTTTGTGGTTTGTAAAAGGAATTTCAAGGAAGGGCTAGGTGGGGTTTTGATGCAGGAAGGATAGGTGGTTTGTTATGAATAAAGGAAGTTGAATGAGTATGAGTAGAACTATGTGACTTATTATATTTAGTTGGTAGCGACCATTCATGAATTGAAGGTGTTGAGACATTTTCTCCTCGGCAATCAGTTTGTTTTGATGAGTGGTCACATTGGATTGAGGTATTTTTTTGACCAACCCAATCTAAATTCTAGGAAGTTAGATGGTTGGCTACTCTTAGCAAGTTTGATTTCGAGATAATGTATATTAAAGGCAAGGAGAAAAAATTTGCATATGCCCTCAGTAGTAGAGTGTAGGTAAATCATAATTAATCCGTGAGATCCTATAGGATAGATTTTTAGGAGCAGATATTACATGTAGGGAATCATGTTGAGAAGTACGATAAGTTGAAGCAAAGGTTGCAGCAGGGTGATAGAGATGAGGAGCATCACCTCACAGTAGATATCTTGGTGAGATCTAGAAACAAGGCTTATGTGCCATATAACGATGAGTTGAAGAAGCTTATTTTGAGAGAGTTTCATATCAAGCCATATTCTTCGCACCCAGGATACCAAAAGACTTTGAAAATTTTTAAGAAGTTATATCATTGGCCGAATTTGAAGAAAGAGGTGGTTGAATTTTTTGCAAGATGTTTGGATTGTCTGGAGGTGAAAGAAAATTGAAAGCATCTAGCTGGTCTATTGCAACCTATTATGATTCCAGAATGGAAATGGGAGGTCATTTCCATGGACTTAATTATAGGATTGAAGAGGAAATCGAGGCAACATGATTCCATCATGATTGTTGTTGACAGGCTAAGCAAGGTTGCTCACTTCATTGCAGTGAAGTATACTAATACATCTGGTGAGGTAGCTCAAATATTCATTAGGGATATAGTGAGGTTGCATGAAGTTCCCAAGCGGATTGTATCAAATAGAGATGATAAGTTAACTTCCAATTTTTGGATGGAGTTGTTTGTATGCTTGGGGACAAATTTCACCTTCAGTACAACTTATCATCTACAAAAAAAAGGAGAATCAAAGAGGTTTAACATGATTCTTGGGCATACATTTAGGATGTATGTCATGCATCAACATAAGAAATGGGAGAAATATCTTCCACTGGTAGAGTTTGCATATAATAATTGGTATCAAAAATCCTTGAAGATGAGTCCATTTGAGGCTCTTTATGGGTGGAGTTTCAATACTCCTATGAAATGGAGTGATCCAGCGAACATGATGATGATTAGATCAAATATATTGGCTAATATGGAGTAGGATATGCAGGTTATTAGAAGGGAATTAAAGGAAGCCTAATACATGAAGAAGAGTTATGCAGATCAACATAAAGAATTCAAGGAGTTTCAAGTTGGAGAGAATTTGTACTTGTGTATGAAGCCCAAGAGGATCTCCTTGAGGATTGGGTCATGTGCTAATTTGGAACCTTAGTGTTGTGGGCCTTTTGAGATTTTGGAGAGGATTGGACCAATGGCCTACAAACTTTCATTATTGCCAATAATGAAAGTCCATGATGTTTTCCATGTTTCATTACTTAAGAGATATGTGCAGGATGTTGATCATGTGATTGATTGGTATGTATTTCAGGTGGAACCAAAGGGAGAGTTCCATATAGAGCCACAATACATATTACAACGGAAAAAAATCATGCTTCGGAACCGAGCAATAGAGAAATTTAAAGTGTAGTAGAAGCACTTTGGGATCGATGAAGCTACATGGGAGATGACTGATTAGATGTGGAATTTTTACCCTTCCATATTTGTCATTGTAAATGCCACATAGAGCTATGTTATAAAGCACCAATAAGTGGTATTTTTTCATGTTTTTCATGTCGGTCATGGTTTTTAATAGTTGTTTATTATAAATACTGCATCGATTTGTATTATAAAGCTCCATGGGAAGTAAGTTTTTCTGGTCATAAGTGTCATTGAACACCGAGGACAGTGTTCCCCCAAGGGGGAGGGTTTTTTAATAGCCCTTGGTTGATTTTCCATGTAAATAAAATAAAACCAAGGTTATGGGACACATATTCCAAGTTGAATGGTGGGAAAAAATTATTGTGGGCATTGCTTGTGGTTTAATAATGGTTAGGGAAATTGGAAAAGGATTTGACAAAGATAAAGAAGCTATAAATGGAATTTAATTAAAAAAATAAATGATAATAGGAGAAAAGGGAGATGAAGAGACAAAACTATCCATGCAAGGGGAATTGGAGAGGAATTAGGGGAAAATGAAAGAAAAAGGAAAAGGAAAAGAAGATACTAGACATCAATGATAAAAAGGCATCATAGAAACAATTCACAACTTTTGTCAGTTTAGATTTCGACTCTCTTATTACATACTCTTACACTCTTTCACACTTAGAAAATTCTTGGAGCATCCTAACATTCATTTGGATATGGATAAAACAATAAAACAAGCAACAGAATTGGTGGGTAGCAGAAAAGAAGGTTGGATTAGCAACTAAAACAAGAGCACATTTCAGTTAACAGGTTCCATGTGTGGTTTACTTGTTGAGATTTGGATGCATGGTACTTTCATGTGGTTCTTTGGCTATTTTTATATCATTGGCATGGGATTTGTCTGGATTGATAGTGGTTTCAGCCTTGCCTTGCCATTTCCTAGATAGCCATGGTGTCGTGGATGCCTTGTGTTGGCTTAAGCTTTGGATGCCCGATAGAATTTGGATCCTAGTGAGGGTGCCTTAGGAAATTCCCAAGGGTCAAGGGTGGAGATGTGATTTTTGTTAGAACTCTTGACAAATGTGTGGAGGCAGGAAAATTCCTTTGGAGGTGGTGAAGAAAGTTGGAGTCATCTAAGCTTATTTTTGTGTTAGTGACTTCTGTTGGAAATGTTGTCATTGATGGAAAAGAGAGAAGAAAATTAGTAGAGAGGAAGAGGCAGCAAAGAAGCATACAAGAAGCAGAAGCAATAGAGAGGGCATAAGACAAGTAGAAGAGGCAGCGAAAAGAGAATCAAAGTAGCAGAAAGGTGATAGAAAAGAAGCAGATAAAGAGAGAAGAAGGGCCATGAGACATGAAGCGGAGAGCAAGTATTATTCTTGGAACAGAGCATAGTTGTGAGAGGGTTTGATTCCCCTTAAGGAGGAATTTGAGTTATTTGAGGAATTTGACGCAAAATGGAGGTCGAAGGAGAGAACGGTTACTTCAGTTAGACACAGATTAAACTGTTTAAAGGCACAACAGAACTAGAAGTTAGCGGAACAGTGGTGAAGCCACATTTTTTAACAAAGATAAACAAATAACAGAGGTGGCATGAAGTTAAAATAAAGTTACACAGTGATGGCCCCGAGTTACACTGAAACCCTAAATAAATAGATGGCGAAGGGAATTCATGAAGGCAGAAGCAATTTCGGTGCTGCAGAAGTAATATATAAAAGAAGCTAAACTTATATATAAAGGTGCTGAAGAAATGAAGTTAAGTTGGAAATGTGTGTTAAAAAGGGTGGAACCTTGATCAAGCGGTTAAACAGAACCATGAGCCAATGAACAGTGAAAGTAGTTTTAGGTTCAAACCAAGCAGTATCGCGTAAATTCGAAGGCAGTAAGTGGATTTCAATTTTTGAACGCGATATATGTTGCTAGCTGACATGTGGAGAAGGCTGGTATTGGTAAACCACTTACATCGTGTAAGTTTGGAGCATTAAAGCTCGAAACAAAAAAAAATGTGATATTCATCATATGTCGTTGGATTATTGATTTGAGCGCGACAACCCTGGAGCCATTGGATGCAAGGGGTAAATTAACCATTGGGACCCATTTCATTGTGTAAGTATTGTGTGTTAAGTTTCAGGCTTTGAAAAAACGCAATACCAACGAGCATCGTCCGATCTGGAGAGAGGGAAATCACACGGCAGTCGCGTGGTGACTTGCAAGGAGGATAAGCCAAGGTATGCTAGCAGTTTTAACACTATTGAATAGTTATGTGTGGGGCCCGTGAAACACAATGCAATAGAAAATGTCGTGTTAATGTTATAAGCCATGGTTGAAATGTTATAAGCACTTGCGGGTTTGTCTAAAGGTTTTGAATCATTTGTTAATATCACAAGTGTTAAGTCAGAAGTTAATGTGTTGGATTAGTTTAATTAAACGAAGAGCCGAACCTTGTATGAGTTTAATTAAATAAAGAGCCGAACCTTGTATAATTGGGTTTAAATGCTGGCACATCATATCTATATGCGTAAAAGGTAAGATGGGCCATTATTATTGTGCGTTATGATTAATCCAAGGATTTTTGGGCTACATTGTTCAAAGGGCGCATTTCATTTGGAAATGAATTAAAGGTGTGGACTTTGCAACAAGTGGGTTCCAACATATGATTTCATAATCATATATAAAAGGAAGAGAATTCTCCATACAGAGAATGGCCCGATATATATATGTATGGTTGCGGAATTAAACGATATATATATATTTGATTCGAGCTGTGGGCCCGGATGTGAAATATTATCATATGGTGGGTTGTTAAAGTACACGAAGACTGATATCCGATATAATATACGTTACTAGACTATAGAGTCATAATGTGGCTTTATATAAAGCTATATATGCATAATGGAGATATGTTGGGTTTAAAACAAGTGAAATATTATAAGGTGGGACCCTCATCAATCGCATCGGAGTTAAAATAAAACATCAGAACATATCATCAAAGGATGCGATTGTGATTAATCGCATCGAAACATTTGCAAAGGAATCAATCACATCGGAGTTAAAATAAAACATCGGAACATATCATCAAAGGATGCGATTGTGATTAATCGCATCAGAACATTTGCAAAGGAATCAACACATCAGAGTTAAAATAGAACATCAGAACACACCATCAAAAGTTGCGATTGCGATTAATCGCATCGGAACCATCGCTAGAGAAATTTGAATCTAGGTTGATTGTTTGGGTTTATAACCATTGGTTAATTCATCGCATCGGCAAATAGATAAGTCAGATATTGTGGGCCCGAATACATTAAGTCTTGTTCCAAAGTTTTGATTGATTGATCCGAATCTTTGTGAGGTGGATGTTAGCATATGGTTCTTAACCATAAAGTTGTAAACCCCAGGTCTGAATAAAAAATTAAAGCTTCTACATAATGATAGAGTCTGCGAGATTTAAATTTATCTGGGTAAAACTAGAAGCACATGTGGGTTGCACAAAGGGTTAATACATTGATAATTATTCATTAAAGATTGAGGGGTCTAATGTAAGCCACAATTTATTAATGTATATAGCGTTTTATTGGTGAATACATATGTATGGTGGTTTATATATATATATATATATATATATATATATATATATATATATATATGATAAGCCAAACCTCGCATGAAATGGAACGATAAAGTATGGCATGAGGCTTGTTAATCCTCGCATTGGAAAACACATATATTATAATGAATCGAAGTTTTATGTGAATTGCCCAGATTTAAAGTCAGTGGTTATATTTATTGTAACACAGTTATATATATACAACAGACACACAATTGCAGTGAACAGGTGAATATGCACAGGAATGAGAATGTGGTTTTGACAGGTGTACAAGCACAGAAAACAGGAGAATATGCAGAACTAAAAAATACAGTGAACGGATTATGAAAAACAATTACATGACAACTACAGATAATCAATTTCAGTGAACAACAGAGGTATGTAGAACAGTTTCTTAACAGCAGCAGAAAAGACAAAACCAGCAAAGCAAAAGGCTATAAAATGGGCTGAGTGAAATTTTTTTATGTAACTGAAAATGTGAATGTAAATGTTGCAATTGATTTTATATTGTTTGTGATGAATTGGCAAGTCTCTGGAGGAAAACAAAAATCCCACTGTAATATTGAAATTAGTACATGTTGTTATATTTTTTCTGAATAAGCTGGTAAAGGAAATGATAAGGTAGAAGACAAAGAGGCATGGATGTTCATTTCAAATTCCCTAAGGAATGCTAACAGTCATAAGGAAATCTCTATAAATAATATCTCATAGATATGCAGAAAGAGGTTAGAGAATCCAAAATTGAAGCAGTGAGGCAGAGAAGAAGGAGCTGATCGAGAATATGAGAAAATGCAGAGATGAAGCAGGGCAGATATGGAGACTAGTGCACAACAATGAAGATGGTACAAAATAGAGCTGATATCCAAGGTAAATTAGCAAGTGTTTTCTTTTGATAAAGTGAGGAATTTGGAGCTTCCCTATCAAGTTGTAGCTTGATAGATGTCAGTTGTAGCTGACTGAGGTTTGAGCCTCCTGTAGGTTGGTGCCTGTAGAAAATTTATGGGAGTTGGAGCTTCCTTGCAAGTTGTAGCTTGCAAAATTGAGGTTGGAGCCTCGTGTAGGTTGGTGCCTACAGAAAATCAATGGTGAGAGGGAGTTGGAGCTTGCCTTTGCGTCACAACAATAATAATATGTGGTTTTCTCCCTTTATGGGTTTCCACCTATATCAGTTGTCTCTGTGTGTGATGTTTATGTGTTGATATGGTTTATTCAATCTACTTAATACTTGTTGCTCTCATAATAAGTCTGTTTTCACATTATCATAATACTTGTTGCTCACATAAAAAGATTATTCACATATAAATTTGATCATGTAATTAAGTTGTACATAAGCTTAATGAAAAGTTGTTAAAAGTTCATGAATGTGTTAAACTGAATCATCCCCCCCCCCCTCTCAGTTTAACTAAGGGTTCAACAATTGCTATCAGAGCAGGTTCCTTTTTTATTAGCTTAACAACTGAAAGGAGATCCTAGGTCCCCAGGATGACGAGTCAAGAAGGATGCTCAACCAATAAAGCCCCTTTTTTCACTAGTGAAAATTATGCCTTCTGGAAAATCAGAATGAGGACATACATAATGTCTCTAGGAATAGAAGTGTGGGCTGCTGTGGAATTTGGATATGCCCCAAAAGCTACTGACTCAAAGAAAGAAGCCAAACAAGATTTTGTAGCTAATGCAAAGGCCATGAATGCAATCTTAAATGGACTGTGTGAGGTGGAATTTATCAAAGTAATGCACAGCAAGATTGCCAAAGATATGTGGGACACTCTAGAAAATATCCATGAGGGAAATAAAAAGGTGAAGACAGCCAAACTTCAAGTATATAGAGCTCAGTTTGAAAATTTAAGAATGAATGATGATGAAGACATTGCTAGCTTCTTTTTAAGGGTTGATGAGATTGTTAATAATATGAAAGCTCTAGGAGAAACCATACAAGAATGTGTAATTTTTCAAAAGATTCTAAGATCTTTCCCATCCAGCTTTAACCCCAAGGTTTCTGCCATAGAAGAAGCAGCTGATTGGGAAAATTTGACCATGAATCAACTACTTGGAAACCTAACAGCCTATGAGATGAATACTACCGCAGAGGAAGTTAAATGTAAGGGAGGCGTCCTTTAAGACAGAGAAGAAGAAAGAAGAAAAGGAAGAGATATGCTCTTTCTCTGATGAAGAAGAGGCCAAATTTGTCAGGAAATTGGGTAGAGGCTCAGGTAAATATAAAGGTAAACTTCCATTTAAATGCTTTAACTATGGAAGATTTGGGCACTATGCTGCTAAGTGCCCTCATAAGAAAACAAAGAATCAGAGTCAAGAATTAGAGAAAACCACATCAAATAAAGGGAAGAGATTCAATAGAAAGTATTTCTATGCTCAACAAGACAGTAGTGCATCTGAGGACTCAGATGAACCCTCAAGTGAAGAAGGAACCTCTGAATTTATATTGATGGATATAGAAGAACTTGAAGGATCCCTTCTAGAAGATGAGGAAGAAGGGCAAGTTGATCTTGAGGGGGAGCTAAGAAGTGCTCTAGAGGAAATTGACATACTCAAACTGAAGTGCAGAAAACAGAAAGACATTCTCCTCAAATATGTAAGAGAAGAAAAAAACTTAGAAGTCCTCATTCAGTTGAAAGTAGATCTTGAAGAATCCAAGAAGGTTGAAGACATTTTACTTAAGAAAATTAAGGACAAAATTCAGGAACAAGAGAAATTGGAAGAAGAAGTATTATGCTTGAGGAAGAAATTAGAAAACACCCAAAGGAAAGTTTCAATTAATACTTCTCAAATGACAAGCTCTGATAAGTTGAACGAAATTCTAGATGCTCAAAGATCTCCTTTGATAAAAACTGGAATAGGCTATGAAGGAGAATCGAGCAAAGGCAAAGATAAGTAAAACAAAAATATCATTTTTGTAAAATCAGATAAGGATAATAAAGAAGCTCAGAAGATTCCTACAGAAGAAGAAACCTGCAATGAAGTAGACAGAAACTAGAAGGAACCTCAAATGATAAAGAATGAACTAAATAAACAGTTAACTGAGAAAGGCCCAAGATGTACTATTTTTGGATGGGCTGAAAGCAAATCTGCTGAGTGTCAGTAAAATGTGTGATAAAGGCTGTGAAGTTCTTTTTAGAGCACAATACTGTGAAGTAAGATCAAGCTCCATAGGAAAGACCCTGATCAAAGGTGTTCAAACATAAAGTAATGTCTACATAGTGAAAGAAGAAAATGAAGCATGCCACCTTAGCAAACTTGAGGAGTCATGGTTATGGAATAAAATATTAGGACACCTTAAATTTGACCATATCATCAATCTGAGCAAGAAGCAAGCAGTCAAAGATATTCCAGCAATAAAGAAGCCTTCAAATACCATATGTAAATCTTGCTAATTGGGCAAACAGAGCCGCACATCCTTTAAGACCAAATATGAGTTATCAACAAGTAGGCCACTTCAGCTTGTACACATGGACCTATGTGGACCTTCAAGAACTAAAACACCAAGTGGAGAATCCTATTTCATGCTGATAATAGATGTTTTTTTTAGAATGACATGGGTTGCATTTCTCAAATATAAGTCGGAAGCACTTGAGAAATTCAAGATATTCAAGGCTTTGGCAAAAAATCAAACAGGATGCAAGCTAAAGTGCATCAGATTAGACAGAGGAGGTGAATTGACAGACTATGATTTTGCAGACCTATGCAATGAGCATGGGATAAAACAACAATTTAATATTGCAGGTACACCTCAATAGAATGGAGTGGCATAGAGACAAAATAGGTCTGTACAACATATTTCCAGAGCCATGATGCAAGAAAGTAACATTCCCCAAATCTTCTGGGCAAAAGCAGTACACACAGCTGTGCATATTCTTAACAAATTTCATTTAAGACCAAACAGTGACAAGACTCCTTATGAACTATGGCATGGCAAACCAACATCAATCAAGAACTTTAGAGTCTTTGGAAGCAAGTGTTTCATAAAAAATAATGATGAAAATCTGGGAAATTTTGATGCAAGAGAAGATGAAGGAATATTCTTAGGATATGCATCCAAGAGTAAGGGTTATAGATGCTACAACAAAACACTTCGCAAAATTGTGGAGAGCGTTGATGTAAGATTTGATGAAGAACTACCAAACAATACAAGAAGTATAGGTTGCAGCAATCCTCCAAAAGATCATGAAGAAGAGAACCAAGATGATGATGAACTAAGAAAGACAACAGAAGATACCGAGTTAAGCTCAAAAGGTTCCTCAAGATGCTCTCAAAAGAATCATCCAGAAGATCAAATCATTGGGGACAAGAGTGTGGGAGTCCAGACAAGAAGACATCTAGTTGAACAGACAGAAGAAGTATACCTAGCCATGCTATCTCAAATAGAGCCAAAGAAGTTTGAAGAAGCCAGCAAAGACAAATATTGGGTGAATGCTATGAATGAAGAATTGGACCAAATTGAGAAGAAAAATACCTGGGAATTAGTTCCAAGACCCAGTGAGAAAAATGTCATAGGCTCAAAATGGGTATTCAAGAATAAGATGAATGAACAAGGACATGTAATCAGAAATAAAGCCAAACTTGTATGCAACGGATATTCACAAATCGAAGGTCTTGATTATGATGAAACATTTGCCCCTGTAGCCAGAATGGAAGCTATCAGAATGTTTTTGGCGTTTTCATGCTACCATGACTTCAAGGTATATCAAATGGATGTGAAATATTCCTTCCTGAATGGAGATCTAGAAGAAGAAGTCTACATGGAACAACCTGAAGGATTCTCATTAACAGATAAACAAGATTATGTGTGCAGATTAAAGAAAGCCTTATATGGCCTGAAACAAGCTCCTCGTCCATGGTATTCAAGGATGGACAAGTACTTGCAAAAACAAGGCTTTAAGAGAGGAGGAGTAGACATCAATTTATACATAAAGGCCAATGAAAATGAACTCCTGATTGTAGTAGTGTATGTAGATGACATCATGTTTGGAAGCAGAAAATATGAGTTAGCAAAAGGATTTGCTGAGGAGATGAAATCATAGTTTGAGATGTCTATGATTGGAGATCTCACCTTCTACTTAGGACTTCAAATTCAGCAAAAGAGCATAGGCACATTCATCTCACAAGAAAAATACTTAAGAGAAATGTTGAAAAGGTTAAAAATGGAAGACTGCAAACCTGTGTCAACTCCCATGACCACTAGATGCAAAATTTATGTAGATGATGGATCAACATATGTAGATCAAAAAATTTACAGATCCATGGTTGGAAGTCTGTTATATATAACAGCTACTAGACCAGACATTGTGTTGGTTGTAGGACTTGTGGCAAGATATCGAGTAGCACCAAAACAAAATCAATTACTAGCAATCAAGAGAATATTCAGATATCTACAAGGAACTGCACATTATGGGCTATGGTATCCAAAAGGCAAGAGCTTCACTTTGACAGCTTATACAGATGCAGATTGGGCCAGCTGTGTGGATGACAGGAAAAGCACAAGTGGAGAAGCATTCTATTTTGGAAAAAGTCTGGTAGCATGGCTAAGCAAGAAACAAACATCTATCTCTCTATCTACAGCAGAAGAAGAATACATAGCAGCAACAAATTGTTGCACACAAATAATGTGGATGAAACAAATTCTCCAAGACATGAAGGTAAGCATTGATGAACCTATTTCTATCAAATGTGACAATACAAGTGCAATAAGTATATCAAAAAATATTGTACTTCATTAAAAAACAAAGCACATCCCAATAAAGTACCACTTCCTCAGAGAACAAGTAGCACAGAAAGTAGTAAACCTAGAATATGTACCAAAAAAAGAACAAACAAAAGACATATTCACAAAACCCCTTGCTAAAGAACCATTCAAATATCTAAGAGACAAACTAGGAGTAGTATCTGCAGATGTTACTCTCTGACATAAAAAGAAAGCATCATTCCAGGGGGAGATCAGAAAAGAAAACATCATTCTAGGGGGAGATCAGTCGCCAAATATTGTCACAAAAGAACCAGAGAAAGTGAGCAAAGCATGGAACAGGTCCTCAAGATTGGAATATTATGGACAAGATTTGGAAAGCACACTAGGAAATGTACAACTCTCTTCCATTGATGTCAAAGGGGGAGGAAAAGTAAGAAAGGGTCTTCTAAAAGGCAAGCAGAGGAAGTGTATTGCCATAAATGCCAAAGGGGGAGACTGTTGGAAATGTTGTCATTGATGGCAAAGAGAGAAGACAAGTAGCAAAGAGGCAGAGGCAGCAAAGAAGTAGCAGAGGCAGCAAAGAAGCATACAAGAAGCAGAAGCAGCAGAGAGGGCATAAGACAAGTAGCAGAGGTAGCGAAAAGAGAAGTAAAGTAGCACAAAGGTGACAGACAAGAAGTAGAGAAAGAGAGAAGAAGGGCCATGAGACATGAAGCAAAGAGCAAGTATACTTCTTGGAACAAATTATAGTTGTGAGAGGGTTCGATTCCCCTTAAGGAGGAATTTGAGTTATTTGAGGAATTTGACATAGAATGGAGGTCGAAGGAGAGAAGGGTTACTTCAATTAGACGCAGATTAATCTGTTTAAAGGCATAGTGGAACTAGAAGTGAGTGGAATAGTGGTGAAGCCACAGTTTTTAACAAAGATAAACAAATAACAGAGGCGGAATGAAGTTAACATAAAGTTACATAGTGATGGCGCCGAGTTACACTGAAACCCTAAATAAATAGATGGCGAAGGGAATTCATGAAGGTGGAATAAATTTCGGTGGTGTAGAAGTAATATATAAAAGAAGTTGAACTTATATATAAAGGCGCTGAAGAAATGAAGTTAAGTTGGAACTGTGTGTTAAAAAGGGCGGAACCCTGATCAAGCGGTTAAACGGAACCATGAGCCAATGAACAGTGAAAGTAGTTTTAGGTTCAAACCAAGCAATATCGCGTAAATTCAAAGGCAGTAAGTGGATTTCACTTTTTGAACGCGATATATGTCGCTAGCTGACACATGGAGAAGGCTGGTATTGGTAAACCACTTACGTCGCGTAAGATTGGAGCATTAAAGCTTGAAACAAAAAACAACGCGATATTCATCATATGCCATTGGATTATTGATTTGAGCGCGACAATATTGGAGCCATCGGATGCGAGGGGTGAATTAACCATTGGGACCCACATCATCGCATAAGTCTTGTGTGTTAAAGTTCGGGCTTTGAAAAAATGTGATACCAATGAGCATCGTCCGATCTGGAGAGAGGGAGATCACACGACAGTCGCGTGGTGACTTGCATGGAGGATAAGCCAAGTTATGTCGGAAGTTTTAAAACTATTGAATAGTTATGTGTGGGGCCCATGAAACGCAATGCAATATAAAACATCGTGTTAACGTTATAAGCCATGGTTGAAATTTTATAAGTGCTTGCAGGTTTGTCTAAAGGTTTTGAATCATTTTTTAATATCATAAGTGTTAAGTCGGAATTTAATGTGTTGGATTAGTTTAATTAAACCAAGAGCCGAACCTTGTATAATTGGGTTTATATGCTGGCACATCATATCTATATGCGTAAAAGGTAAGATGGGCCATTATTATAGTGCATTATGATTAATCAAAGGATTTTTGGGCTAGACTGTTCAAAGGGCACATTTCATTTGGAAATGAATTAAAGGTGTGGACATTGGAACAAGTGGGTTCCAACATATGATTTCATAATTATATATTAAAGGAACAGAATTCTCCATACAGAGAATGGCTCGATATATATATGTATGGTTGCGGAATTAAACGATATAAATGTTTGATTAGAGCTGTGGGCTCGGATGTGAAATATTATCATATGGTGGGCTGTTAAAGTACACGAAGACTGATATCCGATATAATATACGTTACCGGACTATAGAGTCATAATGTGGTTTCATATAAAGTTATATATGCATAATGGAGATACGTTGGGTTTAAAACAAGTGAAATATTATAAGGTGGGACCCTCATCAATCGCATCGGAGTTAAAATAAAACATCGAAACATATCGTCGAAGGATGTGATTATGATTAATCACATCAGAACATTTGCAAAGGAATCAATCACATCGGAGTTAAAATAGAACATCAGAACACACCATCAGAAGTTGCAATTGCGATTAATCACATCAGAACCATTGCTAGAGAAATTTGAATTTGGGTTGATTTTTTGGGTTCATAACCATTGGTTAATTCATCGCATTGGCAAATAGATAAGTCAGATATTGTGGGCCCGAATACATTAAGTCTTGTTCCAAAGTTTTGATTGATTGATCCAAATATTTGTGAGGTGGATGTTATCATATGGTTCTTAATCATAAAGTTGTAAACCCCAGGTCTGAAGAAAAAATTAAAGCTTCCGCATAATGATAGAGTCTGCAAGATTTAAATTTATCTGGGTAAAACTGGAAGCGCATGTGGGTTTCAAAAAGGGTCAAAACACTGATAATTATTCATTGAAGATTGAGGGGTCTAATGTAAGCCACGATTTATTAATGTTTATAATGTTTGATTGGTGAATACATATGTATGGCGATATATATATATATATATATATATATATCTGTGTGTGTGTGTGTGTGTGTATGTCGATATGTATTATATGATAAGCTGAACCTCGCATGAAAGGGAACGATAAAGTATGGCATGAGGCTTGTTAATCCTCGCATTGTCAAACGCATATATTATAATGAATCGAAGTTTTATGTGAATTGCCCAGATTTAAAGTCAACAATTATATTTATTGTAACGCAGTTATATATATACAGAAGACACACAATTGCAGTGAACAGGTGAATATGCACAGGAATGAGAATGTGGTTTTGACAGGTGTACAAGCACAGAAAGCAGGAGAATATGCAGAACTGAAAAATACAGTGAACAAAGAATGTTGAACAATTACATGACAGCTATAGTTACACAATTGCAGTGAACAACAGAGGTATGCAAAACAGTTTCTTAACAGCAGCAGAAAAGACAAAACCAGCAAAGCAAAAGGCCAGAAAATGGGTTGAGTGAAATTTTTTTATGTAACTGAAAATGTGAATGTAAATGTTGCAATTGATTTTATATTTGTTGTGATGCATTGGCAAGTCTCCGAAGGAAAACAAAAATCCCACTGTAATATTTAAATTAGTACATATTGTTATATTTTTTCTGAATAAGCTGGTAAAGGAAATGAGAAGGCACAAGACAAAGAGGCATGGCTGTTCATTTCAAATTCCCTAAGGAATTCTAACAGTCATAAGGAAATCTCTATAAATAATATCTCATAGATATGCAGAAAGAGGTTAGAGAATGCAAAATTCAAGCAGTGAGGCAGAGAAGAAGGCGCTGATAGATAATCTAAGAAAATGCAGAGATGAAGCAGGGAAGATATGGAGACTAGTGCACAGCAGTGAATATGGTACAAAATAGAGCTGATATCCAAAGTAAATCAGCAAGTGTTTTCTTTTGATAAAGTGAGGAATTTGGAGCTTCCCTATCAAGTTGTAGCTTGATAGATGTCAGTTGTAACTGACTAAGGTTGGAGTCTCCTGTAGGTTGGTGCCTGAAAAAATTTGATGGGATTTGGAGCTTCCTTGCAAGTTGTAGCTTGCAGAATTGAGGTTAGAGCCTCCTGTAGATTGGTGCCTACAGAAAATCAATGGTGAGAGGGAGTTGGAGCTTGCCTTTGCATCACAACAATAATAAGATGTGTTTTTCTCATTCTATGGGTTTCCACCTATATTAGTTGTCTCTATGTGTGATGTTTATGTGTTGATATGGTTTATTCAATCTACTTAATACTTGCTACTCTCATAATAACTCCGCGGTCACATTATCATAATACTCGCTTCTCACATATTAAGATTGTTCACATATAAAGTTGATCATGAAATTAAGTTGTACGTAAGCTTAGTGGAAAGTTGTTAAAATTTAATGAATGTGTTGTTGATTCACCCCCCCCCCCCCCCCCCTCTTAGTTTAACTAAGGGTTCAAGAGGTCGATTAGGTGAGATCACTATGGTCGAGGGTTGAACTAGTTTGGCCTCTAGAAGCCCTAGTTGGTTCTATTTTCGTTTAAACCATATGATCGTGCATTCAAGCTTGGAATATGAAATGAGAGTGATTGATTGAAAGAGAGATTTGGTTTAGCCCAATCAATGGCTGGGTGGTACGTGGAAGTCCTTGACTTGGTTTCTTTTTCATATGTTAATATGAGTTATTTTCCTATTGTGATCTATGAGCACATGTTTTGGTTATTATGTTGATTTTATGGATGAATTGTCATGGATTCTATTTCAGTTATATGATTGTTTATATGATGTTCTCTTTCTATGGATCTTGTTCATGAATTGCTAAGTTATTGAATGGTTAATGTATGCATGGCCTAACAAGTGTTGTTGCAGCTACCTTGAGAGGGCATTGGACCTTCATGATAATTATTTGATGTAGTTTATAAGTTTATGATAAGATATGCATTCATGACCTGTAACTTCTATGTTTAATATATATTTGATGAAATTTCCTTCATGTATTAGGAGTGCCTTGGTTAATATATTTTTTGAGTATTGATTGTTTAGACTTGTTATCATCATTGATTGCATTCTGGAAAGTTTTGGGTAGTGGCCTGAAGGCTAGCCCTGAAATAATGGTATATATATCACCACTGCATGCATAAAATTGGGAAATTTTGGTCATAATTGCATGCAGGTAGGATTATGGATGTTGTTGGAGCCTCATAACCACATGCACACTATGTTATGGGTGTGTTTGGGGTGTCAATCTTGTGAAATTGAGTTCGAGCTCACGAATTGATCACTAGGGGTGGTTGACAAGCTGTTGAATGATCTAGTGTTTTTGAGGGGTGGTATCATGTGTTCTGGCTCATAGACCCCATTTCCATAACTAGAAAAAGGAGGTCGGGTCATATCATAGTGTCACTCAACTCATGTTTACCCTAGATATCTTGTAAAAGTGGGTAAATGTGGGAGGAGGAATTATAATGAGGACCCTTATTAAGTTTCTAAATTTCATACATGCACCTTCTAGGGTTTCTTAGTATGTAGAATTCATTAAGGGAAGTGGGCCTAGTTGGCTTGGACTTAGGTTTCGGTTCCCTCTTAGTTGGATTATTTCTTATCAATATTAGCATTCATACCATCTCACTGATCAATTATGGGAAATTAAATTGGTACTTTCCAGAGGCTACAAGGAAAATTTAGAGGATACTGTGGGAGCCTACAAATTTTCAAAATTTCACTCTCAGCATATCAAAAACCAGTTTCAAGGATCTGCATGAGGACATGCAAATACTTAAGTTGGGGGGAGATGTTGGGGCATGGAATTAGATTATTTTTGCACTCATTTCATACCTTTTCGTTACCTTTTTTTGACTCTCAAGACCATATTCTATTACTGTAACAACCATTATTATCCTAAGTATGTACCTCTTTATATGTCATCCTTATGATCTAATTATACTTATAACTTGGCATGAAAACTATTGTTTTAGGCTATTTTTATCATAAAACTGAAAATTGTGTTGTTATAGGGTTTTTGGTATGTTGAAATGTTGTTGTAGGATTACATTTTCTAGTTTTTCCTTGCCAAGGACAAGACAAGGATTCACTGTGAATTTTTGTTACACACGAAGATGTATTTTGGATGCATTGATCTCCTTTAATCAGTTATGAAGACTGATCTAGAAATCGTGTGGTCAAAGTTGGATCGACTGTCAAACGAGAAGTTTATGGATAACGTAGCTGAAACAATAAGGATTTACTACAAATGATTATTATAATTTGGAAAAGTTGTTACAACTTTGTCCTAACCTTGGAAATTGTTATAAAAAATTTGATATGTATTCTCAATTTAGATCACATATGATCTTATGATTGTAATATGAAATTATAAATAGGTGTTCTCTCTTCTTGCATGAGATAGAAAAACGTATAGAGACATTTAGATACATAGGGAGAAAAGTACCAACATTGTAATCTTGTATGTTTCATCAGTGAAAATCTCAATTATTGATGGCACCATACCTTTATGCTAACTAGCTTGTGTGTTGTGTAGTGTACTAGCCCTTGTTAGGAAGGAAGGGCCCTCCTTCTTAGCAGGGATCACAAGTTAGGAAGGCGCTATAGCTATTTGATTTATTTTCTCTTAGTTATGATTTCTGTATGATTTTTGTTAACCTTGTTCACAATTTAATGATTGCATAATTATGACCTTTGTGTTGTATAAAAACATATGTCCTAGACCAGTCCCTTTGTTAGTATGATAGTTATTTAATTCTTGTTATAATTTGACGTCGTACTTATTTATTTTAATGTGTGATTCAATGATTGTTTTGAGTGAATGGTTTCTAGGTTTGTTGTTTTCCTTTGAATAAGAGGGATTGTGTGACAGAGAGGTTTCATTATGTATTGTGTGCTTATTTTATGAAAGTGCAAGCAAGGTTTGAGAGTATAACAACCAAAGTGATTGGATTTTTGAGAGTATTATTACAATGCTTGAGTTTGAGATTCATTAACACTAATCATTATTTGTCCTTACATATACTTTGCACAATATCCTTGCAATAACAAAACCTACCCGTATTTTAATGTGAGAATTGAAACCATTGCACTAAATTCAAAAGACAATTATTCCACCCAACAATAATATTGGAAATGGTTAATAATTTATCCGATTTACTATTTTTTGCTTCCTGTGTAATAGAAACGCTTTAGTTCAAATATTATGATACTCTTTTATGGGTAGAGAGCTGTAGTATTGTAATTTTGTTCACTAACACCGCATTTCATCCTTGAACTCGTGAATAATAGCATTTTAAAGATCCCAACAATAAACTTGTTCTGATTGTGATTTTTCGTATGAGTTTAAGTCGAGATTTGAAAGCATGATATTTTCTCTTTAATATAAATCTTTTGCATTTAAGGTTCCATTGTTGATACATATCAAGTACTTGAAGATTGATATTACTTTCCCTCTTCCATTATTATAGCGTGTCAGAATTGTATATTCCATTGCATTTAAGGATCCATTGTTCATATATGACAAGTACTTAAAGCCTAATATTGTTTGAAATAACTATATGCTAGATATATTACATTCCCCCTTAAATGCTTATGGTGTGTCATAATTGTTATATCCCTTCCGTTTTGTTTTAATGGGTAATTTTAACCAACAACATTGGAATTTCTTTTGCAAAATTTTCTTCTTAAGAATTAAAAGTCAAAATATGCTTCTTAAAACTTAAAAGTGTAGTTATCATCCTTATAGCAGCGGTCAATTATATATGTGAATTTGGATTTGGATATTAATTTTTTAGCTGGATTAAACTATGTTTAGAGTCCCAAGGTGTAAGGTTAGCCTTGTATATTAAATCAATAATTCTCAAATTCATAATGCATTTAAAACAAAGAGTGCAGTGATTTAACTACTAGTTCATATTTTACAGTTAAATTAGAATTGTAGGTTTATTTAGTAAGTTCTCCCGTTAATGTTAGTTGAATCTATTCTTGTATTAGGATTTCTCATGTTTTGGGGTTTATACCCAAAATAAATTAGATATTGTGGCTTTGCTGGTTATTTTTTTGTAATTATTGTGAAAGAAGTTTGATTTTACAGGATGATTGTTTAGAATATATTTTCACTCTATATTGATTTGCATACAAATTCATTTTATTTCAAACAATATATTTATTTTATTTTGCAAACCAAAGTCAAGTTTTTATGGAGATACTTTGTTTAATGGTATTTTGTACAGTTAAGAACCTAGAATGAATAATTGCAACCTTGGATTGAAGTGTTTGACTTTTTTTGGTTTTTTTTCTTTGTACTTACATTGAGATTTTGTTCAATTATTATTGGGTTCAATGACTAAAGAGATCACTACCTATGTTACCTACTAATTGGCAAGAATTATCTACTTGACATATCTATATAGATACTTTCTCAAGTTTCATGCCCCTTGGAAGAGGGCTACTTGATGTCCAGGTACAAATCCATTCCATTTGTGGATGTTGGTTTGGTTGGGAAGTTATCCCTACAACTTAAAAACATTTGGACCATTGAGTGCATTACTTAGATGTGCCCACTTTAGAAGGGATTTTTATTTCTAGTTTGTCTATTTTTTCAACCCATGGATTATGGAGGGAATTTATGAAAAAGTCTCAAGAGATCTTAATGTTGTGATAGAAAATATTCTTAACAAGGTTGATAATGGTTGGATATTGATTTTGTGAACATTTTAGGGGATTGGAAAACTTTTTAAACCATTTCATATATTCATTGAGGAATTTATGCACTAGTAGCATAGAGTCCCTTGTATTGTATTAACTAAAAGGTCCTTATTTATACCCGTGTTACCTAGATCTAGGCTTTCCAAATCGTATCTATTGGGGCCCTCGTTATACAAACAATGTTTTTATTTCTTTATTTTCCTTTTAGAAAATAACTAAGATATATTTAATATTTAGTATTCATAGTGAATACAAAACCCTGTCTATATCTAGAGAACCAAAAAGACTCAACAATATTAATAAAGTCATGCGTTTCCAAATAACAATTTATCTAGAGTGCCAACATTATATGAATTCTCATCAAAATTTTAATACTAAACCAAGTTGAATAAAGAGAGAATTTTACATGTAACATGGAACCTTTGAAGATATTGTGTCTAATACACAACTCAAGACAATAATTTTGCTTGCTTCATGAAATAGATGATACTACAAAACTGTGTTACTTGATATGTTTACTATTTATATTTTCTCTAAAGATACCCCATCATAATAATTGTTTATCAAAGAAATATATACTACCAAAAGAATAAAAAACTTGTGATGGATAATTTCCTTGAATGTTATAGGAAAGAGAAATGGAGGATTTAAACCCTAAAGTTTCTTAGTATGATGTGCTAGCACCTTGCCAAAGTATGTCACCTCATTCAAATCAAGTTCAAATTTTACAACTGACAAGGAAGAGCTTGAACTTGTAGAGTTTCTGTGATGCTTATGATCAACTTCTTTGTGGAAAATGTTGTCACTTGTATGATTTATTTACTCCAAATTCACCAAGTGTCCCTCCACATTTTTCCACACCAAATTTTGTTTTGTTGAAGTATTGTTGGAGTGCATTAAGTAATTTTTTTTTCATATTTAGTCAAATCCTTTTGAAAATATCTTTCTACTTAACTTATCATAACTCTCTAGTTTCATAAATTGATATTTTCTTCTTTCCACATTTTCATCCAAGTATACCCTTTCAGCTTGCATTTGGGAGTTCTTAGTAAGCAAGGGTAATTACGAGAAATTGATGTGTGGATCCATTAACTCTTGGACAAGAGTTATTTAGTCTAGGGGAAGTTAATGCTAACAAAAAATAGTACAAGAAGCATAGGTCCCAACCATGAGAAGAATTGAAAATTAGATTCACATTAGTGGTACAATATTTAAAAGGAATGAAATGCTTCAATCCCATGACATTCCTAGAATATTTTATTGATCTACCCATTATTTATTTTTAAGTTAGGCAAGGATTTGTATTACTGTAGCAAAATATAGAGAACATATAACTTGTAGCTATTGTTCTTCCACTAGGGAAACTATATGAGTAGCACATGTATGTTGCTTTAGACCATATGACTAGTCCAAAATTAATAGCACAATTTTCCCATATAAAAAGTATGATATTACTAGGAAAATGATTATGATATCTTATCTATATCTATCCTTGTTAGTAGTATTACTACTCATTAAAAAGGATAAAAAGCTAACATCCTAAATATTCACGATGTGGGAGAGTCCACCTGTATAGGTCCACGATGAACTATGTACTCATTTGGGTCAAAGAAGTCCAAATTAAGAAGTTTCTTGGCCATGGAAGAAACTTTACTATTTAATTTATTTAGTTAGAACTACAATGCATTAATGTTAAGAAAATTTTCTTGCTAGGCCTCATTTCTTTAAATGAACACCTTTCCCTTGATTGTATTGATACACTAATATAAATAAATGGTATACAATTATTTAGTTTGACTGTTTTGAATGTTTCCTATATTGCAACTGAGTGTCCCACACTTTCTTCCACCTCTAGTACATGAGAAATGAATTGACGACCACCTAGGATTTTTGTTATGTAATGTTAATTTCCCTATGATGGGAAAAAGGAGTGGTATTCCAATAAGTTTTCATGGACATATTGACTCCAAATTGAGCCCTTGAATGAGCCCTTTCCTATATATTTTTTCTCGATATACCTCCCTAGGAAATAAATTTTCATAATGCAAAATTTCATTTCTTTCAACATAGCTTCTACTTCCTAGTATGTTTCTATAATTTTGATAGGAAATAACTTTGCATTTACTATGATGTTCAAAAGTATTTATTCTTAAAGCTAGAGGGGTTTGAATTTGTTGGAAAATGTAACTAGTTCCGGTCTTCATAATTGTCATTGTACTCATGTCATTATCTTATGTAACAAGAAAAAGAAGAAAGACAAAATATTATTTTCAAGGATGGGTTTCATGCTTCTTTTGATTGGTTAACTAAGTTAAGCATGTTCTTCATACTTCTACAATTTTTCATGTCATAATAATTATTTTCATGATTCAAGAGAGTCAATATCATTTTTATAAGACCTTATTTGGTAATTTGTAACTTATAAAAGAATTTATTTTGAGTCTAGAAAGTGAAAATAAGCCTCCAAGCACAAGTCAACCCTACCATTGGGAAGCCGGCCTAGAGAGGGCTATTCGACTTCATGAAAAGCATATATATAGAAGTATATTTGACTTAATTTGACATGAATTTGATCTACACAAGAAATAAGTTCGATTTAAAGCAAGAGACAAGAAGGAAGTAAGAGTGAAGGTCAAGAAGCAAGAATAAATCAAGAAGAGGAAGAAAGATTTTATTTTGAATCTTATTCTCTCACACATGCGAAGGAATTAGGGTTTTTGTAGCTATTGTAGGGCTGAGAGTTGCAAGTTGATATTGGAAATCTAAGTTAGGGGCCAAAGCTGAGATTTGAAGCAGTTTGAAGGAGGATTGACCCTTGTTGACTTGGTGCTTGGAGGGGGATTTGGTTTAGGATTTTGGGTCTTGGTTTTATCATTTGAAGAAAATTCTATAAGAGGAGAAGAGATTCTTTCTAGGTTTTCCAATTGGAGGGGTTTTTACCTTGCTTGGATCCTACTTCTTCTGTCTATTGTATTTATTATTTTTTCTATTGATAATTGTTTGATGAAAATATATAATAAAGAAACTTAAGGAGATAACTAAATTTCACAAGCAATTATTAAGGTTAAGGATAACTGGTTTAAATAACCGACCTACTAGATTATCCAACAAAATTGAAATAGGAGGGGACTATAATCTAGGTCTCTTTAATCTTAGGCAATACGGGTTGGTAACTAGACATAAATAAAAATGGATGATTTTAGGTACTCATGGAGGCAAAAATGATGGACCTAAATCATCCTCACAAACTGATATATATTTTAATAATTATAAGTTCATGATATATCCAATGAAATTCCATCATATTATCTAACATTCTTTGTCGAAAATACGATGGAACTATTCATTAGATATTAAATGCACATCCGAAAAACATTCATTGGATATTTGTAGAACTTATATCAAATTATCTATTGTTCTTTTTCTGAAATTAGAAAAATCTTTCATCGTACATCTGACACACTTCCAACAAACATTCGTTAAATATACGACTATTATGTGTCGAAAATAATGACTGATTTTGACAAGGATATCTGATTAAGGGTGTTGGATATCTGAAAAAAAACATGTTCATTGGAATATTAAACAAAATTTCGTCGAAAAATTGACGTGTATCCATCAAATTTTAGTGCATCAGGAAGTAGTGTGCTTAATTGAGTTCCACCATATGAATGCATCATCCTTTAAATACACTCATAGCTACAATTTTCATCCATTTCCACCCTTGGAATTCATTTTGTTTATTTATTATTAAATATTATGGTAATCATATTTTCTTGTAAAATCCATCTTACTTGAAAACCCAAAAGTAGAATTGGGGTTTCAAATATATTCACTTACTTTTCAATGGAGCTCCCTTATGTAGCTAGGGTTTGAGGTCGAGGATGTAAAATGACCATAGCGTGTGTTTAACACCTTAAATTGACTACCATAACCACAATTATGAAAATTTACCACTTCTTTGGATCTTTTAGATTTGGTTGGACTAAAAGACATGCTCTCTATCAAAAGTTATGCAACTTGGAAAAATCAGATTCCTCATCAAGAAAACTATAACAAATGAAGATTTTTAAATTGTCGATAACTTCAATTCATCGACATTGTTTTGGATGATTTTTTTTTTTAATTGGATATTTTTATGAGATGAATTTAGCCCTTGGTTTATATTCTTTAAATTCTATAAAAAAATAAAAAAAAACAATTGACTAGAATTCTACCACCACAATTCACACCTACAAAAACCCTTAAAAATTTGTCGATTTTCAATTGTTGATTCACTTCCGCATAATTTGTTTTGGAAATTTTTTTTAGTTAATTAATCATTTTATTTAAATTAGATATTTTTTTGAGAGGAATACACTACTTGTATTAGATTCTTCAAAAAATACACAACTTTTTTTATAAATTGACCTAAATTTAGCTAGTGAAATTCGCACTTGGAAAAACTCTAAAAAAATTGTCAATTTAATTGTTGATAAATTCACTTTCCAAAATATTTTGGATGAATTTTTTTTTAATGAAATATTATTTCCAATAGGAATTCATTCAATCGATTGGATTCCTCAAATTCCACATAGAAAGTTTCAGAAATTGAACTGAATTTTTCTATCCTCTTTTTCCTGTAAAAAATCAACAAACAGAAATTATTTTTTTGCAAATTCATGCCCAAAATTCTCCCACTTCATGCCCAAGAAAGAGATATGATACCACTTGCAGTAAAACATAAAATATATATGATATTATCCACTATGAAAATTTTAAATATAATCCCAAAATACCAAAGATACCAAATACATTCACCATGAAATACACCAAGAATATAGAGAGAAGAACCATTAAGGGAGAGTAACACCATTAAGTACTCCTTATGAAAGGAATAACTCCACAAACCATAATTTCTACAAGATAATACAACTCAAAACACCTCTAATACAATGAGGTTCATGTGCATATATACATTCTCAAGAATATTTGTAAATTTCTTATGCCAAATTATAATATCCCAAATCTGGAACAGCTAGCAAGGCATGACTGGAAAATGCATTTTCCAGTAATGGCTGCTACAGAAATGAAAACCAGCGCTTGGATCCCTTAGATTTGAGTATCTAAGTCCTAAATCCAATAGGGCATCAAAAATAAATCCTCGTAGGTGGGTTAAACAGATCTCCCACACCTAGTTGTCTTCAAAAATGCCTCAAAGAGAGACTGCAGCAATAACAAGCAATTCTGATCAGGAAATAACGCAGTTTTTGTAGAGCAGTAATAGGAGGCTCATGAAATATTCTTCAATAGTATTTAAAATAGAAAATAAGTCATACAATTGAGTTTATTAAGTACATGGCTGTAGCTAAAAGTCATAGACAGAAGAAAACTCCTCAAAGAGGACTGCAACCATATGAATGACAGAAAACTGCCTTGACAGTGTTATTTTATTAGGCTGCAACTGTTGTATATTACATGTCAAATCTAGAGCTGATATAGACATAAAAATTCAGATCTATATCAGATCCATGCACTAGAAGAGCTCTTATTTCAGATCCCCTTGGAATTTCGGGGTTTACACCAAGCATAAGCAGTAGATCTGAGATCTAAGAAAGCAAATCTGCAGAAATATTCAGAAATGTTGAAGTATTCAGATTATGAAAATCAGATCTGAAAATTACAATATATAGATCTCCTCAAGTAGATCTCCAAGTGAAGGGATATCCCCAGCACTCAGAAACCAGCGTTCCAGATGATGCACCCAAACTCCCTGCAACACCACCTACAAGAATAACACAGGTCTAGAGTAGAAAATGTGCTATAGGAGATAGACAGCTGATGGCCACATGCCAAGATCAAAAACTGAAGCTCATGCATTCCAATACACTTACTCCAATAGAGCGGAGGCCTCCTCCATTGAAAGAGAGCACTGAAATGACTTAGATCTAAAGAGATCTAATCTCCATGAAAATAACACAGTCCCTCAAGGGAGACTATGCTGCAGCTTGATTAACTGAGTTGGCCTAATGCCAAGATGAAAAACTGAAGCTCAAAAAATGGATGCACTCTTCCAGGAGGTTAAAAGACACACTCACTGATAAGAGGCTCCAATACAGGCTCGATCTGAACAGATCTAGTTCTCCACTTGTTGCAACTTACAAAAGCAAGCAAACCCTCATTGGATCTGTGTTGCAGTTGAAAGTAGAATCTTGGTCTCCAATCAGATAGTGGACAAGAAATACAATCTCCCCCAAGAACTCCTCAATGGGAAGAGATGGAACTCCTAAACAGGAAATCCCAATGCAATCTAGGCTAAGCAGCCAAGAAAGTTGTTTGTCTAAACATACAACAATTCAGAAATAAAATCATGAACAACCTCAATATGTTTCCTTCCTCTTCCTTTTATAAGATGAGAGCTTGCAAAAACCCTAAACCACCTTTATCAACTTATCCCTTTCACACAAGAGACCTCCTTCTAGAAATGCGTTGTGCCTCATTGATGAGCACTCCTCCAATATTGCGTTGTTGATACGGTCAAGATTGACCTAGTCAAGTGGATTTGTTCTTTTCACACTCAAGTGTGTTTATTAAAGTGGCCCAAATTTACCCTTGTTCACATTGGGCATGTATTTATTCTTTTATTAGGAGTTTTTTACCCTCCTTTACATAACTATTATTTGCGCAAAGAAAACAAAATGAAATTGAATATTCCTATTAAAATAGGAATATTACACAAATACCTCTTATTATTATATAATTTCCTTTTAATTACAATGCGGGTCTATTTGATTATTATGACCACATTACATCCGATATTCCCCTGAGTGACTCCCTAAGTACACCATATTATCATCCATAAGTACTTTACAATGGCCCCTAATCTATTCTTCCTTTATTAGGTGATGAAAACTAAAATACTATGTGCTAGGTTGTTGCTAACTCAATAATGGGTGATGCACTGAGAAAAACCATGCATCTCCACTACTGAGCTTTAAGATAATTACTAGTTCTACTAATGCAAATATTATCATTGATAAAACATCCAATATTAGCTTAATGGGTCCCATTATACCTTCCCTTTAGATATTATGGATGAGCGTTCATTTCTAGTTTCTGTAGATACCTAGTCATGGTGATGAGACAAACGTATGGAATTCATCTCTAACTTAGTCCTTTCTCATATGCTAATACAATTCCACAAGGTGATTTCATACTAGATATGTTGAATATTTATGCTAATTATTCATGTTCTCTTGGTTTTTATTTCTTGATAATGAACATCCATATCCTTAGTGGAGTTACCTTGGTATAACAAGACTTACTCCATTTCCAAAATATGTTTATATCCCTGACGATGATGTAGAAATTATGATGTATATTTGCAACTACTTATGAAGTTTTAATAAAAATCAAAAGACACAAACCTACTCTACTATTATGTGGAATTCAATTCACAATTTAGAACATCAGTCACAAACTTGCAATGAGAAATAACACACATCTACACAATATTTTTTTGGGGGAAAGAAATCTGCTGAAAACCCTAATGTTTGATTGCATTAATATGATTAATATATATGTATTACATTTTCTTTTCTCAACTGAGCACAACCTGCAAGTGTATAACCTATCTCTTTGCTCACTAAGAAGATATGATCCAAACTTTTTCAATTTTTGCCTATGATTGAGCCCTTATTTCCTTGCGCAATTCGTTGAGAAATTGGGCCCTATTATTTATTAAATTCCTTAAATTGATTGTGCAATTCCCAAGGTTGATCACGTGGCTGCATGCAACACCTGTACACTCAAGACTAGTCTACAAATGATGTTACACTGCCTTAGAATCTCCACCACAGCCGGGGAACTCACATTCTCTGCATGCACTAGCTATTTTGGGTTTATTTTTCAGTTAAATGGATTATCATTGACTTATACTAAAGTCCCACTACATGAATTACCTTCCACTAGTTCCTCCAACATTTAGAACTAGTTTAACGAAAAAAAACTTGAAATAACTGACATTGATTTCTATAAATTAGAAATAACACATGCTTAACTGAACTCTAAATCCTCTATCTTGAATTTACTGATATTATTGAGTGACAATAGCCATGTCACCTCAGTTAACCGCATTCAAGTTTTCTGCTGATGTGGAAATTAAAATTTTCTCAATTTAATCGAGGCAAAATCAAATTGAGAATTTCTAGCTGCATTTTTCAAGACTCCCTCCCAGCAAGAAAGGGATTATCAACATCCCCTATCCTGCACCTGTGGCACTCAAACTTCCCTCTTGGAAAATCCTTTGTCAAAATTTCATGATCTTGTTCCTTTGTTGAAATGTACTATAGAAACACTATCTGCCTTTACATACAGTCCCACAAATGGTGATATCAGATATTTATATGCTTGGATCAATCATGAAATAGAAGATTCTCAGAGAGCTTTATGAAACTATGATTATCACATTATATCACAGTTGGATAAGCCATCTTACTAAACTATCCCACAAGTATCTTTCTCATACAAATCAACTCACATGTTGCTTGACTTGCAACCATGTATTCTACTTCTGCCGAGATGAGCGTCACCGATATTTGCTTCTTGTTGTACCAGGAAACCACTGCAGACCCAACACTGAAAATTCCACTTGATGTACTATTCCATTATGATGGACTCCCTGCTCAATCTTCATCTATGAAACCACACAACTTAACCCCCTTTTTCTATTTGTACCATAGTCTAAACTAGGTAGTGCCTCTGAGGTACCGTAAAACATGCTTAACTACCTCCAAAAAATATTTGGTTGGCACAAACATAGCTTGGCTCAATTTTTTGAATTCATAACACATATATGGTCATGTATTCATAAGGTACATCAATGAACCCATTAGCCGCCAATAAATGGAAGCATCCACTTCTTCACCTAAAGTGGCATCCTCCTTCCTCCACTTGGTCACTATAGGTGTCTCCATGGGTTTACAACTCTCCATGCAGAATCACTATAGTATCTCATTTATATACTTTCCTTGAGATACAAATAGTTCCCCATCGCCTTGCCATACAAACTGAGAAATTAGTGCATGAGACCCATTTCCTTCATTTCAATTTCTCTTACAAGGTCCTCCTTGCAAGATCTTATCAAATGTTCATCACAAGTTAAAATAAAATCATCAACGTAAAATGCAATAATAAGAAATTTACATTCTACCAAGATATGATAGAGGTTTTAATCCACCTCACTTTTGGTGAATCCAAAACCAGTGAGATAGGTATCGATCCTGGTGTACCAAACACATGGTGCTTGTTTGAGACCATACAATGCTCGATTGAGTTTGCACACATGGGAATCCCAATTAAATGTCTCAAAAAATTTTGGTTTCTCGATGTACACCTCCTCCTCAATAAACACATTAAGAAATTTTGTTTTACATCCATTTGGTGGAAATTCTACCCCATTTGAGCAAGCAGAGAAATAATTGATCTAATGGATGAGTACCTTGCTACAGGAGAAAAGGTATCTTCATAGAAAATTCTCTCAACTTGAGTGCACCCCTTGGAAAAAAATATAGTCTTATACTTCTCATCGCTACTGTATGCTTCCTGCTTAACCTTGAAGATCCATATTGAATCCACAACTAATTTATCTACTGGTCTTGGGACCACTTCCCAGATACTGTTCTTTACAATGGATTCGTATTCTTCCACCATTGCATCAACACATATAGGTTGCTCTATTGCTTCCTTGAAAGAGGATGACTTAGTCTCTACAAGCTCAGTCATTAGAGCCATCTATCCAACATACTAATATGGTGACCTTCTCTGCCTGTGAAAATTTGAAGGATCGCCCATATTCTCCCTCACATCCTACACAAGTCTATCAACTTCCCTAGTCCTTTTTCTAACTTCTTTGGATGGTTCTATTTGAGTGGATGTCTCCACTGTCTGCTCCTCAATTTATGGATGCTACACAACTTCCTGAGGCTCCTCATTTGGAGCTTCTCCTCTTCTAGTGGGATCTGAAGCTCCCCCTCAAGAGAGCACCACATCACATTCTCCTCATAAAACTTTACATCCCTTCACAAAAATTTCATTCTGAGGGATGACAAGTACACATGGTAGTTGTGAGGAGTTTCTGTGTAACCCACAAATACCCTCAATTCTATTGTTGGCTAAAGCTTATTCCTTGATTCTTTGGAGACATGGCATTAAAAAGAGTCTCAAAAAATCTTGAAGTGAGACACATCGAACTTTCACCCCGAGAAATCCTCCTCCTGTGTAATCATGCCAAGAATCAGATGAGGACTCTCATTTTGCAAATATACCATTGTGTTGCATGCCTCTGCCTACAAATGCAATGGCATGCCTTGGTCAGGAAACATAACCTTAGCATCTCCCACAATGCTATGGTTATTTCTCTCATCCAAACCATTTTTTGTGGGTTGTGGGGTGATTTCAACTCTTGTTGAATGCCTTCTTTCACATGGAAATTTTGGAATCCATTCATCACATATTCACCTCCATTATTTTTCTTGAGAGCCTTCACCTTCTTGTCGGTTTATTTCTCAACCAATGCCTTTAATTCCATGAACTTGGAGAATGTCTCATATTAATTCCACATGACGAAGATCCAACACTTCCTTGATAAATCATCAATAAAATGACAAAATATTTGTGTATGGTAGTGGAGGTTGTCGAGAAATTCCCATAAACATTAGAGTGGATCCTTTCCAAGACTGCATGTGCTTCGTTGTCCAGATCATGGAATGTGGTTTTTGTGAACTTCCCTAAGGTATATTGCATACATCCTACTTCCTAAGTGCTCCTTTAGGGAGGCTAGTGGTTATTTGTTGCATAGTATTCAGGGCACCATGATGAAAATGGCCAAGTATTTTGTGCCAAAGTTCACTAACATCGTGACTCTGCACCTTTTCCACATTAGTTCTTAATGAAACATAATATTCGACATCTAGCTTATACAAGTTCTTCACACGAACCCTGATCTACTTCACCTGTCCCATGTATATGTGTCTCAGGAATGCCTTACCTTTGTTGAAGATCACATCATAGCCGCAGTCTTCCAAAACTATAACAATGATGATATTTTTCTTTAGGCCCAAAATGAACATGACATCCTTGAGCCTGAGAGGGGAGCCTAATTCCCTCTGAAAGGAGAATTTACCAATCTCGTTTGCGTTTCACCTTCTATTGTCCCCAAATTGAAGTGCATCTGGAGATATTTCTCCTCCTGGTCACTAAAAAAATATTTACACCCTATCGTGTGAGATAATGCACCTGATTCCAAGTACTACACACTCCCCATCATTGTGCTTTCCATGCATGTGATAAGGGTCAAGTCAGGAGTGAACTATGAAGCCAAGGCTTCACCTGCTCCTCCTCCTGAGGTCTTCTTGCTTGCCTTTTTGCATGGACACTTCGTGGCATAGTGGATGAATTCATGATAATGGAAGCTTTTAATTTTGGACAAATCCTTCTTCTTTCCCCCTTGGCTGGATTTTGGTTTGGTTTGAGATTTCTTCCCTTTTCCCTTCTTTCCCTTTCTGGCCAATGCAATTTTTTCTTCATCCTTTCCCTTGGATGAAGTCCCATATATGGTATTCTGGCTTATTTCCTCCTATACGAAATCATACCATAAGCGTTCCCAATTCGGTAGTTTCTCCCTCCCGTTCACCAAATATTGGTAGTTATGCCAACTCTTTGGAAGGCCTAGGAGTGTTAGGCTTACCAAATCATCTTCTGCAAAATTCACACCAACCTCGCCAAGTTCATAACAAACTTATGTGAACTTGCTCAGATACTACGAAATAGTGTCTTTCTTCTGCATCTTTATATTTCGAAGTTTATCCTTTAGCGCTAGCTTCCTATGGTTACTACTATTCTTGAACAATTTTGTCAGTGTTTTCCACATTGCGAATAGAGTTTCTTTTCCATGGAGATTTGAGACAATGTGATCCTATATTCTCTCTAAGATTATTTTCCTCACCTTGGCTACATATTTCTTCCATTAAGCAAGGTTTTGGGCATTAGATGTTTGTGGTTTCACAACATCTGTCTTGAGGTATTCTAGAAATCTATTGCCATTCAATACCACCTCCATCTGATCTTTCCATGCGATGAAATTAGATTTTCCTTCCAAGGCATACTCTAGCCTCAACCCATTGAAGAGAATCTTACCAACTCTGTAGAGACCCTGCTACACTGAACCGAAAAATTGAACCTCCTAAGAAACAACTTCGAAATTCATGCTCTAATGTGTATCATGCTATGATACCATGTAGAAATTATGATGTATATTTGTAACTATTCATGAAATTTTAACCAAAATCACAAGACACAAACCTACTCTACTGCTTTGTGGAATTCAATTCACAATTTAGAACATCAATCACAAACATGAAATTAGAAATAAAATACATGCACACAATATTTTTTTTTGGGAAAGAAATATGCTAAAAACCCCAATGTCTGCTTGCATTAATATGATGAATAAATATGTATTACAATTGCTTTTCTCAATTGAGCACAACCTGCAAGTGAATAACCTATCTCTATGCTCACTAAGAAGCTTTGACCCAGACTTAGTCAATTTCTGCTTCTGCTTGAGCCCCTATTTCCTTGCATAATTCCTTGAGAAATTAGGCCCTTATTATTTAGAAAATTCCTCAAATTGATTGTGCAATTCCCAAGATTGATCATTTGAATGCATGCAACACCTGTACACTCAAGACTAGTTTACAATTGATGTTACACTGCATTGGAATATCCACCACAATCGGGGCACTCAAATTCTCTACATGCACTAGATATTTTAGGTTGATTGATCAAATAACTAGATGATCAATGAGTTAGCATGAAGTCACACCACACAACTTACCTTCCACTAGTTCCTCCAACAATTAGAGCTAGTTAAATTGAAAATAAATTGAAATAACTGACCTTGATTGGTATAAATAAGCAATCAAACATGCTTAACTGAACTCTAACTCCTCTAAAATGAATTTCCTGAGCTAAATAAGTGACAAGAGCCATGTTAGCTCAATTAAATGCATCCAAGTTGTCTGCTAATGTGGAAATTCGATTTTTTTTCAATGTAATCATGGCAAAATCAAATTAAAAATGTCTTGCTGCATTTTTCAACAGAGGGTACCTACATGCCCCACATGATCTAAATTTTATTTCTAAGGGATTTACCTATAGTTACTATTATAAGAATTTCTTAGATGGTTCGGGGGAATTAGTTATCCTTTAGAGGCATGTGGGATGATATCCATTAGACAGGAACTGTTTTAAATAAACATATTTGATGATAAAACCCTTCCTTACATGTAACACCTTCAGCACTCCATTAGCTTATGTGTAAAACATCTACCATCATTAAATGTATGGTTTGAGCCTCAAAGGTAACCAACAAACTATCCAATATTGGGCCTAATTTTCTCATAACAATCTATTGTTTAGGTAGTGTTCCAACATTAAGTTTAAGTATTAAATACTAGATTAAGGTAGTGGACAAAGAATAATAAAAATTAAGTGCGAGCAACAATTAATTAGTTTATAAAAAAGGATGCAAAATAAATCGGGCATTCATTGATTCTAAATGTATAATTGATTGGCTAAATTTTTTTTCAAATTTACACGTGTAAAATTTGAGATTCTGAATGAACATGGTTATCGATAAGAGGAAATAATTTCAATCCCTTTCCTTTCAACATATTCATAGGGAATGGAACCCATAGGCAGATTCACTATAAAAAAGGGTTTCATCTTTTATGACGAATGGCAAGGAACCATTCGTATAACAAAGTATAACAATAGAGAAAATTGATGTATGATTAATAATAATTGTTAAACCAACTAAAAATATATATAACTAAAAAGTGAAAATTAAAGTAATAAAACAATTAGGTTATTGGAAATATAAAAAATTTAAATTTAAATTTACATCGAATGTGTTTCTATGCTGGGTTTGGTTGGGCAGATTGGACCAATAAAATTTGTGTATTTTCGAAATGTGGCACTATAATCATCATGGAATTAGTTAGGAAATGTGTTGTCATTTAAAGTTTTCTAAATCTTATATTAAATGAAAAAAAAAAATTCTAATATCTAAATTTTGAGATATTTTATACAACTTGAGTGGGCCTGATGGTTAAGAGCATGTGTTTCGTCTTAAGAATATGAGGGGGGTAGAGTATGTATGCCTTTGTAGACATAGCAGTAAAATCATTGAGTGCAGGTGGGTCTCTTGTCCCACAAACAAGGGGGTCTCATATACCAATTTGATAAGTATGCCTTTGTAGACTTAGCATTCAAATTATTACATAGAGGTGGGTGGAGGTGGGTCTCTTGTCCCACAATTAACAAGGGTGTCTCATACACCAACTTGGTGTCTGGCTTGGTCGTGACCTCAAAATTGGATAATAATTTATGTTTAGTTAATTTATCATAAAATTAATTTTTATCAGGTTTTTAAAAATAAATCTATAAAAATATTAGAAAACTAATTTATATTTTCTATATTTAAATGTTTTAAAATTAATTCATAATACAAAATTGCAATATATATTGTTAATATATAAGTATTTTTGAACGGGTGGCACTGCAACGTGGGTCTCTTGTCCCATAAACAAGGGAGTCTCATAAACCAATTTGGTATCTGGCTTGAATGTGACCTTAAAATTGGATAATAATTGGTTTTTAGTTAATTTATCATAAAATTAAGTTTTTTTTTTTTTTTTAACAGAATCGGTTGCTATTTTGTATTCCAAAAAAGATGAGGAGAAGCTCCTTGTTTTCATGCTAGACTGCTTGCGATGTGACAGAGGAAGTAGCTACAGCGAAATTCTACATTGCCCTTGCTTCTAATGTTCGAGAAGAACTGAAATACAGATAATGCATATATGTGAACAAACTAAGATAACAGAAAAACGAACTTAAAAGACATGCTTAATTATGATAGTGGAGATCAATCAATGCTGACATGGTGCCCTATTGAGGCATCTATACTATCCTCATTTCCAGCATTCCACATATTGTTGGAGCTGGAGCTAGGTGTTGTGCGCTTCTCCAAGATGTATTTGAGTATTTGAACTGATTCTTCAGGGTGAGCACACCGGTTGGAGAGTGAATTATACTGATTTTGGAGTGAAGTGACCCTGTGGAGAAAAATATTAACATCTGCTTCATGATTTTCATCTAAGATCTTGACCTCTGTTTGCAGCTTTGCATCTAGTATTTTTTGGTGTGCCCGGATTTGTTCCAATTCGGCTTGAATATCTCCGCAGTGAAGGCAATCTTCACTACGAGCCATGCTGAAGGCAAAGAAGGTGTTGAAGGATGGGGCAGGTTCAGCAGTATGCAGGGTGAAGAGATGAGTAGAGGCCACAAAAGCAGAAGGCTGAGAAATGAGAGAGAAGAGCGCCATAATAGCAGAGTGAAACGGTGGAGCGCGGGATAGAAGGGTCAGGATGGGAGTGTAAGGGGAAACCAAAGTCTCTAACAAAAGATCTTTGCAGAGGGGGAAATTACCACGCTTACAAAGAGCTAAGGGATGCCTAATGGAGTGGGGAGCAAGAGTATAAATAGAATAGAGCAGGAAGAGGGAGGCAGTTCGGAGGGAGACCCAAAGAGATAAGGTCATGGGGAGGCAAATGGAAGGAGTACGAAAAGATCTGAGGAGTGCAGAGAATTCTGTGGGATGGATCAGAATAAATCTGGAGATTTTCTGCAGTAAGATCATGGTAGAGGCATGAGATATGTGACATTATTGCAAAAAAATTGCCTCGAGATTCGAGCACAATCTCTGTTTATGAGTTGATCAGCATCCTTATTATTTTTTCGGAGGATGTGATAGAAGGTTGTTCCTTCCATACCCTTTAAGAGGATACGACATTTTTTGATTGTCTGATAGAGAGCTATGTTATTTGATGGTCGAGCATGGTTCATTAAATTTTTGATAATGGAAGAATCACAAAAAACCATAGCATTAGAAATGTTGAGCTTTTTTAGCTGATATAAACCTTGGAGGACGGCAAAGGCCTCCGCTCTATTTTTGGAGAGGGTGCTAAGACCCCATTCAAAAGATGTGAGAATGCTACCATTTTCATTTCTGATGATGCCTCCTGCACCTGCAATGCTCGGATTCATTTTTGATGCTCCATCGAAAAAAAGATAAGGTCTTGCATAGCTATTTATCCATTCAGTGAAGTCCTTATCTTTAAGCCGAATCTTCAAGCTTGTGTCTTTTCTAGAAGGCTAAATTGAAGAAGGATAAAGCTGCCAGTTCTATCCCAAAGGTTTTCGAGGAAACTCCTTTCCTCCACACATAGTTCACTGAAGTCAATTCTACTGTTGCATTTGGTGGATATTGTTTCAAGGGTAAGGCTCCATGATTTTCTGCAAAATTTCCTAAAAGAAGGTTCTTTGTCTCTGAATATTTTCCTGTTCCTAGTGAGCCAAATATTCCATAAGACCACGTATGGCAGAGTTGCATGGGCTTCACTCAATTAACCCCTGACCTATCACGTGTGTTCGTGGCATATTGAACAATACCCTTAATTTGACTACATATTGGAAAATATCCCTAAAAATCACATTATTTAACCCCCTACCAATACAAACCTAATACACCTTCCTAATTTAAAAAATCCATACTTCCACTGTATATTGTAGCTATCCATTTTTTCATTAACAATTTTTACACCCCTTTATATTTTTTCACTAAATTTGAGCTCCATTTTTTATACTTTCCAATATAAAAACCCTTCCCCCTATATATCCTCCAATATATTATTCCATTTTTTCTTCAATATATATCCCCCAATATGAACCCACGTGGTATGGTATTACTCCGGCAATGAAGCCCCCATGGGCAGAGTGTCCCAGACCCTCCTCGAAATATTTCTCTTCTTTTCCCCCCATGGGTAGTTTCTCTTCCAAGTTTGGAGAACCTCTGCTATAGTGCCTTGCTGCTCCCAAAGAGGTTGATAGGATGGGATTAGTTCAATCCAGTAGCGTGCAATAAAATTACACCCAATGAAGAGATGGAATGTTGTCTCTTCAGCACCTTGATAGTTGGGGCACATTGATGGTCCAAGAATACCTCTTTTCTTGAGATTTTTTGAAGTTAAAATTTTCCCTTTCAGGAGAGTCCATGTGAAAATCTTAATCTTGGGGACAACTTCCGATTTCCACATTGCTTTCCAATTGGGCCAAATAGTTGTAGGGTAATAGTCACTGCAGAGTTACCTGTAGGTTACTTAGATGGAATACATTGAGCCAGAGGGGTCCCAACGAAATCCATCAATGTTGTATTTTTTTAAAGGAGCAACACCATAGAGGTGAGTCTACAGGGTGAAAAGATCAGCTTCAAGATGATCAGGGACTTTGGGGAATTTCCAACCAATCTAGTTTTAGGATTGGTCATCCCATTTAGAAAAATGGCTTAAGAGGCTGAATCCCATATCACTAAAATGAGAGAGGATGCATTGGGTGCCAAGTCTGTCTAAGATGGTAATTTGCCCCATAATCTTATCTTTCCCAACATTAATAGAGCTGACCCCCATGGAAACTTTAGAGAGGTTTTAGGCTAAAAAAGGGGTGGCTTTCCTGCAGAGGGCCCAGATTTTAGAGCAAGGTCTATTAGGGATGTCATTGTCAAGAAGGTGTTGCTGGGGAGAATTAAGGTATTTTACCTCCAAGACTTTTTTCCACCATGCATGATTCCCACTAATTAGCCTCCAAACTATCTTCCCTCCAAAAGCTTTGTTCAGAAGCTTGGGAGAGTGAACTCCAATCCCTCCATGTTCCTGTTCTTGGATTACTTGTCTCCACTTGACAAGATTGTATTTTTTCTTTTCATTTTTCCCACCTTGTTAGAGAAAGTGCCTGATTATAGCTTCAAATTTGAGATGGATGATATTAGGGGCTTGAAGGAGGGTGAAGTGATACAAGGGCAGAGATGAGAGACCATATTTTAGGAGTACTATTCGCTCTGCAAGATTTAGCCATGAGGAGCCCCATTGTTGCACTTTTTTCTTCATTTTGTCAATTGTAATATTCCATACTTTAGCCTTTAAAGGGCCAACACTGACAGGCATGCCCAAGTAAGTGAAGTGGTCCCAATTCAGCTTGTAGGGGACACAAAAAAATTAGCAATGTTGTGGATGGTTTGGTTGGTGGCATTCCAAACCTAAATGCAACTTTTTTGAAAATTAATCAAGCCTATGGAATAGAGCATGAATTTTTCCAACACAGTTTTAAATCGATGTGCAATTATACTGGATGCTCCTCCCATCAGAAGAGTTTCATCTATGATTTGAGAATGGTTCATATTTTTAACATTGTTGCCTAATTTGATGCCCGTGATGAGGCCATCTTGCCTCATATGATCCAGGGCCCTACTGAAGGATTCCTCCATGACGATAAAAAGGTAGGGGGAAAGAGGGCACTCCTGTCTTAGACCTTGGGAGGATTGAAAGGAGGGTGTTGTTCTGCCATTGAAAAGGGGAGATATCCAAGGGCCAAAGATGCAAGAATTAATAAGGGCAAGGAAGTTTTGATCAAAACCCTTTTTATGGAGCACAATGGAGATGAAAGAGTGCTTGACCCTGTCGAAGGTATTGGCAAGATCGAGCTTTAGGATAAATCCTTTTTCATTGCGTGAGATGCTTGAGTGGATGGCTTCTTGAATAAGGAGGATGAAATCAGTAATTTGTCTTTGGGAGATGAAGCCTCCTTGATTTTCCGAAATGAGGTTGTGGAGATGGGGCTTGAGGCGCAAGGCGAGGATTTTAGTGATGATTTTATAGGAGTTGCAAAGAGAAATGGGTCTAAATCTAGAGAAGGAGGAGGGGTGATTTTATTTGGGGATAAGGACAAGGAATGTAGAGTTGGTGTAGCCCCCAATTTTCTTCTTCCTTTTAATCCATTGTATCATTTTGACAAGATCCTTTTTTATAAGATCACAATAATTTCTATAGAATCTGATAGAGAACCCATCTAGCCCAGGAGCTTTGTCTAGGTGCAAGGCCCAAATTTCTTTTTGGAGTTCTTCTTCATCGATCTCTTTGTTGAATGCATTGTTCATCTCCTCTGTAATCATGGATGGAAGTTGTTGTAAAAGATCTGAGTAATCTTCCAGTGTTTTTGTCTCTGTTAGAAGATCTTTGTAATGCATGGTGGCAACATTTTTAATTAATTCTTGATATGTCTGAATTTTTCCTTCTGCATCAATGATGGATGAAATATTGTTCCTGTATTTTCGAATAGTGGCTTTCTTATGAAAAAAAGAAGTATTCTTATCACCTGCTTGAAGCCAAAGATTTCTAGATTTGACTCTCCACTTCTCCTCTTCTTTTCTATTGGCTCTGAAGAGCTGCCAATAAAGATCTTTTTCCTGATTGAAGCGATCTTGGTTGAGGCCATGAAGGTCGATACAACTGTGAACATTTTCCAACTTGGATTTGATTTCAATCTTGGTCTTTTCCAGCTCTTTATATTGAGTTTTGGCCCAATCCTTCAAGGCCAATTTAGTTTTTTTTTAACTTGGTCTCCCATATGAAGGAGGGAGAACCTTCAATTTGATACATCCAAGTATTGCGTACCAGCTGATTTGCTTTCGGGATATCATTCCAGAGCGGATTGTATTTGAAGGGAATGGGGCCGAGAGATCGATGATCACCAAAAGTGAGGGTGATGGGGTAGTGGTCAGAGGCTGAAAAGGACAGAACGTTGGCAGAGGCGATGGAGTAAGAAGAGAGGAGTGTGACAACAACAAGGATTCTGTCAAGCCTCTCCATGATATTTCCTCTCCCAATTCTTCTGTTGCTCCAAGTATATCTATGGATTTTAGGGGTAATGTCAACCAACTCATTGTCTTGCATCATGACTTCTAGCTGGTCTCGAGAAGGGTCCAGATTAAAACAACCTCCCCTTTTCTCATTTTCATGAAGGATTAAGTTGAAATCTCCTCCCATAATAGTGTTGCTTCTGTCGTGATTATCTATGTCCTCTTTAAGAGAGTTCCAGAAAATTTCTTTATCCCTATAATGATTGGGACCATATACATTGTAAACAATAATTTCTTTATGATCTCTAACACTTTCAAGAATCAATTTGATCCAATTATGGGTTGCTGTAGTGTTTTTATGTTTCCAAGTGTTGTGGTTCCAAAGGGTGGCTAACCCACCAGAGGCTCCCCTTGATTCAGTTTGGGTGCCTCCATAATGCTTCATTCTATCCATTATTGTCTTCATTTCAAGGTCTCCCTGCTTTGTTTCCTGTAGGAGAACAATTTTTGATTTCTCTTGGTTTATTAAGTCTCTTAGGGCTGCTATTTTGGACGGGTGCCCTAGACCCCTGCAGTTCCATGAGAGGACTTTCATCATTAGAGAAAGGAAGTTCGGAGAGTTGATTTCCCTCCTTGGTCATTTTTTCCTATATCCTTGCTATTATGCCCCAATATATAAGTTTCAGTAGGGTTTTGAGTTCCAAGTGCTATATCCTTTTGTGAATTTTCATCGTGGTGTTGCTTTGAAGATTTCCTTCCGGGGGCATGTTTTTTAGTGTTTTCTAGCATTGCGCCATTCTCCTTCACAAAGTTTCTTGTGATTCATATGGAAGAAGGATCAGTGGAGGAGGAAGGAGGGTCAGGGATGGTGGGAGTGGAATGAGGAGAGGCAGGTTGGGAGGGAGAGGTAAGAAGGGGAGATCCTCATCTCGAGGGGAAATAGAGGAAAAAGGATTGGAGAGATATAGTGAAGAGTTTTGGTTATCTAGGTGGATATTGGTGGCTGCCAACCTATTCCATTTGGACCCGTGACATCAATTCTTGCAACTTTTCACTTCCAGCAGCTTACTATTTTTAGCAGCTTTTCGGGTCCTGCACGCCCGAAGCCATTTTGGGGCATTAATGATCCAAGTGGATATTGATGGTCGCCCACCTATTCCATTTGAACCCCTGCCATCAGTTCTTTCCGTTTTCAAGTTTCAGCACAAATTACTATTTTTAGTAGTTTTTCGGGTCCTGAACTTCCGGAGTCGTTTTGAGGCTCTAAACAACGTTTTTTGGGAAAGCTGGGAGAGAGTAGGCCTATATTTCTTACACCAAAAGTTTTAATCTTTGGATAGATATTTCTAATGAGATATTGAGCATATCAAACGGAGATCAGATGCCAAAGTTACATCCCCGGGAAGTTGAAACACCAATTTACCTAAACGGGGCCCACAGTTTTGGCACTTCATCTCCTTGGGTTAGGTTTTTGGATGTTTTGGATTCTAAATTGTTTCTCAACAATAAGTAATCCCTCAAGCCTCATTGTAACATAGTTTAGGGGCTGGTAGCCATCACATCTCTTCTCAGGGATACACTGCTAGTACCCTAGCTCATCTATTTCCATTATGTCTGTAATAGGCCTTTGACCCTCAATGTAGCACAGTTCAGAGGCCCGCATATGCCACATATCTTCTTAGAGATACACTACTAGTGCCCTAGCTTGCTTCCATTATGTTTTAAGCTTATTTCAGTCATTATTTTATTAATAAAATGAAGCATTGTTTCTGCTGCATCTCTGTGTTTATGGGTATATGTGTATTCTGTTGCGTTCCTACATAAAATTCGGATCATTGGGGGAGGAGTGGGGGAAGAAGTAACTTGATGGTATGAATCTAGGATCTTGGGAGAAGATAAGGAGGGAGGGTCAGATTTAGGAGGGGACGCTGAAGGGATGCTACTCTTGGGGTTAGAGGAGGTCTTCTTTCTCTTGATAGTTTCCCATTGTGAATCAGTCTCCGGACTTTTAATATCAATAATTTTTGAACAACGATTTTCAAAGTGACCATATTCGTGACATACCTTGCATTTAAATGAGATTTTCTCATAGTTGAGTTGTTGAATATGCGTCCATTCATCTACTTTTAGCTTGACAGCCTTGGGGAGGCCTTTGCCCAGATCCACCTTGACACAGATCCTGGCATAGGCTTGCATGTTATCCTTTGGCTCACTTCAGTCTATGAATTTTCCTACTGCGTTTCCAATGGCTCGAACATAATCATCCCCCCAGTAGTGTAAAGGGAGGTGCGGAAGGTGCACCCAAACAAGAACAACATTTGGTACATCTAGTTTTGGGTAAAAATCTGGCGTCCATTTGTTAAGGTATAGGCCCCTGGTGTCCATAAAATAAGGTCCATTCCCGAAGATCAAGTCTTTGTCTTCTTTCGTCTTTAAATGGAAGGTGAAATAGTCCCTATCGCAGAAACAAATGGAAATTTTGCCATTGATCTTGTCAGACCAGTTGCGCTCGACCCATTTTTGCACAGTCTTTGGCGAGGGCCAGAGTCTAGTGAATTGACCAATAAGGCCCTTCTCTGCAAGAGAAAGGGCAGCCATGCGAGGGAGAGAAGGTGGAAGAACAACCTCCTGTATTCCATCAAGTTTTTGCACAAATTTGGTGATCGTCGGCCTTGGGCGAGGAGGGGCCAAAGAGTTGATCAGGGCGGAGAAGGCCTGTGCCTGAATCAAAGAAGCGACCACCTCCGGGGAGGACTCCGAAGGGGCCATGCTCGAGCAAGGAGCAACAACCAGTTGCTGGGGCGCTGCAGGTAGAGCATGGGCTCAAGAGCATGCAGGCTCAGGTTAGCAGTGCGAGATCTTAGTGAAAGAGGTTTTTTTTCATAAAATTAAGTTTTATTAGGTTTTTAAAAATAAATCTATAAAACTATTAGAATAATAATTTATATTTTCTATATTTAATTGTTTTAAAATTATTTTATAATACAAAAATAAATAATTATTATACAAAATTTTAAAATATATTATTAATATATAAGGATTTTTTAACGGGTGGCACTGCAACGTGGGTCTCTTGTCCCATACACAAGGGGGTATCATACACCAATTTGGTGTCTGGCTTGGCAGTGACCTTAAAATTGGATAATAATTGGGTTTTAGTTAATTTATCATAAAATATAAGTATTTTTGATGGGTGGCACTGCAACCATCATGTAATTTGTTGGAAAGTGCTATATAGTTTAAAGTTTTATAAATCCCATCCTAAATGAAAAAAATAAATATTCTAATCTCTAAATCTTGATATATTTTGATTTTTCTAATTTATTATAAAATAAAGTTTTATTGTGTTTTAAAAAATAAATCTATAAAAATATTAGAATAATATTTTATTTATTTTTATATTTAAATGTTTTAAATTCAATTTATAATTAAAAAATGTAGTATTTATTATACAATATTTTAATATATATTATTAATATATAAGTATTTTTTATTCTTTTATTATCATTATACTATATTATGATATCATAAAAGAGGGAATATAATGATTTAGCAATAGTGAATAACAACACAAAGATGTTATGGAGATTCATCTAGAGTGTAAAGAAATATTTAATTCTTGTAGATTAATCATGGAGTAAAGTCGTTTTTGTGTCATTTTCTTTTAATCAATATAATGAATTGGCTGTGAGTAATGCCATTGGTGTTGCTTTTACCTCAAAATGGAAAATTATGGGGACTTGTACAATGATTTGAAGCATCCAAGGATTGATAGTTTTATTCGCAAGCCCAAGCCTGAGATCACATATGGTGTTCTTTGGATTTCACAGGCACAACCTAGAAATTTGTTGGTGAATTCAAGATTGTCTACTTTAGAAGATAACTCCTATTCCAAATTTTTTTCTATGTAGTTGCAGTCACCAAATGTGAGTTGTTCTACTCATTTCGCTTGAATTTTTTTCCTCTAAAAGGACTTTTATATTATCATGGTTCCCATATTTACAAAACTTAGAACCTAGAAGTTCAAAACTAGCACATAAATGAACTTAACCAGAAAATTATTAACTAAATTAGATCGTTTTTCCTGGAAGAGTGTCTCTCTTTCCACCTCTAGAAGAGTGTCACTTTACTCCAGTTCCATCTCCTCTGTTTTCATTCCCATACACGCTTTCTTCAACACTGGACTGTACCGAAGGAACTGACAATGACAATGACGTCTTTCTGAATACCAAAAATAACGTCTTCAATCCTAATAGCAACATAATTCTTCTCATCAGTTGTTAAAATCTAAAAGGTGGAGTCCTCTTTAGATATTTGTATGCCCCTTTCTAACATCTCTGGGTGGCTTTAGATATCTTCCATCTACATATTCTTATAGAGAATTAGTTTTACTTGACTCGTAGAAACAATTAATAATGCTTGCATTGGAGTGAGTGGCAAGATGATCTTCCCAAATATTTTATTCCTTTGGTGTACCTTTGCACATTTAGGGACAATTTCTAGTATATTTTATTTATTGATTATCAATTTTTATTTTTTATTATTTATTTATTTATTTAATAGTAATTTTATAATTTATAAAATAAATTTTAAAACTATAATTAAATGATATAATTTTAATAATTTTAAAAATAAAAATAAGTAGGTAAATAATGATGATATCTAGTGAGTGCTAGTTGTTTTTTTTGTGTTGTTAATCTTTTGGTAATGGTTATCAGTAACTATATGTAAATCATTATTTTTTTGGCAATATACTATGAATTTGGGCATGCACCTGTTAGCCAACAAATGTAGTAAGAGTGAGATCAATGGGCTTTTGAAACACATCATTGTTGCTTTGGCAATATACTATGTATCTCTGGTTAGCCAACAAATCTATTAAGAGTGAGATCAATAAAACGATGTAATATTTTAAAGTAATATATTTTTTTAATTAAAAAAATTATTACTATTATTATTTTAAATCACAATTATTGTAAATTCTTATATGTAGATATTATTTTATATTATATTATAGGATAAATTGTCTTATATTTTTTGGTTGGATTTACCAAATAGAAATTTGAATATTGAAACTTATGGTTTCCACCAATATTTTAACAAGAAATGATTGACATCATCACACAAGAGTCAAGCTAACCTACGACTAGCAATTGCACCTGTGGCGTAATTATACTTAAACTTTTAGGTTTAAAAATATTTCAACACTTTTTTTCACAGTATGAATTTGAACATAGTTAAATAAAATAAGATTCATTATTTTAAACTCACAAAATAACCCATTTGATTTTTTAATAATATTTTAAAAATAATTTTCAATGTCGTTAGTGGGAAATTGAAACTAATTGGGTAGGACAACATTCACTCTACTTAAATACTCAAGATAACCTCAATTGGTTTTTTATTTAATAATATTTTAAAATTTGTTTTCAATCATAAAATATTTATTTAATTAATTTAATGTTTATTTGAATGATTTTTTTTTTTTTAATTTAAATTTTATCATAAAGTTTTTTTTCTTTCCAATTAAAAATCTCTAAATTCAAATATCATTTAATTTTCTATATTTAATGATATAAATTTTTTATAATTTTTTAAAATGATTCGATTATCTTTTTAATCAATGTAAGTTTTATATTTTAATGAATAGAAAGTAGGGATAGTATAATATATTTAATATTTTGTAGGTTAAGGATGATTATTATTTTTAAAGTTAATTTTATTTCAGTTTTAATTAAGGTGAGATTTATGTGTAATAAATTATTTTTAATTTATTAATCATATTTGAATACTGTAGTTGAGTTAATTTCTTGAAATTAATTTTGAGAAAATTTTAAGGGTTGATATTCACTTATGGACTAGTTCTCCATGTTTTTTTTATAGGAAAAGGATTTATTAGTTTCCATTTTTTCAAAAAAATATTTCCAAACATTTTATACTTTGTATATAGAGATGAGTAAGATTTATTAAGGTTTCTAAATTATAAGATAAATTTTCATAAATCTTCCCAATTTTCCATGGGTGCATTTGTAAAATATAATTCCTTTCCTACTCAGGAAAACTCCATTGTGAGATCATTGATTCCTTTAGAATTGGATTTATTTTCATTTATATTATCTTATAAAATAAATCCATCACGAACTTAAACTTCAAAGTGTCCTTTAATAACCTCTTTAGCCCTTTACCAATTAAGAAGGAGAGGGGATAATGGAAAACCATGTTAAGGAGAGGGAAGGGGAGAAACCAACTCTTAAGCCATCCAGCGTGACATTGGCACACTAGTAATCACAAAAAAATAGGAAGACATTATACCACTGATTCTAGAAACTATAAACTAGTGACAAAATCCTAAACGAATAAGAACAAGCTTGACATAAAGCCAATTTACCATATTATATGCTTTAAAAAGGTACACTTCTACCACCACCCACTTATGCTTCCTAGTTTTGATGGAATGGATTGGTTCAAGTGTAATCCCTATACCTTAATCCTCTTCCTTATGAGGACCAAAACTTTTCATGAGAATCTACTTTAACAAAACCACCTTTAATCTCCTAGTAATTAACTTGAAAATGAATTCACATGAAAGCATTGTGTATGTGCTTAGATGTATTGTGTATAATTCCATGTGTACATGGTAATGGTAATATGAATAGGTGAATACAAATAATAATACCAAGAAAAAAACAATAATATAAATAAAATGCATTGGTTATGGGATTCGTATGAGGCATAAATTGATGAGGCTATTAACTAAGATTGTTTGAGTTGATATTGTGGAAAGAAAACATTAATTTAGAATAACTCAAGGGAAAATTAAGATTATATGTTATATAATAATTTAGTAGAAAGGAAAGAGATTCTAGCTAGGTGGTGAATCACTAAACCTAGTTTCTGTAAACTAAGGCAATACGCAAATATGTACCAGGGGAAGAAACCCAACATATGTGCATAAAAAAAACTACATGCAGCCTTCAACAATAATTTGCAATACATGAGGAAAAGGGTCCAAAACTGAAGGAATGATACAATCCAGATTCTTGTACATAAATATATTAGTGAAGAAAATCCAATATGGGCATAATTAAATTAATTGAGAAGGTAAACAACAATGTAGCCACCCTTGAACAGGGGAAGGAAAGGAATCCATCCTAAACTCTACCTACACTTGAATAGTATTTTAATGGACTTAAAGAGCATAATTGTTCTACCTAGTACAATAATATACTAGCTACAATGTATCATAAAAGACTAAATCAACAAATGGTTGATGAAATATTATGAAAATAGTGCAACTGAAAAGGGTACTCCCAAGGTCTGGAATCTACAAAAGGGACCACATAGTATGTTTATTTCCGATTGACATAACCATGGGGTAAGTAAGAAGAAATTATCATTATGATTGATGATTTTATAATGGCGCTGCTAAATTTTTCTCTACCCTTGTAGGGCTATAGAACCCTCTAATGATCCTTGTTGGCACATGAATAACAATTGTTGGCGTCTGAAATAAATCTTGAAATAATGTGTAGATAGTTATTAAATAAGGATTTCCAAATTATAAATAAATAAATATATATATATATATATATATATATATATATATATAAGAAAAACTAGTGACAATCCTAATGTCTCTGTATGTAGGTCGAACTAGACAGGAGTAGTCCTGGTTGAACCTCTTGTGAATTCACGGTTAAAGAAAAATCATGCTATAGAAGCAAATAATCACTTAGGATAAAGTGCAACAGGATAAGAAATTCATCCAAAAGGGGCTCAGTGAGGCTGAATATTTAATGTGTTGAGCATATTACAGCTTGTTTGAAGGCTAAGAAACACTTAGGAGGGAGTTTCGCTCGGGTGGGTGGGGGGCGGGGGGGGGGATGGGGTGTGGAAGATGTAACACCCCATAGAGAATAAGTAAATATTTTTAATTTACCTTTAATAAAAAAAACAACCTTGGAAAACTTTAGGATATATAAGGCATGATATAATGTTAGACACAAATATTTATTTTATTTTTATAAAATTAAAAAGATTAGTTATGGTCAGCCAAGGAATTATGAGAAGGTGAAAATTCTAAATGAGGATTTACCTATCACACAGTTAAGGGACAATTAATCCTCTCCCTAGTGATAAATATCCCTGTAGGGAAATGAAAACCAAGAGGGTATGAGAAGAAAATGCCTGAGGCATTCAATAAATAGGAGAAGAGAACTTATTACCTCAGATATGATGCTGTTGAGGTAAGGCATGACGCAGCTGTTGAGCCTTGCAATAGGTATGTATTTACTCTTGATTATTGTCCTTTTTCCTCTTCCTTATCCATATTGTGCCATGATGTAATAATATAATGAAAGGATTTTGATGAAGAATGAATGAAAATTGATCCTGATACGATTTAACTGTCCAAACTAATTCTCGTTGTTTTTTATGTTGAAAATAACAGAAGGAACAACAAGACTTAATCACGGGAAAGAAGACGTGTTAAATGCGGTCGAATCGAAGATAAATTAGTGAGGAATAACGCAAGAAAGAATGAACTGTCCGAGGATAACATTTTTTCATGGATCCCTCAGGATCTCCTGATCCTGAGGGATCACACTTATCTTTCCTTTTAGCTATAAAGGGACATGGAGAGCTAGTTCTCAAGGATCATGAATGATGTATCTTTCACTTCTATATAATTCGTAATTGTAATTCACAGAACGTAGTTCTGAATGAAAAGATCGTATTGTGATGTTGATTGACTGTGATGATTAATATATAATTCGCGTTGTTGTTTATTCAAATATTCAGGAGTAGTTAAGCAGTATTTGCCGGTCACTAAGGGCCCAGTCTCTGGTGGCTTTCACTATTGTTCCCTGTGTTATAATTTTCCATTTATCGCAAGTGTATTCTTGTTTTTCTCTTTGCATTTGAATTAATTTTGTTAATTCGGATTTCTGGTATTTATTCCCTTGACTACGCATTTCCAATTTATTTCCTTAAGGAACTAGTTGCTAGTTAACAGAACTGGTTTTGATTATTTAAAGTGTAGAAAATTATCTCCAATACCTTCTTTCTGTTCAATAGTTTAAATCCAACTAAAAGAACTTGGTTAATGCTTTAGTGCTCTCGGTTGATTGTCATTTGAATTAGTTGAATTAAGAATGAATCATAGTTTTGGGTTATAATTCTTAGATGAATTACTTTCTTTAAAGCTTCAAGATTTATGATTGTATCTATATGAAATGATTGATTTTAGCATTACTCTTTGTATGTATAGCTTGCACATATTGTGTACATGCTTGAGATAAAAGGACTTGCCCAGGTTTATAATTAATGTGAGGCAATTAGGAGTTTTTAAAGACACCTGTTAGCACCCAACATTTTGGCGTCGTTGCTGGGGAGCGTGTTTCCACTCTGTAAAAAGAGTAATGTATGATTGATGTTTTTTTCTATTGAGGGAGAATTGGGTATTAAAAATGGAAGGTAAGAACCTACGTAAAGAATGAGTAAAATTCTCGCTCATCCACCTACTTTCTAGCATAATTGTGTAAGAGTTTAAGGTAGGAATGAATTTTTGTATTTCTGCGTGAATGACTAAGAGGGAAAGACTTGAAAAAAGAAAAAATTCCTCCTTCTAAACCTGAAAAACCTAAGGGATCGGTGACCCTTGGAAGATCAACTTTTATCGATGAAATATTAAGAAAAGCTGAGTCTCAGTCATCAGTAGGACCCCGAATTATTACTGCCAGACATCCTATTGACTTCCTTCAAGCTGCAAGATCACCATCTGTAGCTAACGCTGAGATTCACAGTAAGACTGAAGGGATTGAACAGATTTTTCAAGATACTGAGAATTCACAAACTTGCCCTTCACAAGAAGGAAATTCTTGCAACCTCCGTGAAGGAGAAGGAGAAACTAGCAATCTTGAAATTAAATTTTCAAAATCTAGATCCCCTGAAGTAGTAACTGAGCAGAGGAAACCTAGTATTCTAGATCAAGATAGTGCTCCTAGAATCATTCCAGCCTCTTGTAGACATATTAGGAATAACTCTCCAGCTCCAGAGATCCCTGAAGAATATTGGAATATTTTTGACCAAATGGCTAATAACAAGCAACCTCAAACTTCTACATTGTAATACCCTATTGTTGACACATCTGTTAATGCCCCCATGAAGGCTATCCCATTACAGAACATTCCTACCTTTCATGGGCTAACTTTAGAAGATCCCGATGCATTCCTTTTTGATTTTGATGTCTTATGAAGGGGTTATGACTACACTACCAACCCCCAGAAGCTGAAGCTATTCCCCTCTACTTGGAAGGGAGAAGCTCTATGTTGGTTCATGGGACTTGGCAGAGGCACCATCAATGACTTGGACCAAATGAAAACATATTTCCTTAAAAAATACCAAGATTATTGCCGAACTAGAGAATTAAAAGATGAAAAATTTCAAATGGTAGCTAAGCCTAGCAAGAATCTAGAAGAATATGTAGAGTGTTTCCAATATAATCTGCAAAGATCTCCTTACAAAAATTTGCCTGATAATGTTCTAAAAACCATGATGATCAGAGGTATGAAAGACCAATGGGTAGAGACACTAAATATAATGGGTAACGGTGATATTTATTAAGAAAACTATAACAATATTATATTTTTGTGCATCAAATGTTTTAGTGGCAGTACAAGGCTGAAACCATTCGGACGCGATGCAAGCCCCAGAAACAGAAAAGCCTCAGGAGGAAGCATTACACGAAGTGAAATTGACAATCTGTTGGAGGATTTCAAGACTGATATCCTCGGGACCCTGGCGACACAATTAGATGTCATTCAAGCTAAGAAAAAGTAGGCTATAGTAGAACAAAAATTGGCTATTTTCTGCCCCCATTGCAGACAAAAGCACAGTCATAAATAATTTCCCCTAGATGTGATACGAACATGTGCCATATGCACTAAAGAGCACGCCACGAAAAGTTTCCCATCACTCCCAGGATTAAAAGTAGTCTTCAAGGAAGCAGAAGAAGAAGTGGAACCAGTATATCTATTGAACCAGCGTTGTCAATGGCAAGCGCATCAGACAGGTATGCCTACCGATCCATCTTCGTTCTTTCCTCCCTTGCAATATAATTCTCAGCAGTATTCAAGGGCTTCATGGCAGAATCAGCCACCTTTTTTGCCACCTCAAGAATTTTTTATGCCACCAAGGCCCAATCAGTCAAATCCAAGTAATAGTAATTGGCCAAATTCCCCTTACCCGCCACCATTCTGGCATAAAAACCCTTATTCCTCCCAATGGTCCCCTTCCACCTCAAAAAATCAGAACTGTCAATCAAATTGGCAAAGATCTATGAACCAGCCTATGGGGACAGTTCCTCTGCCTCAACCAACTTTACCATCACCTTACATGTTGCAGCATAATCCTCAATCTAATATACGATCGCAACTTCCAGCTCAACCCAACCCAAATCCTAACAATAGAACAGTTCAGTCAATACAAATCATTGAGGGTCTGGACCCTGAGGATGAGTTGAAAGAATGTAACAAACTTAAGCTGAGATCTGGATGCATAATCACTTTAGATAAGGATAAAGATTTTCAACCTGAAGAACCACACACAAATAAGCGTCTGACTCTAGATGATCAACAAATAAAACAAGGGGAAGATATAGTCAGACAAAAAAATCCTAAACAAATCATAGCCACTTCCCCCCCATTCCCAGAAATATTGTTGATACCACGCTCAATTGAATATCCTGACTTTGATCTTTTGGGTGAACTTAAGAGCATTTGTATAAAATTCCCCTCCTCCAGGATATCCAAGATATTCCAATATATGCCAAAACTATTAAATAATTGTGTATAAAGAAGTCTGTGAGGAAAACAAAAACAACCCCTACTATCCATGTTGTCGAGACTTTGTCTGATTTATTACTAGGCAAAGAGACTCCTGTAAAATATGAGGATCCCAGAAACCCCATTGTCACAGTCCAAATAAATAGTCATTATTTTCCCAATGCTTTAGTTGACTTAGGGGCAGCCATTAATATTCTCACAACTACAACTTGCAACATTCTTGGCATCACAGCCTTGGAACCAACAACTACCTTACTGGAACTAGCTGACCGCTCAATAATTAGACCAGAAGGAACATTACAAGATGTGATGGTCTCTGTAGACACTTGGGAATACCTGGTATATTTCTTGATTATTAACCCTAGGAACCAGCTAGATGGACATCCCTTAATATTAGGAAGGCATTAGCTAGCGACTGTTGATGCTTATATCAGCTGCCGAACAGGGAGTATGACTATAACCAGGGGGAATGATGTGAAAAATTTAGCTTTATACCCTCCTGCTCAGCCAAGCTTGACTATTATGAAAACCAGGAAGCAACCTGCAACATATTTAACATAAAATATTCGGTCACCATTGACTGTGGTAGATTCCCTTGAATTCAAAAAACAAACTAAAGACGATGTCATTAATACTTTTATCAATCATCTTACCACAGTATCAAGTTCGAAATGCCACATGATTAAAGCGGTCCTTGAAAATGAAATCGAAGAAGATCCACTGAGAGATATCAATGACCAAACAATACCAAAAACCATTGTTTATAATATCAAACCTATCGAAATTGAGCTACGGAAGATGCTGAACATTAACAGTAATCTGAGTGATGACCAACAACATAAACTTATTCAAGTCCCTAGGAAAAATAAAGGGGATTTCACTTGGGATTACTCAAATATGAAATGGATTGACTCTCAACTATGCATGCATCACATCTACGCTGAAAAGGACACAAAAACCATTCCAAAACCTCAGCGTAGATTAAATCCTCACCTAAAAGATATTGTTAAAGAAGAACTTCAAAAACTATTAGATGTGAATTTTATATATCCTATATCTGATAGTAAATGGGTTTCTCCATTATTTGTGGTTCCCAAAAAGAATTGGAAATGGCGAATATGAGTTGACTATAGAGAACTGAACATGGAAATGCAAAAATACCATTTTCCCCTTCCATTTATTGATCAGGTCCTAGATACACTGGCAGGGAAGAATTTTTTTTCTTTCCTGGATGGCTTCAGTGGCTACAACCAAATTCAGATTGCCCTTGAAGACCAAGATAAGACTACCTTTACCTATCCGTGGGGAAAATTTGCTTATATGTTATTACCTTTTGGATTGTGCAACGCACCTGCCACATTCCAAAGAGCCATACTCAGTGTTTTTGCATACTTGATAAATGAAGGATTGGAAGTATACATGGATGATTTCACACCCTACGGAGATGACTTCTAGCAAGCATTAAAAAAATTGGAAAAAGTTCTGGAATGGTGTATTACTACCAGCCTATTTTAAGTCACGAAAAGTGCCATATGATGATGAAAGAAGGCCTGATCTTGGGTCATTACATTTAAGCAACTAGAATTCAGGTAGATCCGGCAAAAATACAGGAAATTCTCTTACTAGCTACTCCCTGCACTCAAACAGAGGTACATAGTTTTATGGGATTTGCTGGATATTATCATATATTTATCAAGAATTTTTCACAGATTGCTACACCATTATATGCCTTAACAAGAAATAGTGATTTCATATGGACTGACAAATGTAACACTGCCTTTACAGATTTAAAATGGCTAGTATCAACAACACTAGTATTACGAGGCCTGAACTGGGATATACAATTCCAGATTTCATCAAATGCATCAGACACGGCCATTGGAGCAATTCTTGGCCAAGAAGAAGAAAATAAAACCTATGCTTTATTTTACATTAGCAAAAACTTAACCCTTGTTGAATTGAATTACACAGTAATAGAGGATTTTTTAGCTGTTATTTATGCTATTAACAAATTTAGACACTATATAACTGGATACCCTGTAATTTTGTATACGAATCACTCTGCTATCAAATACTTAGCTAATAAACCCATTACGAATGGAAGGGTGACATGTTGGTAGCTACTTTTGCAGGAATTTGATATAACTATAAGGGATCGACCAGGGAAGGAAAATCTTGTGGCAGATTTCCTCTCTCGAGTGCCAAGAACAAATGACGCAATAGAAGTAGAGGATCAGTTTTCAGATGAACACTTGTTTTCTGTAACCGTGAAAATGTCATGGTACGTAGATGTGGTGAATTATTTAGCAGTGGGAAAACTACCTAAACATCTGACACCTAGAGAAATGAAATCGATAGTACAATGCAACACTCAGTTCTCCTCGATTGGAGGATACCTTTTTCACACAGTGGCTGATATGCACATCCACAGGTGTATCAGGGAAGACGAAATTTATGATATCTTAAAATCCTGCCACGATGGACCTTGCGGTGGACATTTTGCAAACCGCAGAACTGGACATAAAATTTTACAAATGGGCTACTACTGGCCCATGATTTTTAAGGATGCTAAGAAATTTGTTTAAACCCGTGATAGTTGTCAAAGGATGGGCCGCCCTGGCCAATCTAATGAGATTCCCCTGCATCCACAGCTAGTCATAGAACCTTTTGAGCGTTGGGCATTATATTTTGTTGGGCCAATAAACCCATCATCCAACCAGAAATCATATATATTGGTTGCAACAGAATACGTAACTAAGTGGGTAGAAGCAGTAGCATTACCAAGAGCCATAGAATAAACTGTGATAAACTTTCTTTTTGAAATTTTTGTACGATATTGGTTACCCAGAGAAGTAATCACTAATGGAGGGTCGCAATTTGTAGGCCACAAAATCGTTGTTACACTAAAAAATCATCATGTTATTCATAAAATTACCTCTCCATAGCACCCACAAGTGAATGGGCAGGTATAAATCACTAACAAAGTAATTGAAGTGATTCTAATGAAGACAGTCTCATCGTAAAAACGAGACTGGGCTACTCGACTGCCAGAAGCCTTGTGGGCATATCGCACAACTTGGAGGAATACTACTGGATACTCCCCATATCAGCCAGTATTTGGTAACGAACCTATTTTTCCCATATAGTTTGAGATATAAACACTAAGGACATCCCAGGAAGTGAGACTGGGTTTAAATGAAGCCCAGATTAATAGATTACAACAAATAAATGAATTAGACGAAATATGGCTTTTGGCTCTACAACATACTGCACTTATTCAACAACAAAGAGCCAAATGGAACAATTCTCTGATCAAGAAAAAGACATTTCATGAGGGCGACTAGGAACTTCTCTACGATTCTAGATTTCAAGACTTCCCTAATAAATTGCAGACTAGGTGGTTAGGTCCCTATGAAATAAAGGAAGTACATGACAATGGCACTCTTAGGTTGGCCACCATTGATGGGTCTGATTGTTCCTTTAAAGCAAATGGGCATCGAGTGTGCCTCTACCAAGAGCACTCATAAGAGAATCTTTTTGTCAACAGATACGCAAGGACTCTACCATGCAAATTTTAGTTGCAGAAGATAATCCTTCGATAGCTTCATCTTTGTAAAAATTTATTTCTTTTCTAAAAAAAAAATTGTAAATAGGATTGTTGATTCAATTTGTTTTTTTCTCTGCTTGTTTTGTTGTTCCATCTTCGGAACAACACTTTTTGATTTTGTTGTTCCATCTTTGGAACAACACTTTTTGATTTTGTTGTTCTATCTGTGGAACATCACTTTTTGGTTTTGTTGTTCCATCTTCGGAACAACACTTTTTGGTTTTGCTGTTCCAACTTTGGAACAACACTTTTTGGTTTTTTTGTTCCATCTTCGAAACAACACTTTTTGATTTTTCTGTTCCATCTTCGGAACAACACTTTTTGATTTTGTTGTTCCATATTCGGAACATCACTTTTTGGTTTTGTTGTTCCATCTTCGGAACAACACTTTTTGGTTTTGATGTTCCATCTTTGGAACAACACTTTTTGGTTTTGTTGTTCCATCTTCGGAACAACACTTTTTGATTTTGTTGTTCCATCTTCAGAACAACACTTTTTGATTTTTCTGTTCCATCTTTGGAACATCACTCTCTTTTGTTTTTTCTGTTCCAATTTTGGAACAACACTTTTGTTTCTTGTACAATTTTTGTGTGTTCTGAACAACACTTTTTTATATATTTCACAAACAACTCTTTCCTCTCATGGACTTATTCCTAGCTCATTTCAGCCTTATTTCTTTGATTTCTTTTATGGCCTGAAGTATAGTACGTTCATGCAGATAAGAATTATGAATTTTATTAAAGTAGGTGAATATTTTTAACATTATGATCTTTGACAAAGACAACTTCTTGATGATAAACTTAAAACAATTGAAAGGGACAAAATTATTTATATTTCACCTTACTGTACTAATTTCTACTGTATATGATATTGATTGATTATCTTTACCATGCTAGTTCTACTCTCCCTGGTTATAATTCTCTCTGTCTATTATCAATGGGATTATGGGTATAATTTTTCTTATTATTGACATGCTTCAACTTTTTACACCATCCCTACTCTTAAAAAGTACTGAGCCTCCCTCTATTTATCATAAAAATATGTAATGACAACTAAATTTTATCTACAGATAGAGGATAGGGGGTTTCATTAAGAACCAGCCTACCATGTTCATAAGGATGTAGCAATGTAACATTCCCACTATGGCCACCACACCAGGGTTATGATCCATTGGATGGCTAAAAAATCCTTGGAATAGGAGGTCTCATTATGAGCCGGCCTGCTCACTTTTGCTACTTCCCAGTGAATGGCAGTATGGTTATCCTGTTACCACGCCAGCACACTGGTCTCTTCTGTAGAAACAAAAAAAAAATTTCAATTATAAATTGAGGATCCTGGCTCACATGGGTTAAAAAGAAACTCTGTCGAGGCTATGGACGCCTGCTGGCAACAGAAGCTCTGATTATGGTATTGAAGTTCTATTTCCTTAATCAATAATTCTTATAATACCCTCTTCCAATTTATCTTTTTATCCGAGAGATTATTTCCTATAAACACTTCCCTACTTTGAACCTTTATGCATGCGTTCATGTTTTTACTCAATCATATCATGTACAACTGGATTATCATTGGCAAAGCATCTTTTTGTACATATTGTTGTCCTCTTTCCTTATCACATAACTTATCATCAACCAAAGCATCTTGTCTCTTGTCATTTACTATGATTATACACTGTGCTTTCACACTATCCATCTCTCTTATTTTCTCGTTATTGATTTACATACTCTGTTTCATTTACTACTGTACTCTTCATCCTTATATCCTTCTGTCAGAACAACCATTCCCTGTCTATTCAGTCATAGGTGACCTCTCATTTCGAAAGGGGGAGAGAACTTCCGTTACACGAGGCATGTGTTTTCATTATTTCATTGACTGATAAGATATTCCATGATCACGCAACATGTGGAAATTTAAATAACACAATTAATATCAACTACAACAACTTGTTGTTCTATCTCTATAAGTGTTGTGTTTTTTAGTGTTGCTGTGTTTTTCAGTATTGCTGCATTTCTCCATTACACTAATAATTTGCAATAGTAGGAAGAATTCAAGAATTATGGGTGGTAAGATAGTGCACCACAAACCTTTAGTGTTAGAGGCCTTTGACAGAGCCAGGGAAATTCTGATCCGTGCAGGGTGGATATCCTATCTCACAAGATTTCAGCCCTCGAATGAGGAAATTTCCATTGAAATTCTACAACATCTACAGAATGGGGAATCCATGGTGAAAGGTAGAATAATTACAGTCATAGACGCTGTAATAGATGAAGTATCTGGGCTACCGATAGAAGGAACTATGTGGTCACAAAAACACATACTGTTGCAAGACGCGGTGGAAAATTTCAAAGACGAAGGTGAGCAAGTAGTCAGGAAAGGAAAAGGCATCCAACCATCTTCTCTAGCAGAACCATGGAAATAATTAGCAAGCATTATCCAAAGATACATTACCTGTGATGGACACCGAGATGTGGTAAGACCATGACAACTTAAACTATTAGTTGTCTTGAAACAAAAACTCATTGTTAATCTGCCATCTCTTTTGAATTATTTACTGCATGATGTTGCTGTTAGAATAAGATGGGCCAGACACCCTGAAACTATAGTAAGTCACTATGGGTTGATTAGATTAATCATTAGTGATAGCCTGGTTCAATAAAACTTAACTTGGGATGGTTTCATGATGGCCCTAGAGAGCATGAAAAACCATATAATCCAACATCCTGAAATTGCGGAGACAAGCCAGCAAAACCCTATTTCAAAAAGAAAAAAGACTGCCCATTCAAAGGTTGAACCCTAGAAATGCAGGAAGTCTATAAGAATTGAACTAGCCCAGAGGATGTATGAAAATATTCAGGATGAAAGAAATCAACCTGCGAAGACAGCCAGTCCAGTTAGGATAAGCGATTCAGAACCTGAAGAAGAGGAACCCAATTCCACATCAGAGCTTGAAGAAGAGGAACCCAATTCTGCATCAGAACACGAAGAAGAGGAACCCAATTCTGCATCAGAATAAGAAGAAGAGGAACCTAATTCCGCATCAGAACCCAAAGAAGAGGCCAATTCAAAACAAGAACAAGAACAAAATTATAATAATGAACTGGAAAGTGAAGCAGGACTAGATGATCCTTTGGAAGTTTTCGAGACAGGGATGGCCGAGGTCCTGGAAAATCTTAATGTATATATGCAACCTGGAGGACCACTTAGTCCCAGCAGAATGGAAACACAAGAGGCTGCAGACACAAAAATTGTTCAGGAATCCAACAACTAGTCCGGTGACACGGTTCTATTGGAATACAGACCAGTAGAATTCTGCAGACATAGAAGTTAGTCACAAGTCAGAAAATTAGTCAGGCGATATGGTTCTTTTGGAACACATCCCTGATTACCAACAAGCAGCTCTAGAAACAACTGATAAACTTGTTAGTGGAGCGAACGCTCCTCGAAAGAGCCAAGTAGCCGTAGCAAAACTTAAGAAGCTGCGACAAAAATACCGGAAGCTCTAGAAGAAAGTTAGAAGGCTACTATGAGAAGTTAAAAAATGCAAAACTTAGAACACCGCCCCTGAGGTGACCTCTGTAGCTACAAAAATAAGAATATGCGAGAATAAATCAATAGAAATTCAAACCGAACTCGCTCCCACTCAAACAATATCCACCTAGGTTAATTTGCATGAAAACTTGGTAAATGCAGCTGTTAAAATGGAGGGTTGGTCCTCCCACAATAAGGAAATAAAAACTGAAAAGGTATTCTCTCGCAGCATCGGAACTCAGACAGAAGGGAAATCCAAGGAATTCTTGTCAAAGAATGACCCTATTATTTTAAAACTTCGAGAAGAACTGACGCAAGCCCAGCTTTCTTTAGAACAACATCAACAATAGACAGTCTCCCTGCAAAAATACCAAGAATTACAAAAACAATTGAGGGAATTAACCCTAGCAGAGAATGAGTCTTTTGATAAGGCTAGATAGGAAGAAGAAAAACTGAAGAGGATGAAAACTAAGCTGAACAGCGTCAGGGATCAGTTGGACACCATTTTTTCATTATATTCGGATATCTTGACCTGTCGATCTCCTGCTAAGAACTATGTCTTGTTCTTATTAGAACAATATTTATTGTTAAAAATCAAAGCTGTTAGAGCCAATAAGCCAATTGAGTTGAAGACAATGGAGGAATTTATAAATTGTTGTAAGACACATGGAGTAAAGGTCCAAAGGCTTCTTTGTGAATTTTATTTGCATAATTTCATATTAGATAAAGAAGTGGATGTGAATCTTAGCCCTTTTATTGTAGATATTCAATTTCAGGCTTTTATCTCTTTTGCAGTCAACCAACTCAAGTGGTTGAAGGCTTATAATTTGTTCCAAAGGTAGGAACACAACTTAGATCTTTGGGTAAGAAGTGAACCTATTCACCCTCTGCAATTTTTTACTAAGCATAAAATATTGATGACATAGGAGGGCGTGCTTAAAATTTTAGGGCCCATACATAAGGAAATTTTGCTGGAAGGAACAACATATTTCCTCTCCATTAAGGAAATATCCCTGGTTGCATCCAAAATGAGATGGATGGTTTTGAGCAAAAATGTTAAGGAAAGAGAACTATTTAATTATGTAAATTTCAAAGATGCTACAAGACGGTTAGTCCCATACAACAATTTTCTCTTAAGAGAAGGACCCTATTGGGTGGGATGTCGCTTTAAAATATCCATTATTTGGTATCCTCCTAAAGGGTATCATCTTGAATATGAGTTACCTGAAGGACAAGAAGCGCCAGCCTTTTCAAAACCTGGCTTGACATCATGGTCCCAGGCTTATTACAGACAGATCTTCTCCAGCCTACTCTTTAACTTCTTTGCATAAGAATTATTTATTTTTCATGGGGACATGAAAAAGTTAAGCAGGGGAGTATGCTGAGCCTTGCAATAGGTATGTATTTACTCTTGATTACTGTCCTTTTTCCTCTTCCTTATCCGTCTTGTGCCATGATATAATAATATAATGAAAGGATTTTGATGAAGAATGAATGAAAAATGATCCTTATACGATTTAACCGAACAAACTAATTCTTGTTTCTTTTTATGCTAAAAATAACAGAAGGAACAATAGGACTTAATCACGAGAAATAAGACACATTAAATTCAGTTGAATCGAAGATAAATTAGTGACGAATAGCGCAAGAACAAACGAACTTTCCAAGGATAGAATTTTGTCATGGATCCCTCAGGATCTCTTGATCCTGAGGGAGCACACTTATATTTCCTTTTAGCTATAAAGGGACAGGGAGAGCTAGTTCTCAAGGATCATGAATGATGTATCTTTCACTTCTGTATCATTCATAATTGTAATTCACAGAACATAGTTCTGAACGACAAGATCATATTGTGATCTCAATTGACTGTGATGATTAATATATAATTCGCGTTGCTGTTTATTCAAATATTCTGGAGTAGTTAAGCAGTATTCGCCGGTGGCTAAGGGCCCGGTCTCTGGTGGATTTCACTGCTGTTCCATGTGATATAATTTTCCATTTATCACAAATGTATTCTACTTTTCTACTTTGTAGTTGAAGTACTTTTGATAATTCGGATTTCTAGTATTCATTCCCTTGACTACGCATTTCCAATTTATTTCCTTAAGGAACTAGTTGCTAGTTAACAGAACTAGTTTTGATTATTTAAAGCGTAGATAGTTATCTCCAATACCTTCTTTCTGTTCAATAGTTTAGATCCAGCTGAAAGTTCTCAGTTAATGCTTTAGTGCTCTCGGTTGATTTTCATTTGAATTAGTTGAATTAAGAATGAATCACAGTTTTGGGTTATAATGCTTGGATGCATTACTTTCTTTAAAGCTTCAAGATTTATGATTGTATCTATATGAAACGATTGATTTTAGCATTACTCTTTGTATGTACAGCTTGCACATATTGTGTACACGCTTGAGATAAAAAGAATTACCCAGGTTGATAATTAATGTGAGGCAATTAGGAGTTTTTAAAGACACCTGTTAGCACCCAACAACAGCCATGGAGAAATTCTTAAACTAGTTATGGCCATTGGAACCTATGAACATACATGTGAGTTTGTGAAAGTTCTGGGCAAGGACTTCTTGAGCTGTTTGGGACCAGTGGATTTTTTGTGCAGACCTGTGTGGTCTCTATCCAAGGAAGACTATTCTGAAGGGAAATTGGCTTGTGGGGAGCTTTGGTGGAATACTATGCTTGATGGTTGGGAGTATCATTCTCCCTTCCCTAGTGATTTCCTATAGCAACCTAGATAATATTGAACATATCAGTTTTTTGTTTACTTTGGTAGAAACTCTCTACAGATTATCTATTTTTATTATAAATTATTGTTGGAAACTATTTATGTAAAATATTATTTTGAATGGATGGATGATTAAAAAATCAATGAAAGGAATAATTGATAAGTATTTAGTAACCTTGCTTTCCTATTGGTGGTGCTTGAAAACTAGAGTATATTGTGAAATCAACCAGTAACCAAATTTAACATGTGATCTATAGGTTATGATGAATTGTATTTTTGAAATGTTATAACTGAGGTTGGATGTATCCATTGTAATTTACTTCTAGGATAATAATGATGTAAAGAGGAATACTGATATCCAAAGTAATACTGTTGTAGGGAAAGACATTTGGCTGAAGGTATAATACAATATATATATATATATATATATCAAAATTAGCTTTTTGTTTAACTATTCTAAATTTATGTTTGAGGGTTGGGTTAGATCTTAGGCCAAGCCGACGTACTAGCCAACAACCTAAAATCAATCCCTATATTCTCAGATAGTCACGATAAGCCGCACAACAAGAATACAACTTACCAATAACAAAGGATGAACTCAAGACTCATAAAATATTTCTGATAGAGTAAAACTTTACTAGTTTGTTAATATAAAAAACTACATAGAAATCAGGATAAGTATTGAGTACCCATTATACTTAAGGAAATGATACTATTACGATAGAGTAGAAAAAATTACATAATGCAATTACATTGTACATAGTATCAACCTAATATACTAGCACATAGTATCGTGTGAGGTAGAAAAGGGAAATTTTGTTGAACTTCCCATGAAATTGGAAATAATATTGACTCAGATGACAAGATAGAAGGAGGAAAAATCATAACTAAGCATTTATTAATCTCAAAAAGGTGGAAAATGAAATATTGAAACTTAAAAATTAACACGATTGGTGGAAAATAAATTAAACATGAAGAAGATGCAGAGTAGTAGCCGAAGGATAAGGGTTAGCTTCGGGTGGAGCCAATGGACTGGAAAACCTAGAGATAGTCCCTTAAACTATTTAGGTAGAGCAAAGGAGAAACAAGTTGAAGCCCAACGAAAAAAAATTCCGACTGTATAAGAATTATTTCAACCTCTAGGCACCAAAATAGACAATAATCAAATTATGAACCAGTAAATACATTTAAACATTGTAATTTTTACATGCGTGAAACACATAGAAGCTGCAATATATATATATGAAAACATAACGACATTGAGGCCAATTCCATATTCATAATATTAAATAAAGAACAAAAAACCTTTAGAAGGCATCTTGAATAAAAACCATTATAAAATAATAACATTGTAAGAACAAAGAACACCGTGTGATAATTGAAAGTATATCTAGATAGTCATAATATTACCAACTAGGGCACATTGTGCTATAAGAGCTAAAACAATCTACATATATCAATAATTATAAGAGTTATAAATATAATAAGTATAACAATTGTCTTTCAAGACAAGAATTTATTACATAGAAACAATAACCCTAGCATTTCGTGGCCAAACCACCAGTGTGAACCATAATTATTTTAACAAAAATACAGTATGTGATGAACGAGACTTAAAACCCATTAGGATTTTCCAAAGGAAATGAAACCCTAGCAGCGGTAGAAACCACAAGGTAACCCTAAACTCTTGGAGCCATGTCGAGAAACATAACACACATGGAAAATATGAGAATTCGGTTTTTAAACTTTACCAAAGAAATAAAACTTTAACCCACGCAATTTTCGGCATAATGTACATGTGCTGCCAAGAACAAAGGGGTAAGCACATTGAATAACTAGGAATGCACTGAAGGATGATTTTTTCCGTGTAGTTTTAATACCTGTGGCAGGAAGCCAATGGGGAATAATACCCTAGCTTATTGGGTGCGTTTGCAAGAGGAGGTGACCCATCCTTGTTAAATCTTAAAGGAAATTATGAATTAAAAAACAATCAAAATCACACAAGGTATGTTTGTCATAGCTAGACCTCAAAAACCCCAGCCAAATTTATGACTCCAATCATGCATGTAAACTTTGTGCCCCTATATTAGCATAACCCTATTAAAAAAATTTGCAAGCCTTGATAACAAAAGAAAGGAAGAAAACTAGAAAGGTAAACCAAGAATTCAAAACCATATTAAGTTCACAATACCTCAGAAAAGCGTGCAAACCTAGTGTGGATAATGTCGGTCTTTACTACATCGTTCGATCCTCCGGTGTCCGCTTGAAGTGCCGTGATGAGCTCTGCATAAACCCTAAACTGGTAAACCTTAGGAGCAGGTGGTATTTCGATATGAGAGGGAGCAAAAACAAAAATGATGATTGCGCCGAGAGGTGCATCTACAGCCCAGTATGACCCCAATGTCAGGTGGGTCACGTCCTCAATGTCGGCTGAAATTTTAAATAAAAATAAAAATAAAAAAGAAGTGTCGGTTTAAGTTTTAAATTTAAAAAAAAATAAAAATAAAAATCTCATTATGCTAGAACATATGTCAATTTCTAATACAATTATGTATTATTTATATAATTTGAATGAACAGTAAATTATATATGTGAATTTGAATGGATCATAAATTTACCTTTAACAAAAAAAATTACCACATTGAATTTCCAAATTAAGTAAAATTTTAAACATCTTTACTCTTTACTAAAGTCAATACCATTTTCTAAATCAAAATAAAAGAGTTAATTCAACACAAACAATCAAAATCCAAAATCTTTTAATATTTATTTTAATTAAATATTTGTAAAATGAATTTATACTTACTCCAGAGCTATGGTAAATAAATAAAAAAATATATAAACTAGATGTATGGTAAATAAATAAAAATTCTTTTTATATTTATTCCATAAACCTTTTTATATTTAAAAGAACTTTAAAAAGAGGTTTTATTTAGATGAAGCCTATGGGACGAATACCATGGGACAAATTAATATTGATACCATGGGCCAAATACCATGGGTAAATAAATAAATATAAAAGAGGCATAAAGAGGTAACATAAATAAATAACAATATATCAAATAGGATTATAAATAAAAATCTAATTATATAACAAGCCTATGGGCCAAATACCATAGTAAAGAAAAGGGGTATGGTAAACAAATAAAAATATAAATAAACTAGGGGTATGGTAAGTAAATAAAAACTCTTTTCATATTCACTCCATAATCTGCTTTATATTTATGAATATTTATGTTCATTAGTTTACATAACTAAGAAGAAATAGAGAGAGAGAGTGATAAGGGAGAGATGGAGAGAGAGTGTGTATGTTTAGGGGTGAGATAAAGAGACAAAGTAAGATGTATGGAAAGAAGGGGGGAGAGAAGAAGTGAGAAGGAGAGGGGGAGGGATATAGTAATGTAGTTGGAGAGAGAGAGAGGGGTGGAAAGAGAGAGAGAAAGAAAGGGATGGGGGAAGAGAGAGGATTAGAGAGAGAGAGAGATATGGGAGAAGAGAGAGGATTGGAGGGAAAAGAGAGAGAGGATTGGAGGGAAAAGAGAGAGAGAGAGGTGGGAGAGAAAGGGAGAGAGAGAGGAGGATGAGAGAGAGGAGGAGAGTGATGGGGGAAGAGAGAGTATTGGAGAGAGAGAGAGATAGAGAGAGAGAGAGATCATGGAAGAGAGAGGGATTTAGGGGAGAGAGAGAGAGAGGAAGGACGAGAGAGAGGACTTGAGAGAGAGGAGGAGAGAGGGATCGATAAGAGAGATGGAGTTGGAGGGGGAGAGATGTAGGAAATAAGAAATATAAAGAGTGAGAAGTGTAGAGAGAGAAGGAGTGACAAGGGAGAGATAGAGAGAGAGCGTGTATGTTTGGGGCTGAGATAAAGAGACAAATAAGGAGAGATGGAGATAAGGGGGGAGAAGGAGATATAAGGAGAGAGAGGGATATAGTAACATAGTTAGTGGGTGAAGAGAGAGAGAGGGAGAGAGAGATGGGAGAGAAAGGGAAAGAGAGGAAGGAAGAGAGAGGATGTGAGAGAGTGGAGAGAGGGAGGGAAAGAGAGATGGAATTGGAGGGGGAGGGGGAGAGAGGTAAGAAGAAAGAAATAGAGAGAGAAAGGTGAAGAGAGAGAGAGTGAGTGAGTGATAAGGAAGATGGAGATAGAGGGAGAGAGGGGGAAGATAGAGATATAGATGGAAGGTGAAGAAAGGGAAGAAGAGAGAGATGGGAAGAGGAGGGGATTGACAAAGATATTGATATATATGGATTGCGAGAGTGTGTGTGTGTTTAGGGGGGTGAGATAGAGAGAGATGGAGAGAGAGTGTGTATGTTTAGGGGTGAGATAAAGAGACAAAGTAAGATGCATGGAAAGAAGGGGGAAGAGAAGAAGTGAGAAGGAGAGGGGGGGGTATAGTAATGTAGTTGGAGAGAGAGAGGGGTGAAAAAAGAGAGAGAAAGAAAGGGATGGGGGAAGAGAGAGGATTAGAGAGAGAGAGAGATATGGGAGAAGAGAGAGGATTGGAGGGAAAAGAGAGAGAGAGGTGGGAGAGAAAGGGAGAGAGAGGAAGGATGAGAGAGAGGAGGAGAGTGATGGGGGAAGAGAGAGTATTGGAGAGAGAGAGAGAGAGAGAGAGAGAGAGAGAGAGATCAGGGAAGAGAGAGGGATTTAGGGGAGAGAGAGAGAGAGGAAGGACGAGAGAGAGGACTTGAGAGAGAGGAGGAGAAAGGGATCGATAAGAGAGATGGAGTTGGAGGGGGAGAGATGTAGGAAATAAGAAATATAGAGAGTGAGAAGTGGAGAGAGAGAAGGAGTGACAAGGGAGAGACAGAGAGAGAGCGTGTATGTTTGGGGCTGAGATAAAGAGACAAATAAGGAGGGATGGAGATAGGGGGGAGAAGGATATATAAGGAGAGAGGGAGGGATATAGTAACATAGTTGGTGGGTAAAGAGAGAGAGAGAGGGAGAGAGAGATGGGAGAGAAAGGGAAAGAGAGGAAGGAAGAGAGAGGATGTGAGAGAGTGGAGAGAGGGAGGGAAAGAGAGATGGACTTGGAGGGGGAGGAGGAGAGAGGTAAGAAGAAAGAAATAGAGAGAGAAAGGTGAAGAGAGAGAGAGTGAGTGAGTGATAAGGAATATGGAGAGAGAGGGAGAGAGGGGGAAGATAAAGATATAGATGGAAGGTGAAGAAATGGAAGAAGAGAGAGATGGGGAGAGGAGGGGATTGACAAAGAGATTGATATATATGGATTGCGAGTGTGTGTGTTTAGGGGGGTGAGATAGAGAGACAGAAAAGAAGAGATGGAGGGGGATATAGATATGGATGGAGGGTGGAGAGAGGGAAGAATATTTCTCACACTAGATGGATTGATATAAGTGGAGATGGTGTTTTATAATCCTATTTGATTATTTGCACTATATGCATCGATTTTAGTGTAGAAAATTATTTCTAATGATATTTGATTACTTGCACTAGATGCATTGATTTCAGTGTAGGTAGTGATTTCTAATACAATTTGATTGCTTGCACTGAATTTGTTGATTTCAATTTAGATGTCGATTTATAATTATATTTGATTACTTGCACTAGATGAATTGGTTTCAATGTAGATGATTTATAATCCTATTTGATTGTTTGCACTAAATGCATTGATTTCAGTGTAGATAGCGATTTCTAATCCTATTTGATTTATTTGAGTAAATGCATTGATTTTAGTGTAGATGTTGGTTTCTAGAGAGAGAGAGAGAGTGATAAGGAAGATGGAGAGAGAGGGAGAGAGGAAAAATGGAGGAAAGAGAGATATTAATGGGGGAGAGGGAGAGAAGGGGAAGATAGAGATATAGATGGAAGGTGAAGAGAGGGAAGAAGAGAGAGATGAGTGGAGGTGGTGATTGAAAAAGAGATTGAAGTATATGGAGTACGAGAGCGCGTGTGTTTGGGGGGGTGAGATAGAGAGAAAAAAAAGAATAGATGGAGGGGGATATAGATATGGATGGAGGGTGGAGAGAGGGAGGAATATTTCTCGCACTAGATGGATTGATATAAGTGGAGATGGTGATTTCTAATCCTATTTGATTATTTGCACTAGATGCATTGATTTCAGTGTAGGTGGTGATTTCTAATACAATTTGATTGCTTGCACTGAATGTGTTGATTTCAATTTAGATGTCGATTTATAATTATATTTGATTACTTGCACTAGATGACTTAATTTCAATGTAGATGATTTCTAATCCTATTTGATTGTTTGCACTAAATGCATTGATTTCAGTGTAGATGGCGATTTCTAATCCTATTTGATTTCTTTGAGTAAATGAATTGATTTCAGTGTAGATGTTGGTTCCTAGAGAGAGAGAGAGTGAGTGATAAGGAAGATGGAGAGAGAGAGAGAGAGGACAAAAGGAGGAAAGAGAGATATTAGCGAGGGAGAGGGAGAGAAGGGGAAGAGAGGGAAGAAGAGAGAGATGGGGAGAGAGGGTGATCGACAAAGAGAATGATATATATGGAGTGTGAGAGCGTGTGTGTTTGGGGGGTGAGATAGAGACAAAAAAAAAGAGATGGATGGGGATATAGATATGGATGGAGGGTGGAGAGAGGGAAGAATATTTCTTGCACTAGATGGATTGATTTAAGTGGAGATGGTGATTTATAATCCTATTTGATTATTTGCACTAGATGCATCGATTTTAGTGTAGATATTTATTTCTAATGATATGTGATTACTTGCACTAGATGCATTGATTTCAGTGTAGGTGATGATTCCTAATACTATTTGATTGCTTGCACTGGATGTGTTGATTTCAATTTAGACGTCGATTTATAATTATATTTGATTGCTTGCACTAGATGCATTGATTTCAATGTAGATTATTCGTAATACTATTTGATTGTTTGCGCTAAATGCATTGATTTCAGTGTAGATGGCGATTTCTAATTCTATTTGATTGCTTTGAGTAAATGCATTGATTTCAGTGTAGATGTTGGTTTCTAATCTTATTTGATTGATTGTATTAGGTGCATTGATTTCAATGTAGAAGTTATTTTCTAATCTTATTTGATTGCTTGCATTAAATGCATTGATTTCAATGTATATGTTGATTTATGATTTGATGTAATTGGATATATGACGGTACATTAATATTAAGGTGATTGGATTAACAATATGCATTGATTTTAGTGTAAGCACAAAACGTTATTAACAATGTATATTGATTTTTGTGTTATAGTAGTTTAAGCTATTAATATTGGAGAGCAAGAGAGACAAGGTATCATGTTTACTACAATAGATTGAGCTAAAGATTTAAATGGTTTACAATTTAAATTTTCTTTTTCATATAATCAATATGAAAAGATAACAAAACTAACAAGGGAGGAAATAAGAATAGTAGAAGAAAATAGTTTGAGATTGATTGTAACATGAGTACGTTCTTGTTATTCACATTTTCTGTCTTTCAACACTATTATTGTCACTTTGCATTTAAAAAAAATATTTCATCATTTTTCATCATTATAGTTATTAACAATAATTATCATCTCAACGAACCGAGGTAACTAAGAAAATTTAAAATTAAACTGACCAAGTCAATCTCAGAAATATTTAGCATATTTAAAATGATTATATTAATATTTGATATATTTACATATTACTGATAAAATTAATCATATCTTTGATAGATTTTCCTTGGCAGCACACGACTGAAACCACCCTCGATCTATCTTACATCTCAAAAATATAAAAAAATTTTAATAATCTGAAAAATGTGACGTTGATGCCTCTGACTGGAACCAGCCTAGATCCATCTAACTCTGGATCTATCATGCGCCGAGAGGGATAAAATCTCTAGAGGTGCAAACCTTTCCTCAAGTTTTGCACTCAAAAAATAGGTTTGCACCTCAAGAGATTTGATCCCTCTCGGCGCATGATAGATCTAGAGTTAGATGGATCTAGGCTGGTAGTTAGGGAAATGGGGGGTGAGTTAATTTCTCACCAACCTTCTCCAACTCACCTCCACTATTTGGTGCTCCCGATGCCTGCAAGCTGTAGATTCTGGCTAAGATACCAAGAGTTGATTTCTAGGTGGACGGACTTGATCCCTCATTGAGAAGTTTCCCAAGCTTATAAAAAACTCTTCTTAGAAATTGAAGTCCAAATGCATGCAGATATTTAATCCATTTAAAATACAACCATAGAAAGAGTCTAATCACAAAGTAAGGTGCATAATGTGCTTGAGTTGTATCTAATGCATTTAGATATGTAATTTATTGTATCAACATGTCATGCATGTTACCAATTCGATGTCATGAACAATGTAAACATTAGGGTATAAGAGTTATATGTCTATTTTACAACACTTCCCATGTAAGTAAATTTTATTTTATGAAAAATTTTCTAGATTAAATTTTGTTAGTTAGGGATGTAAATTCAGGGTATGTAACAAGTGGTATCAGAGCCATAGGTTCAACTCTGAAGCCTAAGGGCCAACCTGGAATTGAAAAGTTACTGAAGGGATTACATGGAACAAGAAGTTGTATACTTTTAAATAATCATACCACTATGCATTTTTATAACCTACATACATATCAAAAGGAAGCCCCTATGAAGTCGGAAATGTATTAACTAAAACATCATTAGGGTGGTAGGAAAAATTATTTCGGTCAGATAAATGCATAGTTAAAATAATTTATAAAAAAAGGGCTAGTTCAAAAACTACATAATTTCAAAAGTATTCACTAGGGAACAATATACATGAATCATGTAAGGTTTTGTTGATCCAGGAAAGAAGCAACATTATTGTTATATATATATATATATATATATATATCATTGCAACCATACAATCTAGGTGAGGAAATAGTTGGCTGTGAGATTGCAGAACAACCCTTACTGAAGGTTAATCATATGGAAGGACTATGGACAATATGAAGGGAATATGTTTCTAGTGATGCAAAGAACGAGTTTATGTTAAAGGGTATTATGGCAGAGAACTTAATAAAGAAAGGTTTAATATAAAACTTATATATATATATATATATATATATATATATATATATATATATATATATATATATATATATATATATATATATATATATATATATATATATATATTGGTTCTGATTTCAAAAGAACCAAAATAATATTGTAAGGCAGGGTATGAAAGAATTAGAAGCCTGAATAAACAATGATTGATGTGCAATTAATTATGAATAATAATAAAAAATTGGGTTGTGTGTTAAGGAGTCCAATGGGAATTATTAGTTCAGAATAAGGCAAGGGGAAAATTACCCACATAATTTTCAAAAACCTTAAACCACTAATATGTTGAATAGAAGAGAGATGCAAAACCCATGAGAGGATGGAGCAAAACCCTGAGTGAGGTGTGCTAGAGAAGTACTACTGTAAAATTTATGATGAAAATTTTCTGTAATTCTAGTTAATTTTACGTATACTTGTATTGTAACAAGATATGCCCTTGAATAGTCATAGTGATTTTTTTTATATCACCTAATGTCGATAGCCTTGATGGTATACTTGGGAAATATCTAAACAAAAATATAAATAAAATTAGCTAAAATAAAAAACCAACGGATAATTAATGTGAGCCAAAAAAATAAATAATAATAATGAAAACGGATCCATTTGAACAAGGAATCAATATTATATCTTCTATGAAGGAAGAAAGTTGAAGTAATTGGTGATGTTTGTTTGTGACTGATTGATATCATGAAATGTTGATGCTACCTAAAGGGAAAATTGTTGGTTGTGAGCTATCCTGGAAATAAGGTAAGGAAATCTTCCTTTAAAATATAAAAGAAAACAAGAAAAAATGGCATTATGATAACAAGTATGATTATTGAATGAATGATGCTTATGGTGGAACAAGATAGCTTGATGTTAAATTAAGCAGATATTATGTTATGAAATAGAATAGAAGAAAAGAGTTATGTTAGAGTAACATGATGAATCAGAGTATAAATACATAACAAAACATATGCAAGCTACTCTTAGGGGTGGGAGTAGAAAAACTATATTAGGTAGAATAAAATATAATATGTTACAAGTATAAATATGATAAATAATGTAACTTATGGTTGTGACTAAACTCCCATGGCTATCAGGAGTATATTTAGCTTCCAAGGATGATAAAAGTGAAAGAAAAATATAAATTGTGGTCTCCAAGAATGTGTAGTGTCAACAATTGATTTATTTTAAAACCTAGTGTCGCATATTAGAATAACTTAAATAATGATGACATTGATACATCCATATAAATTCACAAGGAAAAGAAGTATGTGTAAACAGGTAACTGTGTGTTATAACTGTGAGTCCAATAAAAAAAAACTCTATTGGAAACATGGGGTAATGATAAACTAGGATGGAATATCATCTATCAAAATGATATAATGAATGAAATCGTAGGTACATCAAACCATAAGTGATAGTAGTGATGATATTTTGTGTATGATGGATACTAGAAATATTTATTAAATAATTATTTTACGCAAAGGGTTATATTTATCAAGGATAAGTGATCAAAGGCTCAGTTTTGTGCTCAAAAATCAAAGTTCTTAGAATAACTCAAAACATAAACGAATGTGTAGTGCTTGTCATTTTGTATTTGACGCACTTCGTTTCGTGCAAAATGGACTCTGTATGCTCCTGGAAATGACTTCTGTTCGATTTTATAAACATGAAATTTTTTTAAAAAGGACTGCCAGGTGCCCAGTCAGTAGTCCTTACTATCGACGTTACATGCTGACATGGCAGGGGCAAATTTTGTCATTTTCCTCCAATAAATAATGGAATTCCAAGTCGCAGCATGGTATTGGTTGAAATTTTTGGTTATTTGGCGGTTTTGTATTAGTTTGAAATTTGAAATTGGGCCAATTGGGTGAGGACACGTGGTGTAGCCTGGTGCTGCCATGTGCCCCCCCATGGTGGATCATGGACCAAAATTTTGTTTTGATTCTGGGTAGAGGCACTGGGGTTTGACCCCGGGACCTCCCACAAGCCAACGCTACACATTACCATTCCGCCACATGTTAGTTCTTAACTGCATGGTGGTTCCACATATATTTGAATTATGCCATGTTCAATGGAAGGGGGAAAGGGGGCCAGCCCCTAGTGCATGTGACCTCAGCGTTAAGACCACCAGCGGAGCCAACTCCTAAGCACAAATTTTAAACACAAAATTTGTATTAATTAGCACATAATCCACATTATTATCACTAAACCAGATTAGCACAAAAGTGCCGAGTTAAGGGCTAAGTAGGGTTAATTAGCGCTAACCATGCTTAATTAACTCAATGAAAATTAAGTTGGCAAACCAATAATTTCAACGAAAACTTCCAGTTTAACTCCAGCTAGTAGTATTTAGCTCTAGTTAGCTAAATTTAGGCCCGAAATTGTGGAGAAAATGTAAATGGTCATAAATTTTGGAGTTTTCTACCAAATAAAGTGCAGAAATCAGGTGCAGAAAGAGGGTAGATGACCATTTATGGGAATTCTAGATTCATTGGTGTAGGTTTCAGGAGCAGAAAAAATTTTAAACATGTCATTTTGAAAATTTGAGCATAATATAGAGGCCCAAGCCATGGAAGCTAGACCAAGGAGATGTAGCCTAGGTCGAGTGAACTCCATTATCAAATACCTATGTTGATGTGTTGTATGGTGATGTATTCTAATTTTATTTGTTGTTGTTCAACCATTATTTTATGTTAAATTATTCATTAAAATAACATGAAAAACACTTATGAGACTTGATAATTTGCAAGAGAACTTGAACCCTTAAGCACACATAAGACATTGTATTCAGAATCTGAAAGTGAAATTAGCATAGCAAAACTAACATACTTCATTCAAATCATTTTTTGGTATTGGAGCTTTAGGTTTTGTTGTGAAAGAAAGGATCTAATTGTTTGTAAGTTTGTGTCATGGTTATAAGGTTAAAACTCAAAAGAGGAGAAGGGAAGCTTGTTGAGAGCCCCACAGTTGGGTCAAGAGGAAAAAGGGAAAGGTTTCCAAAGTATTCAACACCAGCACAACCTCAAGTTGAAGTTGAGTCTTCAGTGATCATGTCTCGTGAAGGATAACCTACCATGACAGAAGATGAGAGAACATTCAGGAAGACGTTCTTTGATATGACTAAGATCGTTAAGGTCCTCTACGAGGATATGAATTGAAGGATGTAAGGAGAAATTTCAAGGCCTCCAAGAGGAGAGAGTTCTCCAGGAGGAGGAGGCCATGGAGATGGTAAGAAGCTGCCACCCACTCCACCATCATCCTTATCACCATCTTCACCTTCCTCATCATCATCTTCCACTACCATAACCCTTCCATCTATCCATACACATACTTCAAAAGGACCTCGTAATTCACCCTTACTTAAACTTGAGGTTAAATTTGAGCTTCGGATGTATAATGGCGAAGTGAATGTAAAGAAGATGGATAATTGGATTCATCAATTGGAGGTTTATTGCAAAATTCATAACCTTCAAGAACATCACATAAAGATTCAATTGGCTTCCTTGAGAATGGAGGGTGAAACACTTGTATGGTGGGAAGAAAAGACACAAGAGGACATTAAGAAAAATGGTAATATCTCAATGTCTTGGTCAAATTTTATTACTGCCATTAAAAGGAAATTCTATCCTCTAGTTTACATGAAAAATGCTATTATGAGTTGGGAATATTTTAGACAATTGAAAGGTCAAAGTGTGCAAGATTACACTCATGAATTTAGGAGAAGAGCGCTTATGTTAGGTGTTGATTTTCATAGCCAAGAAACTTTGTTGAAGTATGTAGGGGGTTTGAATAGTTACCTGAAACATAGCATCCTCATGTTTAATCCCACTATTCTAGATGAGGTCTGTGTGCAAGCTACACACCTTGAGGCAAGAGGAAAAATGTACAAGAAGAGGGTATAAAGAAACCATTCAAGGGTGGTGAAAAAGGAAAGGGTTTCAAGGGAAAACAAAAGAAGAATTCATACATTAAGAAAGAAGGGGAGAAAATCACATGTACTCATTGTTCCAAAGAGGGTCATGATGAAGCCCACTGTTGGAAGATTCATCCAGAATTGAGGCCTAATAAATTCAATAACAAGGGGAAACAAAAGAAAACTGCTACCACATAGCAGGATCTTGGATCCGACTCAGGAGATGAGACTAAAATTGGAGCCATGGTCACAAAGGGAAAAGAAGCCATAGAAAGTACTAGTTCATCAAATTTTCATAGTAACACTCCAAGTGAAGAAATAAGAATAGATCTGTTTCATGTAAGAGTGATCTCAAAACATAAAAAAAGTGACACACTATTTGATAGTGGGTCTCAAGCGAACTTAATATCTGAAGACTTAGTCAAGAAGATTAATCTTGAAATCTTACCTCATCATAAGCCATACCCTTTGGATTGGATAACCAAGGATACAAATTTACAGGTTACAATAAAATGTATTTTCCAGTTTGCAATTACTGCAAACTTCATTGATGATGTTGAGTTAGATGTTGTACCACTTGATATATCATGAATTGTTTTGGGTAGTCCATATCTCTATGATAGGAAAGAAATGTTCTATCACCATGAAAATAAGTACCACTCTTTCAAATATGGAGTGGAATATATTGTGAGATCTCATCGCAAAAAGATAAACCTCTATTTAGTTAATGCTGAGCAAATGAAGGGACTAGTAAATTCAAGAAAAAATTTTGTGCTTCTTATGATCAAACAAAATAATGATAAGGGTTATGAGTATTTTGAAGGTTTTGATGATATATTAAAATCTGATTTGTTTGATGTGGTAATCCAGCATAATTTCCTACTCCCTAACATTAGTATGCATCACATGTCGATAATGGAAAGTGTAGAAATCAAAGGGGTTACCTCCCAAGAGGGTAATCCATCATAATGTCCTACTCCCTAACATTAGTATGCATCACATGTCGATAATGGAAAGTGCAGAAATCAAGAAGCAAATCCAAGAATTGTTGAATAAAGGTATCATTCACCCATCTACCTCACCATGTGGTTCACCGATTGTCTTGGTGCCCAAGAAGGATGGAACATGGCGTATGTGTGTGGATTTCCATGCACTCAAGAAAATTCAAATAAAGAATCGTTATCTACTCCCAAGGATTGATGATTTTCTTGATCAATTGAGGTATGAAAAGTATTTCACTAAGTTATACTTAAGAAGTGGTTATCATCAAGTTAGAGTAATAGAAGAGGACATATGGAAGACTGCATTTAAAACTAAACAAGGATTGTTTGAGTAGTTTGTTATGCCTTTTGGTATTTGAAACGCTCCAGCTACATTCATGAGAGTTATGAAAGATGTATTGAGACCATTTCTTGATGAGTTTTTCATTTTCTACTTATATGATATTTTGATATTCATCAAATCATGAGATGAACATGTCATTCATGTAAGAAAGGTGCTTGATGTCTTGAGAAAAGAACAATTGTTTTTGAAGATTTCGAAATGTGAATTTGGTAAAAATTATTTAGTGTATTTGGGACATATTGTTGGAGGAGGTGAGCTGAAGATAGACACCTCATAAGTTGAGTTCATTGTGAATTGGCCTACACCCAAGTCGTAAGAATTTTTCTAGGAGCAACACAATATTGGAGGAATTTCATTGCTATTTTTTCTTCTATTGCAGTTCCGTTACATGGATTGAATAGCGTTAAGAAAGTATTCCAGTGGGGAGGAAATCAGAAAAAATCAATTGATGCTTTGAAAAATAATATCAATTCAGCCCCAATAATAGCATTACTAGACTAGAGACAACCCTTTGAGATTCAAACTGATCCAAGTGACTATGCCATGGGTGTAGTCCTCTTACAACATGGTAAGACTATTTCATTCCATTCAGAAATTTTTAATGGTGCAGTGATAAATTATCCTACATATAACAAGGAGCTATATGCGTTGATTCAAAGTGTCAAGAAGTGGAAACATTATTTAATGGGAAATGAAACCATCATCACACCGATCTCCAACCATTGCAATACTTTCAATCACAAAATAAATTGTAGCAGTCAAGGCACTTTCGATGGATGGGATTCTTGCAGCAATTCCACTTGGTCATCAGGTATAATAAAGGTACATACAAAAAGGTTGATTATATGATTTCTAGGCCTATTATTAATCCAACTACTTTAATCAAGATACTTTTGTTTTACATTGAAGTTACATTGAAAAATATGCATTTGATTATGGCTTTCAAGATGTTTATGAAAACATGAGTCAAGGTCGCCAAGTTGAGGAATTAGATTACCATGTACATAATAACTTGTTGTATCATTTGGGAAATATTTTTATTCCATAGGGTGAGAGAGTGAATCTCATAAGGGGAGCACACACTTATCTTATTGCAAGACATTTTGGTGTAAGCAAAACAATGACAAATTTTCAGAGGTATTTTTATTGGCCTCGTATGCTTGAAAGTGTGTCACATTTTATTAAAGGTTGTCCATTATGTTTAGTAAGTAAGACTGGTAATAGGAAGTTAGGATTGTACACACCACTTTTGATTCCTTCATCTCCATGGGAGAGTATTTATATGGAATTTGTAGGAGGTCTTCCTTTTTCAAAAAGAGGTCATGATTATTTGTATGTAGTGGATAGGTTTAGAAAAATGTGTATATTGATGCCATGTAAAAAGCAAGATACAGTTGAAAAAACATCTCATCTTTTCTTTCAAAATGTTTGGGTTCATTTTGGGTTGCCTACATCTGTTGTACATGATCAAGATTCTTGATTTGTTGGTTTTTTTTTGGTCAAGCTTGTGGGACTTTATGGCCACTAAGTTGAAGAAGAGTACAACCTTTCATCCAAAAATAGATGGTCAAACCGAGGTTGTCAACAAAACAGTCGTTCATCTTCTTTGAGGATATTGCAGCAAACATCCTAAGTTGTGGGATGAACAATTGCATTACATTCAACATGCTTTCAACTATGAAAAACATTCCTCTACTCAAACATCACCATTTGAGGCATGTCTTGGATACTTGAAAAAAAATCGCCATTGGATTTCATTTTTGGGAAAGATGTAGCTATATATGGACATAATGACATACATAAAGCAAAGACATTCATGGAGAAAAATCAATTGATTCATCAAAAAGTGCAAGATCAACTCGAAAAAAGTCAAGGAAAGTACGCGAGGCACGACAAACATCGTGTGGATCATAAGTTTCAATTTTGTGATGAATTTTGGCTTCACATTAGCAAGGAAAGGCTTCAAGGAGAAGGTACAAAGATGAAACCAATCCGTTATGGTCCTTTCAAAATTATGGAAAAGATTGGTAACAATGCCTTCAAACTTGATTTTCCTTCATACATGCAAATTTATTCAGTTGTTACTGTTGAAAATTTTAGATTGTATGAGCCTCCTTTGATTGAAGATCAAGGAGAGAATGTTAAGCTGCCATCTATTGAAGATTTTTCTCCAGATTTATTTGTTGAGCTACATAAAGACACTATACTTGACATGAGGACAAGGAAATTGACAAGAGGAAGTGTCGACTATCTTCGAGTGGGGCTTAAAGGAAAAAATCCTTTAAAAGCCAAATGGATTGAAATTGGGAAGGTGAGGGAACTGTACCCTCACCTGTTCAGCAATTGAATATGATCTTTTGGGGTCAAAAAGTTTCCAGTGGGGAGGAATGATTAGAGGCATAGTCTTATGCTCAAAAATCAAATTTCTCAGAATCGATAGAAACACAAACGACCGTGTAGTGCTCATCGTTTTGAATCTAGCTCACTTTGTTTCGTGAAAAATGGACTCTGTATGCTCCCGGAAATGAGTTCTGTTCACTTCGATAAACATACAAAATTAAAAAAAAAGATGATAGAAAGGTGGCTGGTCAGTAGTATGTACTGATGATGTGGCATGCTGACTAGGCATGGTAAAATTTTGTCATTTTCCTCCGAAAAATAATGGACTACCAAGTGGTAGCATGGTATTGTTTGACATTTTTGGTTATTTGATGGTTTTTTATTTGTTTGAAATTGGGCTAATTGGGGGAGGAGACATGGTGCAGCCTAGGGCCTCCATGTGCGCCCCCCCCCCCCCCCATGGTGGATTGTGGACCAAATTTTTTTTTGGAGTCCAGGTGGAGGCGTTGGGGTTAGACCCCATGATCTCCCACAAGCCAGCACCACACGTCACCATTCTGCCACATGTTAGTTCTTAACCACATAGCGGTTCCACATTTATTTAAATTATGCCAGGTTCAATGGCGGGGGGAGAGGGGGCCAACTGCCAGCGCATGTGATCTCAACATGACGACCACTGATGAAGCCAACTCTTAAGCACAAAGATTAAACATTAATCCTGTATTAATTAGCACATAATCCACATTTATTATCACTAAACCATATTAGCTCAAAAGCGTTGAGTTAAAGGCTAAGAAGGGTTAATTAGCACTAACCACGCTTAATTAACTTAATGAAGATTAATTTGGCGGACAGATAATTTTGAAGGAAACAACTAGTTTAACTCCAACTAGCCTGATTTAGCTCCAGTTAGCTAAATTTAGGCCTAAAATTGTGGAGAAAATGTAAATGGTCATAGATTTTGGAATTTTCGACCAAATTAGGTGCAGAAAGAGGCTAGATGACCATTTTTGGGCATTCTGAACTCATTGGTTCAGGTTTGAGGAGTATAAAAGCATCGTAAATAGGTCATTTTTAAAATTTGAGTATAATATAGAGGCCCAAGCAATGGAAGTTGGACCAAGGAGATGTAGCCCAGGAGGGGTGAACTCCTTCATAAAATAATTGTTTTGATGTGTTGTATGGTGATGTATTGTACTTCTATTTTCTGTTGTTGAACCATTATTTTATGTTAAATTTTTCATTAAATTAACAGGAAAAACACTCATGAGACTTGATAATTTGCAAGAGAACTTGAACCCTTAACCACACATAAGACATTGTATTCATAACATGAAAGGGTAATTAGCACAACAAAACTAACATACTTCATTCATATCATTTTTGGTATCAGAGCGATAGGTTTTGTTGTGCAAGAAAGGATCTTATTGTTTGAAAGTTTGTGTCATGCTTACAAGGTTAAAACTCAAAAGAGGACAAGGGAAGCTAGTTGAGAGCCCTGTAGTTGGGTCAAGAGAAAGAAGGGAAAGGTTTCCAAAGTCTTCAACACCAACACATCCTCAAGTTGAAGTTGAGTCTTCAGTGAGCATGTATCATGAAGGATAACCGACCATGATAGTATATGAGAGAGAATTCAGGAAGGCATTATTTGATATGACTAAGACAGTTAAGGTCCTCAATGAGGAGAGGAATTTAAGGATGCAAGGAGAAAGTTAAAGGCGTACAAGTGGAGAGGATTCTCCAGGAGGAGGAGGCCATGGAGATGGTAAGAAGCCACCACCCACTCTACCATCATCCTCACCACCATCTTCACCTTCCTCATCATCATCTTCCACTATCACAACCCTTCCATATATTCATACACATACTTCAAAAGGAGCTGGTAAATCAACATTAATTAAACTTGATGTTAAATTCGAGCTTCTAAAGTATAATGGAAAATGATATGCAGAGAAGATGGATGATTGGATTCGTCAATTGGAGGTTTATTGTAGAATTCAGAACCTTCAAGAAGCTGACATAAAGATTCAATTGGATTCCTTGAGAATGGAGGGTGCAACACTTGTATGGTGGGAATAAAAGACACAAGAGGAGATTAAGAAAAACGGTAAGATCTCAATGTCTTGGTCAAATTTTATTGCTTCCATTAAAAGGAAATTCTATCCTATAGCTTACGTGAAAAAAGCTATTATGAGTTGGAAAAATTTTAAACAATTGAAAGGTCAAAGTGTGCAAGATTATACTCATGAATTTAAGATAAGAGCTCTTATGTTAGGTGTTGATTTTCATAGCCAAGAAACTTTGTTGAAGTACATAGGGGGTTTTCATGGTTACCTGAAAGATACCATCCTCATGTTCAATCCCACTAGTCTAGATGAGGTTTATGTGCAAGCTACACACCTTGAGGCAAGAGGGGAAATGTACAAGAAGAGGGTAAAAAGAAACCATTCAAGGGTGATGAAAAAGGAAAGAGTTTCAAGGGTAAATGAAAGAAGAATGCATCCATTAAGAAATAAGGGGAGAAAACTAAATGTACTCATTATTCCAAATAGGGTCATGATGAAGCCCACCGTTGGATGCTTCATCCAGAATTGAGGCCTAAGAAATTCAACAAGGGGAAACAAAAGACATTTTATACCACATAATAGGATCTTGGATCTAACTTAGGAGATGAGACTAATATTGCAGCCATGGTCACAAAGGGAAAGGAAGCCATAGCAAGTGCTATTTCATCACATTTTCATAGTAACACTTGAAGTGAAGAAACAAGAATAGACTACTTTAGTACCTATAACTTTTGTTCTGTTACCTATTCAACCAATCCCTCCTGTTGTCAATCCAACACTTCATTCATCAGGAATCATGGCAATATTTTCCTCACTTATCTTACCTTCCCAATTGAATGACTTACTTTAAGGTTATGGCCAAAGAATCCCTTTGTTTGATGAAAACTCTACCATATATGCAATATAACATATTGTTAAGGTCAATGACTTCATATATTTGGAGGAAGTTGATGCTAAAAATGAAAAAATGAGGATTATAGGCCAGAGCTTCTCTAGAGATGTCAAAGTTTGGTTTAGGTCTTTGACTACTAATTCCATTTCCACTCCAAACCAACTCATTGATTTTTTTATACCCCAGTGGGAGGTCAAGAAAAATCACTTACAGTTTCTTGTTGAGTATGAGAGCATTAAAAGAAATCTTAATGAATCAGTCCAATATTTCAATACTCGATTAAATGTAATTTAAAATGCAATTCTGGTTGATATCAAGCCTCCTTAAGGCTTAGCTCTCATATGTTATCTAGATGCATTTGATCCTGATATGGCTTACCAATTAAGGGAAAAAAATTCAGCTACGTTGGAGGATATTGAAAAGAACGCGATCAACATTGAAGCAAATCTATTGATGAAGAGAGCTAGGGCTAGGAATGAGAGGAGATTTACTATTAAATATGAAACATACGCCTCATCTTCTGATGATAAGATGGATACATTGATAAGAACTATTGAAAGGAAGGTTGATAGGATGTCCATCACAGAGAGAGCAAGAGGTTAGAAATCCTAACTATATAGGTCAACAACAACCTTAGTTAAGGATCAAGCAAAGAGAACAATGAGCTCCTAAATAACCACCACAGTAGCAACAAAAAATCAGGACACCCTTTCAGCAGAACTATGCTCAAGGAGAAGAAGAATATGAAGACAAAATTTTTGAGGAAAACCTCCTTTTCAAAGTTGATGATCTGCCTATGTTTTTGACCGAAGATGAGGAGAATTTTGAAAAGAAATATCAGCCTAAAGATGAATATTTTATCCTTGCTAATGATAAAAAATTAGAGACTGAATCAAGTGATTACCAACGGGGGTACTTGAATGCACTTAGTTTACAAAATAGGAAGATTTCATTGAGGATCAGAGATGTTCTGGTTAATTCCATTCAGAAGAGAGTATCTCAGCAGAAAGACACTCAAACAAGGCAGAATCCTCCGAGAAATCCGAGTAAGGGAAAAGAGCCCATGGTCACAAATTAGAACAAGGAAAATCAACCATCCACGGGTTTAGAAAATAAGGAAAAGGACAATCAGAAGAAATAAATTCCATCAAGTTGGACAATGAGACATTGTCATTAAAGAGGTAGACAAAACCACTCCCTTCAGTTTAGAAACATAAATTTCAAAGTCAAAATTGTCTATTCCTTTAACCGAACTTGTTAATAATAACTATCATAAATCCCATGTTTCAAAGATGATTAAATTAGATCCTTTATTCGACATGGTAAATGTCGAAGATGATCAGCCCAAACTCATGTTTGGTCCTGCTATTGATAGTCAATTAGAATATTGTGAGGTTCCTCCTTTTTATTTGAGTCTAAAATCCACCAGTGTATTTTACATAATTCCATGTTAGACTCCGGAGCCTCCCATAATCTAATGCCAAAAGCCATAATGGAGAAGTTGGGCATTGAAATCACTCATCCCTACCATGACTTATACTCCTTCTATTTAGGTAGAGTCCGCTGTATTGGCATTATTAAAGATTTGGTAGTCTCCCTAGAGAATATTCCTGCAAAGAATGTTTTAATGGATGTGGTAGTAGCAGGAATACCACCATGCTTTGACATGTTGTTGTCAATACCCTGGGGGGGAATTACGAGGCACATTGCAGTTAGAATTTTCTGATGCAACTATCCCTATTTTCGATAAAATGAGAAAATTGTACCATGAAACTAAGATGAAATATATGATTACAAGCAAAGAAAAGCCTAACGATCATCCGATAAACGTTGTACATAAAGATTTAGAGTCATTCATTTGGTTTAATGATAGTTGCTTAAAAGATGTAGATAGCCAAATAGTAGATGTAGAATATGTTCCAGAGATCGATAATTGTATTAGAGAAGTTATAGTAAAAGAAAAGGTGAATTTTCTCATCATAATAGAAATCCGAGGAAGCATTGAAAAATTCATAATAGAAATCAGAGGAAGTAGTGAAAGATCCAGAACAACCATTAGATAAAGTGGAATACAGTCCAGAAAAGGAAGAAGAGATAGTTCAGAAAATTGAGCCAAAACATAAATCAAAGTTTCAGCATTTGGAGGATGAGAATGGTTTATGGTCCATGGACTTTGATGGTGCCCTGGGGAAAGATGGGGTAGGCATTGGAATCTGGGTTTGCAGCCCTTTTCATCAGAAAATAATGTCCCTAAAAATGTTAGATTGTTCTCTTATAAATTAGCTTTTTATTGCACTAATAATGAAGCCGAGTATGAAGCACTAATTACTGACCTAAAGATCTTGAAGAGACTGGGTGCAAGAAGGATTGCTGTGTATGGTGATTCAGGACTTGTGATCAAGCAAGTTAAAGGTGAATATCAAGCTAACCATTCTCGAATGAGACAACATAGGAATGATGTACTTGATATTTTGAAATTTTTTTAGGAGTGTATACTTATAATGGTGCCAAGGCATAAAAATCTCATGGTAGATTCATTGGCTAAAGCTGCAAGCAATTTTAAGATCCCCATATTTTCAAACAACAAGTTTGAGATTCATGTGAAACACGACCCACTGTTCCTGACAGCTTGCAGTATTGGAAAGTTTTCTGGGATGATAAGCAGAAAAATAACTTTCTCAAAGGTGAAGAATAACTTGAGAATTGTTCTGTAGATCAAATTTCTGATAAAGATGGCCAGGATATAGAAGCACCTCAGATGGATATACTACAACTAAAAGACAACAATATTCCAAAAGGTCTCATACCTTTGGAATAATTTTTTGACCAAGATGACATAGCAAGGAAGCCTACATTGATGCCTACAGAAAAGGGTATTGAATATGTAAACATTGGGACAACTGACAAATCAAAGTTGTTTAAATTATCCAAATCCTTATCTCCTGAGGTAAAGGTTGAATATGTTAAATTACTTTCTGAATTTTCTGATGTTTTCGTATGGGAATATGTAGATTTAAAGGTGTATGACAAGAACATCATTCAACACACTATTCCGCTCAAGTCTGATCAAAATCCATTTCAAAAAAAGTTGAGAAGGATAAATCCCAGAGTGTTGCCATCAATTGAAAAAGAGGTAAACATACTTTTCAAGTCTGGTATTATTGTCGCAATCAGATTCTCTGATTGGATTTCAAATTTTGTCCTAGTGAGAAAGAAGACTGGAGAAATCTGACTCTGCATAGATTTCAGAAACTTGAACAAAGTGTCCCTCAAGGACAACTATCCACTTCCGAAGATGGACCATATACTTCAAAAAAATTTCGGTTCTTCCCAGATGTCACTATTGGATGGCTATTCTGGGTACAACCAAATTTTGGTGCACGAGGGTGATCACTACAAGACAACATTTACTACACCTTGGGGCACGTTCAAATATGAAAAAATGCCATTTTTTTTTAAAAACACAGGGGCCACATTCCAACGGGCCATGGACATAGAATTTTCCAATGAAAAAGATGTTTTCTTGGTTGTTTATTTAGATGACTTGATAGTGTTTTCACATTCTGATGATGAACATTTGCACCATTTAAGAATTGTTTTCGAGAGATGCAGGAAGTTCAGACTATCTCTCAGCCCAAAGAAAAGAATTTTTTCCATGGAGGATGGAAAACTCCTTGGTCATATCATCTCCAAGGATGGGATCTGGATTGAGCCTTCCCTTGTTCAACCAATTCAGCAGATTGATTTCCCTCGCAGAAAAAAATAAGTACAAGCATTCAATGGTAAGATGAATTTCTTACATATATTCATTCCTAATTTAGTGGAACATCTTAGAGAATTGACAAATATGTTGAAAAAATACAGTGATGTGAAGTGCTCTGAACATTCCCACAAATCATTCTATTTAGTTATGTTTTCCTTGACTACTGCCTCGATTTTGATAAGTCCTTATTATACTAGTGATTTCATAATATTCTCATTTGCTTTTGAGCACACTATGGCATCAGTATTGATGCTGAAAAGGGATAAAACATAGCTACCAATTCATTTTTCAGTCACAATATCAGAGATGCAGCCCTTCGCTACAACATCATAGAGAAATAGGCTATGGATTTTTTTAAAGAACTAAAAGATTTTAGAGTTTACATACTACATTCACTCACTCTTGCCTATGTACCTAATGTAGCTGTGAAAGAAGTTCTCATGCAGACATACCCAGAAGGTAGGAGAGGAATATGGATAGTAGCTTTACTAGAATATGACCTTGAGATCAAGCCCACAAAGCTGATCAAAGGTCAGGGCTTAGCCAAGTTCATGGTTGAGTCAAATCTTCATGCTCTTGACATCAACTTGATTTCAGCCTTGTCCAAAAATGAAGAATAAGTGAATCTCATTCAGGCATCTGATATATTTTTGTCATCTCCACGATATTCTGATATTGTTTATGTGTTACAACAACTAAGCCCTCCGGTAGGCATGACTAAGAGTCAATACAGATCTTTGAAACTTAAAGCTTCAAATTATTGCATACTGGACAATGCACTTTATTGGAAGGATCCCAGAGATGTGTCGCTGAACTGTTTGGTTGAAGAAGAATCTAAGTGATGAATGACATCCACAAAGAATATTGTGGGGGCCACCTATATTGGAAGACCACAGGCAATAAAATATTGAGAGCGGGATATTATTAACCGACACTTTTTTCATATGTTTACAAAGCAGTAATGAGTTTCCATGAATGTCAAGTTTTTTAGGGTAAGATAAAGCTTCTCTCATTAGCACTTCAACCTATTTTAGTACATGCACCATTTCAGCAGTGGGGCCTAGATTTCATAGGTGAGATTCACCCAACATAATCCGCATAACACAAGTGGATATATAGCCACAAATTACTTTACAAAGTGGATCAAAGCGACCTCAACTAGGCAAGCAACAAATTCTATCATCATTCAGTTTTTAAAAACTAATATTTTGTCCCGTTTTGGTTTTCCTACTAATATTATCATAGATAACATGAAAAAATTAAGTTTAAGAATATGACTGAGTTTTGTGACAGATATAACATTATTTTGGGACATTCTACGACCTACTACCTGGAAGGTAATGGATTGGCGGAGTCCTCTAATGAACCTTTGATCAATATCATTAAGAAAATTTTAGAGGCGAATAAAAAGAATTGGCATAAGAAGCTGATCAATTCATTGTGGGCAGATCGGGTGAGTAACAGTAAGTATATTGGCATGTCTCCTTTTCAAGTTGTGTATGGTGTTGATACTGTGTTTCCTTCATCATTAGCAGTCACGGTAATAAAATTTTTGCAAGAAGAAGGGATTGAGGAAAATGGCATACATCATCGTATTAATCAAATTATACACCTTCAACAGACAAGGGATGAAGTATTTCCGAATACTTCAAAACTTCATGACAAGATAAAGAAGATCTATGATCAGAAAACTAAGGAAGAAAACTTCAATATAGGAAATGTGGTGCTCTGTTGGGATGCCATAAATGAAGACAACGGTAAGCATGGAAAATTTGAGAATTTATGGAAAGGGCCATATCTGATTTCATCTTGTTAGGGACATAATGCTTATTTTCTTGAGGAGATATATGGAAATGCGTGTTTAGGAGGTCCAGTTAATGGTAGGATCCCGAAACACTATCTTTTCTAAAAAAAAATCTCGATCAGTTTTCCATTTCATTTTAAATATTAGTTACATTTTCTGCAAATGTGAAGTAGAGAATCACTGGAGTTTGGAGCCCGAAGTGAAGGCCATGGAGCTTCACTGATTTTCTGCCATTTTAAAGAGTTCAGTTTTCAGTCAAGTAAGTCAGTATTGAGTCAATTTTCAGTCATTTGAGTTTGTCTTGAATTAGTTTATTTTTCTGATTTATTAGTTTTTAGTCATGTTATTAATTTTATTTTTGACCGTATTGGTCCAATGGATAAGGCAATGATCTGCAAAATCCAGAGTTCTATGGTTCTTGAAACCTCTTTCAGAGCTATCATCTCAAATAAGGCCAATGTTAGTGTCAGTATTTGCATACTTCCATCAATGATCTTCCTAAAAAATTCATACTTGTTGGCCCACCTTCATGTTTTTTTTAGTGTACTTCAGTCATGAAAGTCAATTTCATCATGTCATTATGTCAGTCAGGTCACCATGAAATCTGGTCACTCAAAGTCTTCATTAGTTCTCTAGGTTTCATTCTTCAAGGTCTAAGTAAAACATCATTTCATTGCATAAGGTCATCAAAAGTATGATATTTATCCAAATAATATCCCTTTACCATCTGAAGAGGACTTTCAAGCATGTAAAGATGGTTTCCAAAGTTACAATTTTGATTTCAAGTGTGAGTTTCATTCCAAAATGTAATTTTATTCCAAAAAAACAAAGATATAATTTTATTTTTTATTTATGTAATTTTATGTCATTTAAATGTAATAAGTATAAGGTTCCCAAGCTACCAACTTAGATTTACACATGCCAACAAAGAAAATATCAAAGTACAAAGAGTTCATATTCCATCAAAATGATTAATTGTCAAAGGAAAGAAATCAAAGTGAAAGGGTTTAAATTGTGAAGTTTAAAAGTTAAATTGAACATTGAAAAAGTGGGTTTTAAAATCATCAAAATCAAATCTCACAAAGTATTTAAACCCAAAATACATTAAAAAAAAATATAATTTTCTCTTTCCATCATCAAGAAACCTCAGCAAAAGCACAGAAATCCAAGAAATAAGGCGAAATTTGCAAAACATAATCGACTCTGCACTCTTGGAAGAAGGAGGGCATTCCTATGTATTACGTTGCGCCCCTATGTTGTACGTTGTGTGCCTGTGTTGTAGGCTGCACGCCAGTGTTGTGCAATGCACACTTGCCCAAAACACTCAGGGAGCTCTAAAAAACTTGCCATTGCTCTCAAACTTAAACAATTGTGCTATATAGCCTCCAACAATCAAGTAAGCCACAATTGTACCATCCCTCTTATTATCAAGTTGATTTTGCAGTTTTTGAATTTGTTTAAAATATTTGGTGTCTATTCTGAGCTTGAAACCCTAGTATCATCCCCTAAATCCCAATTACACTTCCTAACACTCCCTAAGACTTCCTTTTCCTTCTCATATCACTATTAGAACCTATCCTTTCCCCCTATACCACTATCTCCATTTCCCTAAGCACTTTATTACCAATGCCCTAAGACCTAGGATACTCATTTTCCTAGGCTACCAAAACCCGTAACCTATAATAAAATTCCCTATCCTAAATCCCTTATCATTACTACTCCTTGTCACTTCCCTCATTTCATAAACCCTTTCCCCCATCTCCATAAATTTCCCCATCCCATTCCCACTTCCCCAAACTCATTTTTCATTATCATTCAATCTCCCTAGGGTTTTCATACTAGGAAACCTATGGAAGAATAAAAAAACAAAAGCTATAGTGAGAGAGAAGAAATAAAGGAGAGGAGGCCAAACAAAGGAGGGAGAATCCTTAGACTTGAGCCAACAAATACTAGGGAACTCATGGCATCTCCCATGACTGTGACATGTTTTGAATTTTGTGAGAAAATACAAAGGGTCCAACATCATCGTATGTTGAGTAGAATATTCATCTCCAATCTCCATGAAAACCAGGTAACCCTTTCTGGTGTCACTTTCACTGTGTCCACTGCCATAATTTCAGCTGCCACTAGAATCCCAAATGTTGGGGGAAAATGGTTCAAGAAAAAATACTTGGAGGAGATTTAGTTTGAGCCATACATCAAACCTAGGTACAATAATGAAAGAAAGGGGAAGTTTCATTTCTCTTACCTCCTAGAGAGATATGCTCCCATGATGAAAATCAACATGAAATAATTTTCTTGTGAAGGTAAGTTCTCTAGACTTTACACCTATCATATTTGGTTACTCATGCACTTCACAAGGGTCAAAATGCTCAACATACCTTAGTACCTCTTCCAGAGCATTGGAAAGATGGCATATATTGTCCAAAAGAGAGAATATGAGAACCAAATAAACAATATTTTTCACCATTCCCTCATCAAAATCATATTCCTCCATCACCTCAAATAATTGAACATTTGATGGAGTACTTTAATAGCTAATGAAATATTCATTGCTCAACCTATTCATCATGCGCAAGATGTGCCTTCATCATCTCATCCATCCAAATCCATTCCTCCATCTCAACCCATAATTCATGCATCATCATCAGATCGGTCTCCTTCACCCATTTCATCACCATCATCTCCATTTCACATTGAGACTGGGTCACCAAGCAGAGCAGAGATCAGTGAGCCTAGGAAGGCTAATGTGGCTGAGATAGAGCCATTGGAAAAAAAATACCACAGGGGTCACATGAATGTGTTTTCTACACACATAGTGGAAGGGGCCTTGCCTTCTACATCGACAAAGCAGGTAGACAAAGGGAAGAAAAAGATGGCAGAGGTAGAGATTCAGGCAAAGATTAGACATGAGGAGGAGGACCTCCATGAGACATAATAGGATTTTGACCTTGTTGACCTAGATGAGCATGATGATGATGAGATCACTTGCATAGTCATCAAGGAGAAAGAATCCAAGATTAAGGAGCTACAAACTAATCTTGACAGGTCTAAATTTGTCATTAACTTTCTTGAACAAGAGAACCAACAACTAAAGACCAAATATTTCATTGATGAGGTGGAATTCATCAAAGCTTAAAGAGAGGCAGAAAAATTTAAAGTATTTCTTGAAGAGACACTAGAAACATATGGTGTGACAGAGGAACTAGAAGAACAAGTGCCAAGGAGAAGGCCTAGGATTAGAGGGCTGAAAAGAGCTCTAGAACTAGAGAGGAAAAAGGAGGTTGACTTTGCTAATCAACTCACTTTGAATGAAACATTTGCAGTGGTAATCAATGAAAACCAGGAGAAATGGCTTAACAGGGATAACCAACACCTATAGAAGCTTCCAGAGAAGGAAAATAGAGATAATGATATATTGATAAAGAGGGCCAAGCACTATGCCCAAAGAGACAAAATTGCAAGGTCCAAGCTTAAACAAACCAATGCAAAAATTGAATCTTTGACCATGAAAGAAGAGAAAAGGGGGCTTGAAATACTAGCTGAAGCCTCACTCCATGCCTAACCACATCATAAAAAACCAATTAGAAAATTTTGAAAATATTTTGGGTCAAATTTTGAAATTTTTGTTTTTTTCAGCAATCCTAGATAGTCTTGTGACAACTGGACTGTCAAGGGTGAAACTTCCTATGTGTTTCTCTCTTGGTTGAGGCACTTTTTGGCCAAATGAAGACCACCACAAGATGTAAAATGATGAATACATCCAAGTCAACAACTTTTATAACATTTTTTGGACAACTGGCAGGTGAAAAGTTGAAAAAACACACAAAAAATCAATGTTCTGCCTCCGTTTTTTCCTGTACGTTGCGCCCTTGACAAGCTGTGGGAGAATCACTTTTTGACGAGGCAAATCAACTCCATTCCAAAAAATAAAGATAGATCTGGAAATTAGCAAGGATAGGATTTCCAACAAACCATCCTGAGCCCAATTTTGACACCGGGAAGGCCTTCAAAATTGGCCTACAAGATGGAGGATGCCCCTGGCATTGTGAGAGCGCCCCTAGCACAAAAATGGCGCCCTTGAAAAATGTCTAATTTTTCTCAGTTTTCACTGCAATTTCGATTTTCACTTTGGGAAATGATGATTTTACTTATGTAATTGATGGAAGTAAATGTAATTATCATGTTTTTACTATTACCCGGGGTAAATACATTAGCTAAATGTCATCATGAAGTCAAATGAATCAGTTTCATTGTAATTAGGGAGGAGTCACTTGGACCTCCCTACACTTCAACTATCAGTTCAGATTTTTGTGGATCTCTTTCTCAACTCAGGGATTTTGCCCCTGAGGATGAGAGAAAGTGGTTTTGAGTCCTATATCATGTAATTTTTCAGTCATTTCATAGGATGGAATTAGTTGGATGTTGGCATATTGATCAGATACTCTATTGTAATCATTTTTGCAGGAGCTTAATAAAAGTGTTGCAAGTATTTATTTGGGATACCTATGGTATGGTTGTCTAGCATTATTTCATATCTTGTTTCATTTCTATGAATTTATTGTTGGTACATATTCCATTTCATGTCTATTTTATGATAAATTTAAAGTTAGAGAAATAAAATTCATCTCACATGCTCTGTTTTTGGAGAGCTTTCATAGTTTGTTCATATTTCTTTCAGTTTAGGAAGAATTCATCTTTCATGCTCTTCCTAACTCCTCACCTGTTTGAATCATTCCATCCCAAACACCCTAATGTGCTAGCCTTCCCACCTGCCTTTCCCTAGTGAATGGACTGTAACCCCATTCCTATTTTCCCTCACCTAGCCTCTTTGACCTAATATCCTCATCCAACAACCCAATCATATCAAATCAAACCCTTGAAATCATACCTAGCCTAAAACCATAATTCATCCAGCCCTCTTGGCTATGATTTTGTGGAGAGAGCCCTCTACGGCTTGGTAGGGCTAGCTACTAAGCTAAAATATTGGTGTGTGGTTACCTCTGTTGGGATTTCTTCTTCAGCCTTAGAAATCTGGAAGAGTGATAACATACTGGTGTCGTTGCTGGGGAATGAAATATTTATTATCCCTAGTTGTACGACAATAAATTTTGGAATTTGATCCTTTGAATGACAGGGTTAAGTTTTATAAAGGTTGATTCGATAATTGCAGTGCTAAGATTACAGAGTTGTCTTCAAGAAGGTATATCAGAGAAAATCTCGATCATGATCCAATTGATCCAGTAGATGATCCAGAGAAGATTTTTCGAAGGCATAGATATGAAACTACAAACATTCAGTCAAGACCAGTTCCATTGGTAAGATCAGTTTCTCTACCTGCTAAACTACTTTCTCTTGAAGACATACCATATGATCTGAAATTTGAATTGTCAGTGTTTAAATCCAAGTCTAAAACCTCTTTATCTAACATAGTATTCGATCCTTTAAGATCATCTGAGGTCAAGTCATTTTCTAAATTAAACCTTAGTCCTTTGAAGGATTGGTTTCTTAAAGAGATTAAACCCAAATTTGACCTTGACATCAAAGATTGGATCCAATTTTAACACCAAGAGGAAATTTATGTCTCAACTCAACCTCAATTCAATTAATTGTAGTTTTTTCATCTTAACCTTTCACCTCATCATTAATACCTATTACTTTAGTACCTACAACTTCTGTTCCATTACCTATTCAGCCAATCTCTCCTGTTGTGAATCCAACACTTAATTCAATAAGAATCATGGCAAGATTTTCTCCACTTATCTTACCCGCCAAATTGAATGACTTACCTCAAGGTTGTGTCCAAAGACTCCCCTTGTTTGATGAAAACTCTACCATATCTATAAGAGAACATATTTTTAAGGTCACTGACTTCATATATTTGGAGGAAGTTGATGCTGACAATGAAAATGAGGATTATAGTCCAGAGATTCTTTGGAGATGTCAAATTTTGGTTTAGGTCTCTGACTGCTAATTCCATTACCACTCCAAAACAACTCATTGATTTTTTTATAGTCTGGTGGGAGGTCAAGAAAATTCACTTACAATTGCTTGCTGAGTATGAGAACATTAAAATAAATCTTAATGAATCAGTCCAATATTTCAATACTCACTTCAATAGAATTTACAATGCAATTCCTGTTGAGATCAAGCCTTCTCCAGGATTAGCTCTCATACATTTTCTAGATGCATTTTATCTTGACATGGCTTACCAGAAATCCATCTACGCTGGAGGATATGCAAAAGAATGCGATCAACATTGAAGAAAATCTGTTGATGAAAAGATCTAGAGATAGGAATGAGAGGAGAGTTAATATTAAATATTAACCATCCACCTCATCTTTTGATGCTACGATGGGCACATTGATAAGAAATATTGAACGGATGGTTGACAATATGTCCATAATGGAGAGACAACCTGAGGTTAGAAATCCTAACTATAGAGGTCAACAACAGCCTCAATTAAGGATCCAACAGAGAGAACATCTAGCTCCTGAAAAAACACCACATTAGCAACATCAAATAAGGACACCCTTGCGATAGAACTATGCTCAAGGAGAAGAAGAAGATGAAGACACAATTGTTGAGGAAAACCTCCTTTTCAAATCTGATGACCTGCCTATGTTTTTGACTGAATATGAGGAGTGTTTTGAAAAGAAATATCAGCCTAAAGATGAATATTTGATCCTTGATAATGATCATGAATTAGAGACTGATCAGATGATTACCAACGAGGGTACTTGAATGCACTTAGTTCACAAAATATGAAGATGTTATTGAGGATAAGAGATGTGCCAGTTAATCCCATTCAGAAGAGAGTATCTCAGCAGAAAGACACTCAAACAAGGCGGAAGCCTCCCAGAAATCAGAGTAAGGGAAAAGAGCCTATGGTCACAAATCAGAACAAGGTAAATCAACCATCCATGAGTTCAGAAAATAAGGAAAAGGACAATTAGAAGAAATAAATTTCATCAAACGACCATGCTGAACAACAAGACATTGTCATTAAAGAGGTAGAAAAAACCACTCCCTTCAGTGTAGAAACAAAAATTTCAAAGTTGAAAGTGTCTGTTCCTTTAACCGAACTTGTTAAGAATAACTAGTATAAGTCCCATGTTGCCAAGATGCCTAAAGTAGATCCTTTGTACGACATGGTAAATATCAAATATGATCAGCCCAAACTCATTTTTGGTCCTGTTATTGACAGTCAATTAGAAAATAGTGAGGTTATTCCTTTTTATTTGAGTCTAAGAATCAACTAGTGTATTTTACATAATTCCATGTTAGACTCTGGAGCCTCCCACAATCTAATGCCAAAATCCATAATGGAGAAGTTGGGCCTTGACATCAGTCATCCCTACCATGAATTATACTCCTTCGATTTAGGTAGAGTGCGTTGTATTGTCCTTATTAAATATTTGGTAGTCTCCATAGAGTAGATTCCGGCAAATAATGTTCTAATGGATGTGGTGGTAGTTGACATACCGCCACACTTTGGCATGTTGTTGTCAAGATCTCGTGGGGAAATATTATGAGGCACATTGCAATTAGAATTTTCTATGCAACTATCCCTATTTTCGAGCAATTGAGAAATTTATTGTACCATGAAACAAAGATGAAATATGTGATCACAAGCAAAGAAAGGCCTAACAATCATCCGAGAAATGTTGTACATAAATATTTAGATTCATTCATTTTGTTTAATGATAACGGATTAAATGATGTAGATAGCTAGCTAGTAGATGTAGAATATGTTCCACAGATCCATAATTGTATTAGAGAAGTTATACCAAAAGAAAAGGTGAATTTTTCTAGCTCATCAGAACTGAAATCCGAGGAAGCATTGAAAAATTTAGAATAGCAACCAAAGGAAGTAGTGAAAGATCCAAAACAACTATTGGATAAAGTGGAAGAAATTATGGAAAAGAAATAAGAGATAGTTCAGAAAATTGAGCCAAAACAGAAATCAAAGTTTTAGCATTTGGAGGATGAGAATGGTTTATGGTCCATGGAATTTGATAGTGACATGGGGAAAGAGGGGAAGGCATTGGAATCTAGGTCTGCAACCCTTTTCATCAGCAGAATAAGATCCCTACAAATGTTAGATTGTGCTCTTATAAATTAGCTTTTGATTTCACTAACAATGAAGTCAAGTATGAAGAACCGATAATTGGCCTAAAGATCTTGAAGAAGTTGGGTGCAAGAAGGATTGATGTGTATGGTGATTTAGAAATTGTGATCAAGCAAGTTAAAGGTGAATATCAAGATAACCATCCTCAAATGAGACAATATAGGAATGATGTACTTGATATTTTGAAAATGTTTCAGGAGTGTATACTTATAGTGGTGCCAAGGAATCAAAATCTCATGGCAGATTCATTGGCTAAAGCTGCGAGAAATTTTAAGATCCCCATATTTTCAAACAGGAAGTTTGAGATTCATGTGAAACACCAGCCCACTGTTCCCTATAAATTGCGGTATTGGCAAGTTTTCTGGGATGATAAGTAGATAAATAAATTTCTCCAAGGTGAAGAATAATTTGAGAATTTTTTTATAGATCAAATTTGTGATAAATATGACCAGAATATAGAAGCAACTCAAATGGATATACTACAACTGAAAGACAACAATATTCCAAAAGGTCTCATACCTTTGGAAGAATTTTTTGACCAAGATGACGTAGCAAGGAAGCTTACATTGATGCCTACAGAAAAGGTTGTTGAATATGTAAACATTGAGACAACCGACAAACCAAAGTTGGTTAAATTATCCAAATCCTTATCTCCTGAGGTAAAGGCTAAATATGTTAAATTACTTTTTGATTTTTTGATGTTTTCTCATGGAAATATGCAGATTTAAAGGTTTATGGAAAGAACATATTTCAACACACTATTCTGATGAAGTCCAATCAAATGCCCTTTCGACAAAAGTTGAGAAGGATAAATCCCAGTTTGCTGCCATCAATTGAAAAAGAGGTAAATAAACTTTTCAAGTCTGGTATTGTTGTCGCAATCAGATTCTTTGATTGGATTTCAAATTTGGCCCCAGTGAGAAAGAAGACTGGAGAAATCCAGAACTGCATAGATTTCATAAACTTGAACAAAGTGTCCCTCAAGGAGAACTATCCACTTCCGAATATGGAGCATATACTTCAAAGAGTTTTCGATTCTTCCCGAGTGTCACTATTGGATGGCTATTTGGGGTACAACCAAATTTTGGTGCACGAGGATGATCACTGAAAAGATACCATTTACTACACCTTGGGGCACGTTCAAATATGAAAAAATTCCATTCGGTTTGAAAAATGCAGGGGCCATGGACATAACATTCGCCAATGAAAAATATGTTTTATTGGTTGTTTATTTATATGACTTGATATTGTTTTCACATTTTGATGATGAACATTTTCACCATTTAAGAATTTTTTTCAAGAGATGCAAGAAGTTCAAAATATCTCTCAACTCGAAGAAAATCTTTTTTTCCATGGAGGACGGAAAACTCCTTGGTCACATCATCTCCAAGGATGGGATCCAGATTGACCCTTCCCATGTTCAAGAAATTCAACATATTGATTTCCCTAACAGCAAAAAAGAAGTACAAGAATTCAATGGTAAGATGAATTTATTACAAAGATTCATTCCTAATTTAGCAGAGCATCTTAGATAATTGACAAATATGTTGAAAAAATACAGTGATGTGAAGTGGTCTGAAGGTGCCCAGAAATCATTCTATTTAGTTAATTTTTCCTTGACTACTACCCCAGTTTTGATAAGTCCTGATTATATTAGAGATTTCATAATATTCTCATTTGCTTCTGATCACACTATGACAACAGCCTTGATGCAGAAAAGGGATAAAATAGAGCAGCTACCAATTGCATTTTTTAGTCGCAATATCAGAGATGTAGCCCTTCACTAAACCATCATAGAGAAACAGGATCTGGCTTTGGTTAAAGTAATAAAAGATTTCATAGTTTACATATTACATTCACTACAAGAAAAAAGGACATTGGTGAGGATCATGCTTGTGACGAACCTTTAACGTTTGTCACCAATGTCACATATGGTGACGGTCCTTAAAAAAACATCGTTGTAAGTGTATATAGTGATGGTCCTTTAAGGTTCGTCACCAAAGCCATTTTCAATGAAACTTTTGGTGAGGGTCGTTAAAGACCCATCACTAATTATCTCTTTGGTGACACTTCTAGTGACGAACTTTTAATGATCCTCACCGATGCTCTTTTTATTACTTTTGGTAACAGTGAAAAAATGTTCGTCATCATTGATCATTCCAATGATTTTTTTATGACCTTATGTGATTATTAATATATATTTTCAAAATACAATGATTTAATACCATTATTGTGGAGTCTTTTTATAATATGTCCAAGGCCATAGTGGTTAGAGTCAATCAATTTTTCAAGAAGTAATTAGTGTATATAATTTCCTTCAAGTAATGACTAGTGGAATAGTGTTTTCCTATGAGTCAACACATGATTCATATCTAATAATTTTATTATCTAGAAAATTCCCTTTAGATAAAGTCCCACTAGTGTGTGTAGGAAATATATTATTTAATACATAACCAATCTCTGTCAATTTTATTAATGAGAAATACCTAACACTCCTCAAAAATAACATTTCTTAGCACTTCGCATGTCTTGGAACATCTTTGTACCTAGAACATCTTGTCATGAAAATCACACCCAAGCACATGGTGGCATGCGCTAGAACAATGTAGAACTCTTCTAACACCTGTTGGCATGCATGTAGTCCCTAGCATGCCCTGGAACACCTTGGTTGAATGAATTGAGATACATTAGCACTTGGCACACAATTCCACTTGGCTTGTATTGGGACCTATTATTAGTGTGGCTAGCATGCTCCTTTTGAAAAGTCCTGACTTATTAACCCTCTTATTGGTTCTTCCTTTGTTTCCTTGAAAATTCTTGACACATATTGACATACCCTGGAACCCTGCACATCCTTAGCACCTGGCATGTATTGGCATATATTGGCACTATTTGGCACACATAATTAGCACATCCTGGAACTCCTAAGCACAATTTGAGACTTCTTGGAATTCCTTGATATTCCCTATCATGCCTTACCAATCCTTAGCATACCTTTTCACTCCCTCCTTGACATGAAAAATAGAACTCATTAACAGTAGTCCCTGGCACACGTTCCTCATATTCATTAAATTCCATGAATTTTGACCTAGTACTCCCTTAATGTTTTTTCCTATTACTTGTTGAGCCCCAAAGATGTCCTTCTCTTTCACCAAATTTCACTTCAATTCCTTTGTCCTTTATCAGTTGCAGGCTTAAAAGATCAATAGGATTAATTAAATTCACTTTAGGAATGCATATAATGATTGAATTGCTATATTTTCATGGTTTTGTTGTTGTAGTAATTTTTTACTAGACTCAGCTATAGAATGCAGCCATTCTATAGCCAGTCACCTATTCCGTAGCTATATTCATGTTTACACAGGTTACAGGTGTCACTTAGAGGAAAAATGCATATGGTTGAAATCCAGACTTCATATACATCGTTACTTGTCCTCTACGAAGTCTGAGTAAAAACCTCCAAGTGGTTATGCACGTGGAAGAAATCAAAACTACGAGGCAGACTTCTACCAGGACAAGAACTCTACATATGTCTTCAGCAAGAGTACAAGGCTTCCACAAGAGTTCTAATTTGATTTTAATTGGGAAATACACTTATCTCTATTTACTCTCAAGGGTAGTTATGTATTTATTTTATAAGAATGACTCGAGAGAACGAGAGACAGTTAGCTAGATTGATGTTTTGTTGTTAGATATCAAAAGACCGTAATACTTTGTTTTTGAAGTATTTTCCTTTTAATGAAAGACATTCAAATTCATTGCATGATATAAGGCAATATTGAGGCAAATCCAGTGGTATAGGGCCCCTACTGCCCGAGAAGCTCTGTGCATACTGTTTAGATAAGTAACTTTAGCCTTGTTTCATTCCTAATTCAAGTAGTTTTCTGAACTTTATGTTTTTATGCTCATTCACATCAAATGTTACAGCGAGTCTTGTTCTTATGAATTATTCCAAAATATCACTAACACTGAATGAGACATAGCTGTAGTATTTTAGAGCTTAGTTGCATTTTTTTGAACTTTATGTTTTTATGCTCATTCACATCAAATGTTACAGCTAGTCTTGTTCTTACGAATTGTTCCAAAATATCACTAACACTGAATGAGATATAGCTGTAGTATTTTAGAAATTAGTTGCATTTTAGTTCAGTTGTAATACTCCGGAGGTTAATGGCACTCTAGCTCAATTCTGTCCACTGTATTTCAAGTTTGAATGATTGCATTCTAGTTCAGTTCTATCCATTGTATTTCTAGCTTTATTAGCTAGTTGTATTCTAGTTTTGTTAAATTAGACTTAATGGCCTTCATTATTTACAAACTACTCTTGTTCTTAATTTCTACTAATACATCACTATCATAGGAACAAGAATTGGTAGTGTCATTTTGAAGTCTTGATTGTTCTGCAATTTCTCATAATTTCACAAACTGCCTCTTTTCCAAAGCTATTCCAAAAGATTCCTAACTCTTGAATGAGGCTTAACAGTGATATTTTGAGTTGTATAATGGATTAATTTTAGTTTCATAGATTAATTTAGAGTAGAGTTCCTCACTATGTTGCAGACTATCTTTTCCAAATGTGTTCCAACAAATTTCTAGCCATGGATGAGATTTTCTCTGTGATATTGTAGGTTGTTAATTATTTAGAAGAACCTCATTTCATTAAACTCATCCTTTTCTCAAGTTATTCCAATATACTTCTAATGAATTAATTGGGCTGAGTTCATGTTATGAGTTATTTTCTTGTCAAGTTTTGCATTCTCTGTTCTCAAGTGCCATACATAGTTTAGAAGATATTTTGCTCTGTTTTAATGAGTTATTTTCTTGTTAAGTTTTTCATTCTCTGTTCTCAAGTGCCATACATAGTTTAGAATAGATTTTGCTCTATTTTAGTGTGACCAACAATTTCTCTTTACCAACACTTAGTTCTTTTTATCTTAGCATAAAAACACAAAACCAAAAACATTGGAAAAACACTAAACACAACGAAGTAGGAAGCAAATACCTAGGCACATATAGTGCACTTCACTTCAGAAGTTTACTAGCCCTGGTTGACAATTTATGACATCAATTTAGGAACACTAAGTTGAGCAGACATTTTGGCGCCGTTGCCGGGGAAGTGTAATTAGGTAGCCTTGTTTCTTACCTCCCAAAAACAATGATATGCGTAGAGAAAGAGATTCAAGGGGTAGATTCATAAGAAGCAGAAGCTTGATTCCTAGAACACCACTTGTTCCATCAAGACCAAGAAGCAGTACACCTCCAACTCAAACCCACATTCCATCCTTTACTGATCCTAGACTTCTAGAAGATTTAAGATCAGATATTCCATTAGAAATACCTTCCACTTCATCCACTAAACCTGTCTTAGAAGAATATTCAGGGACCCCTGCTAGGGACATAAACTTTTCAACTTTCACAGAAGAATCAACTATGGCAGAAGAAGGGGGAGGAGGAGTTTTTAATGGAGAACACACACTATTTTGAGGGGGTAGAGGTAGAGGTAGAGGAGAAGGAGGTATAGGTGAATAAGGAGGAAGAGGAAGAGGTAGAATAGAAATGGGAAGCTCTTTTGGGTTTCCTATAGTAGATGAAGAAACCAATGCAACTATGAAAAACATTTCACCCTCTGTCCTTCCAAACTTTTATGGACTCAAAACTGAAGATCCTGAAGCCTTCCTATTTGAATTTGAAGTCCTATGTAGAACCTATGACTACTTACAAGATGCTCAAAAACTTAAACTATTCCCTTCAACATTGAAAGGAGCAGCATTAAAATGGTTTATGAGTTTGATTAATAGTTCTATTAGGACATGGGAAGACATGAAACTGAAATTTATAGAGAGGTATTTGGATTACTGTATGCCAGTCAACAATAAGGAGGAAGTGTTTAAAATGTTACAAAAAGAGGATGAAAATTTGCAAGATTTGTTGGAGAGATTTAACTACAACATCAAAAGAGAAAAAATGGAAAACTTAGACCAAGAAACTTTGAAAGCTCTCTTATTGAAGAAAATTAGGGATGAATGGTTATATATCCTTAACATGATGGGAAAAGGGGATATATCTCAGCTCAGATTACCTGAAATAACTGAATTATGTATCAACCTTTCAAGAGGGAAATCTAAAACTGTGAAAGGACCAAGAGACCCTGCTCTTGCAAGGGCAAGTAAGTCTGCTTCTAGGATAGTAAGTAGGGCAGAAATAGGACACATGCTTGATGAATTCAAATCTGATATTTTAGGGAGTCTTAGTGAACAAATAGACACCCTTAAGTTACAAAACAAGCAAAAAGTTGAATTTGATGCCCTAGCGATCTTTTGTCCCAAATGTAGAAAGAAGCATGCCTTGAGAGAGTGCCCTTTGGATGCAAAAGTAGTAGAGACCTGTGTAATTTGTTCAGAAAAAAATGAGACCAAGAGTTGTCCTTCACTTCCTAGTCTTAAAGCTGTCTTTCAAGAAGAAACCTCTACAAATTCCACAGAATCTCTCAATTTTGTCTCTAGAAGGCCTTGGCAAGGACCTCAAACACAAGAATTCCATGATCAGCTGTATAATCAACCCCCACCAAATTGGAATTCTTGGCAGCAACCTTGGCCCCAATTCCAAAATGAAACTCAAACTTGCCAGGCACAAGGAGCACAAAATCCCTATGGAAGATACTCTCAGTACTATCAATATCCACCATATCCACATTTCCCTCCTCAACAGAATTTTCAACAAAATCCTCAAAATCCACAACATCAAAATTCACCACTTCCATTACCATTTCCTCAGAAAACAAAATCTTCAGAACGCATACATGATAGAAGGTCAACAGTTTCCAACCTATTTGATTACTCCTTTACACCTTAATGATGTTCAACTTAGGTCTGGAAGAATACTTGAAAAGAAGAAATCTTATGTAATCATACAAGAGAAAAACAACTCTGAGGAAGATTCTCTACTGGTGAATAAAATTCTTGAAGAGAACACACCTTTCCAAGACCCAAACATTGAAAAATAAAAACAAAAAGAACCAATAATTTCAACTCTTGTATTAGAGCAGCCATCAACATCCACTTCTACACCTCCCTTTCCAGAAAGATTACAAATTGATAGGGGTGTAGAAAAAAAAATTATGGTGCCTAATTATGATTTCCTAGATGAGTTGAGAAATGTTTGTATTAAGATCCCATTATTGCAAGCTATCAAGGAAATTCCAATCTTAGCAAAGACAATAAAGGAGTTGAGCATGAAGAAAACAGGAAAAAGAATAAGAGAGACAAAGAAAATTCAACTGGCAGGAAAAATAGCAGATATCATGATGGGTAAGATTGCCATTCCAAAGTATCTAGACCCAGGAAATCTAGTCGTTAAAATACACATCAATGGAATGGAGATCCAAAACACACTTATTGATTTAGGAGAAGCAATCAATATCATGAGTAGACAAATCATGGATAAACTGAAACTTCCTAATCTTCTTTCTACACCCACATTATTACAATTAGCAGATATATCTGTGATCAAACATGATGGGGTAATTGAAGACATTCCAGTGTCCCTAGATTCTTGGGAGTATCCTGTGGATTTTATGATCCTAACTCCTAAGAATAATCTAGGAGGGCATCCTATTATATTAGGAAGACCTTGGTTAGCTACAACTGATGCTTTCATTAGTTGTAGATCCAGTGATATGTACATCTTTGATGGTAGTTCAACCAAGAAATTTACCTTTTATCCTCCAACAAAGACAATTATAGAATTAGATGATACTCAATGGATTGAGGATGAAGAAGACATACAACCTCTCTTCACAATTTCATAAATTAGTGAAGATAGCCAGATCTTGAATACCTTAGAAAACTTTGAATCCTCTTCGGAATACAAACATGAAAAGTTTTAAGAAGAATCCAACATTGAGTTTTTATCATCAAGACATATTTCTCTTTATTCCATGGATAAATTTGGCAGCTCTACAATTGAGATATTTCCAGGAAAAACTTTAAACATAAACAAGAACCTAGATAAATCTCAACAAGAAGAGCTAGTCAAGATATTACAGAGACATTATTCTACATATGCATGGGAGTACACTGATATGAAAGGGATAAGCCCTAAGACTTGCACTCATCACATCTACATAGAGGAAAATTGTAAACCAATCAGACAACCTCAAATATGGATGAATCCAAATCTTAGGGAAATTGTTAAAGAAGAATTGCAGAAATTGTTAAATGTCAACTTTATCTATCCCATTTCAGATAGTCAGTGGGTTTCTCCTTTGGTAATTATGCCAAAGAAAAATGGTAAATGGAGAGTATGTATTGACTACCGATAATTAAACAAAGCTACTCTTAAAGATAATTTTCCCCTACCTTTCATAGATTAGGTGTTAGATACATTAGCTGGAAAAAAGTACTTCTCATTTTTAGATGGGTTTAGTGGTTATAACTAGATTCAAGTAGCACTTGAAGATCAAGACAAAACCAAATTTACCTATCCTTGGGGTACCTATGCTTACCGAGTATTGCCATTTGGACTATGCAATGCACCTGCAACATTTAAAAGGTAAGTACTACGAATCTTTTCAGATCTAATACATTATTGTGTAGAGGTATACATGGATGATTTCACAGTTTATGGGAACACATTTGAAGAAGCCTTAGCAAACTTGGAAAAAGTTTTAAAGAGATGTAAAGAAGCAAATCTTTCACTAAGTCATGAGAAGTGTTTTATGATGTTTTATGAAGGAATTGTTTTAGGACATCACATTTCAGGGGATGGGATTAGATTTGATGAGTCAAAAGTTGAAGTCATCTCTAACTTATCCATTCCAAGTTGTCAAAAATATGTTAGGAGTTTTCTAGGATTTACAGGATATTATCAAAGGTTTATAGAAAACTTCACCAAGATAGCATCTCCACTTTTCAAATTACTTACCAAAGACTATGAATTCAAGTGGAATCCTGATTTCCAGTTAGCCTTTGAGACCCTAAAAACAAAAATCTCTGAAGCACCTGTTTTAAGGGGACCTAACTAGAAGTTACCTTTTCATATTTCAACATGTTAGCCACCCATGTTTTTATGTCATATCAGCTGGTAGCTAAATATTCTTTGCAGCCTTCAAGAAACAAATTCAGTCCTAAAATTGTTGGTGTTTGAAGTCTTTTTGATGAAACTCATGTTTCTGGTTAATCTTCACAGTTGTTTCCTTCTTCAAACCTCTGATATCCTACAAAAATCCAAGTCAAATACTGCTGCATTCCCCTTTTTTCCCCTCCTTTTCTTCCAACTTACATCATTCTCCATTTTCCATTTGTTTCCATAAAAACCCCACAAAAACATATGTTTTCCCTTTATTCCTTCATAAAATCCATTCCCTAAGGTTAAAAATTCACTTTTTGACCTTGTCCGAACCTTGATTTCTCTTTGAAAACATTGAAAATCCTATAAAATGCAAATTTTATATGATGTTAAGGCTTTTAGCCCCCTCGGGCTAAGCCCCTGGCTTTTTCCCCGATATACCCAAGTGCCAGGACCAACTGCTCAGTCCTTAGGCGCTAAACCGAAAATGCAACCTTTCTTCGTCCATTTTCCTCTGAAAATTCGAAAAAAACCCATTTTATAAAGTTTTAACGTAAGATATTAAAGTCACGTGGTTTACTGTGCGATTCAACCTGGGCCGTCGATCTGTTCCACAGATCGGACGGAGCGGAACGCAGCTTGCCTGGTGGACCCCCCTTTTCCCGTGCTGATTCCAAAAAAACCGTCGGTTTCATTCCGCACCACCCTCCGCCGGTTGGTGGTTTTTTCCCATCGGCCAGCGATTCCATATGCTGGCCGACACGTGTCCCCGACACCGTTCCAAAACCACCGCGCCACCAAATCATTTCGCGCGTTAATATTCGTACCATAACCACGCAGCGGAATCCACATCTATCGTCTGATCTGGGCCCTCCCATTCGACAGCTGTCGATCTTCTGACCTGCTCGACATTTAGCCAACATGGGCGCACGATAACAAAGTCATCGCGCGACCGAGATTCAATCTCCGCCATCAATCTCTACAGATCGACGGCTCATATTCAGTTTCCTGATTCCATCGCCCAGTCAACATTTTCCCACCGAATCTCCGTTGCCCGATCCCAACGGTCGATCACCGCGCGATCGACGGCTCAGATTCGTCCCCCACCATCGATCGCCCAGATTTGATCCTGGTCGTTGGATGATGCCATCCAACAGCCCACGCTCCTCCGCACAGTCCCCAAAGCAGATTGACCTATAAAACCAGATTTTTAACGTGTTTTTGCATCTTGCAGGGTTTAAACTATTTGTTCGCGTTTTTTAAGGAAGATTCAGAGAAGGAGGGTGACGACCCTCCCTTGTTCGATTCCTCCGAGGAAATCGCTCACAGAGTTAGTTTTTCACGTCTCATTGATTTTTTCACAGGCATCGATGCCTTACATGCCCTATGCAGCCCTGCACAAGAAGAAAACCATGAAGATCAATGCAGAGAAAGAGTATCAGATGTTGAAGACCAAGAATGAACCAGAACAACAAATTAGTGGATAGATTTGTGGGGATTAAGGCTAAGACAATTATCAAATGCCTAATCCCCGATCTAAAAACACAATTTGAAGGAAAACCTAAAGTGTTTTAGCAGGAAACTCTCCACCGTCACCAAAAGAGACAGATTCATTCCTCCAAGCAACTAAAGCGCCACCTGTGCCTCAAAGTATTCAATCAAGAACTGAATTTATTGATCAAATTCAAATATTTTACCTCAAAGCAGCCGAAGGGTTATTTCTCCAAGGGATTTAATGACAGAAGGATGGCAGAGTAGCCCTAACATCACACAGAGCCTCAAAGGTCAACAAAAGCTCCCTCCGAGCTTAATTCATGAGTGTAGATCAATTAATGCAGTGAAACACCTGTATGGTTTCTTCATTGAGCCCCCAAGGGCCAAGAAAGACATTAACTCTGCATTAATTGTATTTGAGATCTTTATTCAGATCTCACCTCCTCATTCTTCTATAAATACTTTAGTAGAAGATGAGTAAGGGGTTGGTTGTTAATGTAATTGCTGAAGCATTGTAATTGTGACTGAGCTGAAGACTCTTGATTGTAGATAGGATTTCACTAGATCTTGGAGCTCTGCTTGTAGCAGATAGGTTAGGTTATGAAGAGAGATGGATTAAAACACTGGATTTGAAGATTGTAACTGGTTTGGAGCATCAATACAAGTTGATTTATGGGATCCTGGTCTATGCTGATGGTGATGTTATTCTCACTGTAACTTGTATTTTGTTTCTGTTTTCAATTTGTTTCATTTTCCACTATAAAGAACAGTTTAAACAGGGTTAGGATCTACTGTATATCAGTACCCTTCTCTGGTTGAGAAACCTTTATTTCAATGTTTTCTTTCAATGGTGTTATTTGAAAATGATTTAACTCAGTTTAAGTATAGGGATGCTAGCATTCCCTCGTCTTATAGTCTTAGCTGAATGTTATTTTTAAATGTTACTTTCAATATGTGTTGTGTGAAGATGAACTGAGGAAATTAAGGTTAGCCCTGAGTCCCTTTCTTATTTTCTCAACTATTTGATTGTTTCCCTTAGGATGTGTTAAAAGCTTACTAGTTTCAAAGTACTTATCAGATCTTAGGCCATTCTGTGTTATCTTTGTGATTGTCTTGAAAGTAACCAAGTAAAGAAGAGTTAGGAGAGGATTTGTGGTGCGCCCGACCCGCTAGCTTCTACTCCAAAAATTTCCTTCAAGTTTCCCTTTTGTTTTTATATGTTTTCTATCAGAAGTGTATCAAAGGCTGGCTAGTTTCGAAGTACTTACCAGATCCTAGTTTACTTCTATATTTTTCTTAAGTGTGTGTCAGAAGTTGATTAGTTTCAAAGTACTTATCAGATCTTAGGCTGCTCTTTGTTTCTGCATCTGTTTATTTCTCTTTCTTGATGTATCACTCCATTCCATAAATCAAAACCTAAAATATATCCTTAGGCATAGATGACTTGCCCCATAGACCACTCTTGAACCTGTTGTTCCAATTAAATCCTCTTATGACTCCATAGCCCAATGGACTGAAAACCTGCCATCATCCTTCTTCTTGATCAAAGTTTACTCTTTCTACTTGCAACTTCTCACTTTTGAACCTATTTTCATATAGATCTTTCCGCCTCAGACAGCAACTATGTTCAACCATCCAAAAACCAAACAAACCCTTGGACTTCATAACTAGCCTAATATTATTACCCCAAACTTCAAAGACAAATCCATCTTTGTACACATTGGAGAGATCCCTCTCCGGATTCAGGAGGGCTAGATACTAGAGTCCCAAAGTTGGTTGAAATGATGTTAACTCTGTGATCGGACTTTTTCCAATCTTGCTTATTACAGAGACCTAACATTTCTGGCGACTCCGCTGGGGATCACCCTTCCCTTAATCTTATAAAATTTGATGAGTAAAAAGCAGCCTTTTCAAGCACTACCACATAAATGGTAATCATGATGAAACTTGTTTGAATCAGTGACAATCTAGGTCAACCCTAGGATTCCCATAAGACTTTATCTAGCCTTGGAAAGTCAGCTACCTTAGCCATAAGAGTAGACTGCCTTTGTCTCACAACCGTAGCTAAGTTTTGAAACAAAGTTAGCACATTCTTAGAAACCACACAAATAAAAATAACTCAGAAAACACCGAAAACATTTCAGATTGGTAGTAAAACACTTGCTCTTACATTTCGCTTACCATTGGATGTGTTTTACTTCATACTCTTAGACAGAGTCTGGAAAGGGCCAGGTAGCCTCCGGATCTCACCCTCTTTTAGAGGTGACATATCTGGTGAATGCCTTCCCAGTCAATCTCTGGTTAGAGTTTCTTGTGCTTTGGGATAGCCTTGAAAAGGGATGTCCCACAAGCACTGTGGTGGACAGTGTACTTCTTTGGACACACTCTAAACTTTCCACCTGGCGACTCCACAATCCTAAACAGACCTTAAAACTCCACTGGGAAGAACCCCTATCATTGTAATATCCTTCAAACTTAGTTAGAAGGCTGTAGGATTTAAATTGTAGAAGAAGATTAGTTAACCTCTCAAAGATTGTCATATTTGGTTGAACTTTTCTGGTTTATTCGGGTCTAAAAACATAGCATAGTGGCTCCTAGGAAGATTCACACTAGAGCCCATCCTGACCCTGATCCACCTGAGGTAGTTGATAACCCAGAAATTATCCTTATGAAGTCTCCTAAGATAGAATCCTCAACTATTTTCAGATCTCACATAAGAGCCAATTCAGTTCCTGAAAATATTTCAGCTCTACAACAATCACAAACTGACTTATTGAACCCATTTAGGACTAGGTAATTTGGTGATTTAGATCAGTTAGATTCTGAGTCTTCACATTCATCTTCGGAAACAAGTGAACACCTTGGAAATAGAGAATCAACACCTCCTGATTTACATTTTCTTCATAATCTAGGTGTCTCTCACCCAAGATCAGCTCAGCAAACTACTCCTGTTCCATCCACTTTTGTTCATCCTTCATCCACTGCTCAAACCACTTCATTTCAGCCCACCCCACCTCTTGTCAATCCACCTCCACCACCTATCATGGCAGCATGGTATGCTCCCTTAGTCCTTCCTGTACCATTAGTCAATCTTCCACAGGACTATCAGTCCAAAATTCCGTTATATGATGCTAGCAATACTACAACAGCATCACAACATGTGGACAAGATGAATGACTACTTTGACAGAAATGAAATTGATGATGATTCTGTCAAACTCAGACTGTTTGCTCAAATTTTAGGGGGAGAAGTAAGAAAATGGTTTAAAGGCTTAGTTCCCCATAGTATTAATGATCTCCAAGGCTTCCATCAGACATTCTTAAACAAATGGGAAGTGAGGAAGAATCCTCTCCAATTCCTTGCTGACTATAACAATCTCCATAGGAACCCAGGGGAAAGTGTACAGGCTTATTGTACCATATTTAACAGTGTGTATAATGCACTTTATCTTGAACTAAAACCTCCACAAGGCTTAGCTTTAAACAAATTTCCTGAAGGGTTTGATGCTGAAATGACCTATTCACTCAGAGAAAGAGATTTTGCAACCCTCGAAGATATGCAAAGAGGTTCTCTCTCTGTGGAATTAAACTTAATGGAGAAGAGAGCAAGGATGAAAGCTGAAAAGAGAGTATATTTTAGAGAGGAATCCATCCCTACTACCTCAAGCTCAAAAATGGAAAGAATGATGGAAGAAATGATGAAGAAAATGAGCATTCTAGAGAGGGCGCAAGCAAGTATAAATCAAAACTCTCCTCAAAACAGAAACCAAAACCAGAATCAGAATGTTAGAAGAAACCAACCTCCAAACAGACCTAGGGAAGATGATCAGCAGATCACTCCTCCCTTTCATCAAAACTATTTAAGTGAGGTTGAGGAAACAGATGAAATAACAGAGGATAATGATATGAACCTATTTGGGGTAGATGATGATGACTTCGAGGTTCATTATGATAGGAAACAAGGTCTTTATACACCTTGCGATGACAAAGGAGATGATAATGAAAATTATTATCAAAACATGGAAAATGCTGTCACAGAGCCTTCAAAGGAATATGAACTCAGAAGTAAATCTAATCAACAAACCCCCAACAACAAAACCTCTGAAAAATATTCTCAAAGCAGCACTGCAACCAAGACTAAGACAATAAAAAAAAAAGACAAAATAGTGGCTGATAATTCTGGCAAAGGTAAAGAGAAAGACACTCAAAATCTTGAAAAACAGAGTGCAAAAATTAGTAGTACTAACAATTCAGCTAGTACTCCTTTTTAAACCATTGTGTCAATTGTAGATAAAACCAATCAGCAAGCTGTTGTTGCTGATAAAGCGGCAGTAAACAAGGCTGAAACCAGCACCTTAAAGAATCAAATTCCTTTCAGTCTGGAACAGGAAATCTCAAAGATCAAAATTTCTGTTCCAAAAACTGAGTTAGCCGCCCAACATGTATATAGGTCCAAAATTTTAAAGGCTTTGAACATAGAAGAGAATGCAGACACACTTAATCTTAATGATGACCAACCAGAGCTTATTTTTGGTCCAAATATTGAAGGTAAGTTTCAAGAGGGTCCTGTCCCTCCCTTTTATGTAAGTCTAAACATTCATGACAAAATTTTGCACAATGCTATGCATGACTCAGGCGCTTCCCATAATTTAATGCCAAAAGCTGTAATGGAGAGCCTGGGCCTTGAAATCACCAGACCTTACAAATACCTGTACTCCTTTGACTCAAGTAGAGTTAAATGTCTAGGATTGATCAAAGACCTCTGTGTTAATTTAGCCCAAGTTCCAGCCAAATGTTTGGTCATGGATATTGTTGTGGTTGATGTACCCCCAAAGTATGGAATGCTTCTATCAAGATCTTGGGGGGCTAAGTTACAAGGGACCATGCAAATGGACATGACCTATGCGACTATCCCTATTTTCAATCAGACTAGAAGACTTTACAGGGAGTCCCACATGCAATACATAGTGACAAGTCAAGACATGCCTCAAAACTCTCCTCTGTATGCTATAAGTATGAGCCTTGATTATTTTATCATGTTTAATGATGAAATGCTTACCGAAAAAATCACTTCAACAGAATTAATGGCTGATACGGAGGGAGAAGAACACGGCACTCAAGTGCCAAAACAGTTTGCTGCACTGGAAAAATTTGGCAAATGAAACGCAGGTCTTGATTTAAAAATCGTCGGTCCATTGCTGTTAAATTTTGACAGCAAAGAAAACACCCCTCAACATATTGAAAAACTTTAGGAATCAAATCATACAGAGGACGTTCACCAAACAGATAAAACTGAAAATGATCCTCTTTGGACTATGTATTTTGATGGGTCATGCACTAGAACAAATGCTGGTGCAGGTGTCTGGATTACTAACACTGATAGCAAGCACATAGAATGTATTTCATGTAAATTAAAATTTTAGTGTTCAAACAACATAGCAGAATACAAATCCCTTCTCTTAGGCTTGCATCTCTTGAAGAAATTAGGAGCCAGAAAAATTAACGTGTATGGGGATTCTGAGTTAATCATTAGGCAAGTCAATGGGGAGTATAATGCAAATCATCCCAGACTTAGGGCCTATAGGAATGATGTCATGGATCTTTTAAAAACATTTGAGGAATCCAACTTAAGCTTTGTCCCGAGGAAAAGAAATCTTATGGCCCACAATTTGGCCTATGCTTCTAGAACCTGCCCAATGCTATATGATGACACATCTCAGATAAAATTCAGAACAGTTGTCCCGGATAACAAGAAATATTGGCAGGTGTTTTTTGGAGATAAACAAATAGAAGACTTCATTCAATTCAGAAATGAGTTTGAACTCCATAGTTCAGATTCAGACTATGATACAGACTGCAGTGAAGAAAATTTTCTTGGTGAAGAAGAACCTTCTCCTGAGCTTGTAGATATTAACCTTCAGACTAGCAAACTTAGAAACCAAACAAAATTGAGTGCAGAATCTGAAACAGAGGAGTTGGAAACTCTGCATTCTAAGGATGATAGTTTGCCCAAGGGTTTGGCCCCTCTAGAAGAATTGTTTGATTTTAATGATGTGGCCAATAAACCTAAACTGGAACCTATAGAAACTGAAGTGGAGGAATGCAATATAGGCAGTGAGGAAAAACTGAAAATGATCAAACTGTCCAAAACTTTGCCAGCTCACATTAAACTCAAATACATAGAGCTGTTCAAAGAATTTTCTGATGTTTTCGCATGGAGTTACGAAGATCTTAAGTCCTATGACACTGAAATAATACAGCACAAAATCCCTCTTAAAGAAAACCAAAAACCATTCAAACAGAAACTGCGCAGAATAAACCCTGTCCAGTTGCCATTGGTTAAGAAGGAAATCATGAAGATGCACGATGCTGGTATTATTGTCCCTGTTAGGTATTCTGAATGGGTATCTAATCTGGTATCTGTTAGGAAAAAGACTGGAGAAATCAGGCTTTGTATAGACTTTAGAGACTTAAACAAAGCTTCATTAAAAGACAACTACCCTTTACCAAAAATGGATCATATTTTACAAAGGGTGGTAGGATCTAAAAGAATTTCTTTGCTAGATGGCTATTCAGGGTACAATCAAGTTTTAGTTCACCTTGCTGATCAATTAAAGACAGCTTTTACTACACCTTGGGGCACTTTCATGTATGTGAAAATGCCTTTTGGTCTAATGAACGCTGGAGCAACCTTTCAAAGAGCCATGGACATAGCATTCTCGGAAGAATTGGGCTTCTTCATCATTATCTATCTTGATGATGTCACTGTGTTTTCAAAAACAGATGAAGAGCACTTAGAACATTTGAGGAAATTTTTCGAGAAATGCAGAAATTTTGGGATATCTTTAAACCCTAAGAAGACTTTATTTGGTCTCCAAGAAGGTAAACTTCTTGGGCACATTATTTCTGAGGAGGGTATTAAGATTGATCCCAAAAGGATTGAGGCCATATTGCAAATCCCTCATCCTCGAAACATAAAAGAGTTGCAGTATTTCATTGGAAAGATCAACTTTTTGAGAAGGTTCATCCCCAACTTAGCTGAGCTCCTTAGGAATATCACAAATATGCTGAAGAAGGAGCAAGGGGTGAAATGGACCTTGGAAGCAAAGACATCCTTTGAACTAATAAAACAAGCATTAACCAAAACATCGGTTCTCATAAGTCCTGATTTTTCAAAATACTTTTATATCTTCTCATTTGCATCAGAACATACCATAGCTGCTGTTCTTTTACAGAAAAACCCACAAGGACAGGAGCAGCCTATTGCATTCTTTAGCAAGGCATTAAGGGATTCCCCTTTGAAGTATAACATCATGGAAAAGAAAGCTTTTGCTTTGGTTAAAGCTTTGAAAGACTTCAGAGTATACATCCTTCACTCACACATTATTGCCTTCGTCCCAAATTCAGTCGTTAAAGACATTCTAACACAGGACCCAGATGGTAAGAGAGGTAAGTGGATTGCGGTTATTCTTGAATATGATTTAGATATAAAACCCACTAAGCTCATCAAAGGCCAAGGTCTAGCTAAATTAATGGCCGAATCGAATTGTGAAGTTCTTGATACTAATATGATTAATGCTTTGGATGACCAAGAAGAATTCTCAGCTCCCATTATTGAAGACCATTTTGTGAATTCTCCTTGGTATACTGATATTGTTTATGTTTTTCTTAATCTGAATACACCTCCTGGTTTATCAAAAACAAAGGCAAGATTCCTAAAGTTAAAGGCTGTAAACTATTGCATTATTGATAAATGTCTTTATTGGAAAAATGCAAGTGGTATATTGCTTAAATGTTTGCCTGAGTTTGATGCAGAAAAGGTTAAGCAAGAATTCCATGAAGGAGAGTGTGGTGGTCATTTGTACTGGAAGTCAACAGCCAACAAAATTTTGAGGGCTGGTTTCTATTGGCCTACTCTTTTTCCTGATATACACAAGATGACCACTACTTGCCATAAATGCCAATTGTTTGAAGGCAAGAGAAAATTACTACCCCTGCCTCTACATCCAATCACTGTTGAAGCTCCTTTTCAATAGTGGGGACTTGAATTCATAGGATAAATCCATCCCTTGTCTTCTACCCAGCATAAATGGATTCTCACAGCCACAGACTACTTCACTAAGTGGATAGAAGCCATTCCTTGTAGGCAATCCAATGACTCAGTTATCATAAAATTTATGGAGAATAACATTCTTTCAAGATTTGGCTATCCTACCAAGATAATCATCGATAATGCAGTAGCATTTGCATCAAAGAAAATGGTGGAATTCTGTCATAAATACCAGATAACATTGGGGCATTCCAAGGCCTATTACCCTTAAGGCAATGGACTTGTAGAATCTTCAAACGAAATCTTAGTGAACATAATCAAGAAACTGTTGGAAGACAACAAAAAGTCTTGGCATACAAAATTGGTTCATGCTCTTTGGGTTGACAGATTGACTTTGAAAAAATCTATTGGTATGTCACCTTTTCAGCTGGTGTATGGTAAAAATGCATTTTTTCCCAATAGTTTTGGTGTACCAGTTATGAAGTTAATTCAAGAGTTACAGACTGAAGAAAATGACATGACCAGAAGTATAAATCAAACCATTCATCTTCAGCAAACCAGAGAGGAAGTGTATAACAAAGCATTACAGAAACAAGACAGTATCAAGAAGATATTTGATAGAAGAACAAAGGCCAGCAATTTCAAGATTGGGGACAAAATTTTGAAGTGGGATTCAAGGAGGGAAGAAAAGGGAAAGCATGGAAAATTTGACAATCTATGGCTTGGCCCTTACTCTATTCATTCAGTCGCTGGTAATAATGCATTTTTCCTATAGGAGTTGGATGGAACAGAATTGTTTGGGGGTCCTGTCAATGGCAGGATGCTTAAGCATTACCTCTCTTGATCCCTTTTATGTTTTGAAGCCTTTCTATCTTTGTTCCATTATAAATATTTCGTCCACCATTGCATTCAAAGTTATCAAAAATAAAAAAATACAAAAAAAAAAGAGAAAAGAAAGAAAATAGGGTAGAAATGAAAACAAGAAAGGCAAAGCCCCATGCCAAAAAAGAGAAACAAATACTGAAAGTGTGCAAGCTCAAATGCCACTCCTCAAGAAACACCCCCCTAGTTAGTCAAATAGCTTAATCTTGACTAACTAGTTTTAAATTTACTGCTGATAGGGTAGAAAATTTGATTTGCCAAACTGTCTAATCTTGGCTTATCAGTAGGTAGATTAGGAAAGAAATGAAGGTTCAAATAAACTCAAAATCTGAACCAACGTTTCCAAATAGATGATGACTCAAAACTGTGTTTTCTTGTGGGAGTCATAAAAGAGAAAGACTGGTTCTAATTTGCCCAAAATCTGAATCAGTAGAAAAGCAAAGATAGCTCGAAGAAAAAAGAAAAAAACGGAGCTATGAAAAGGATAAAGGAAGTGCTCAACTTTCAGATCTTAAGCCTTCCCTTTTTGTTTTTGATTTCCTGCAAATAAATAGTCTATGTGCAGCTTGTTCTTTTGCCATAGATCACAAATAGTCAAACAGTGTAATCTTGACTAGGTTGTTTTTAAATTTCTGTTTTAGAATTTAGAGAATGAAAGTCTGATGGACAGTTTAAACCCACCAGACAGTAGATTAGGTAGAGAAATATTTGAGCTCAACTGTTTAATCTGAGTTCATGGAGAAATAAGGAGTAGACTTAGATTAGTTTTTATGCTTTCAAAAGAATAAAATGTTGTGAAAAGAGTTGCCAGTCCAAGTGCACTCTGATGAAGAAAAACTGTTAGATCAGTAGGATTGGGTAGGTAGAAGTTGTATTGATGAAGTTCATGTTTCTTTCATGACCGATATTATTTTTCAGAGCAAAGCAAGAGAAATTCAAAGGATGAGGCATATGGTCAGCATCCCAGAGAAATCAAGTCTGAATTCTTGATGCCTTCAAGAAGGCACCATCCCCAAGTGGAGCCACTGTTAGCCACCCATGTTTTTATGTCATATCAGCTGGTGGCTAAATATTCTTTGCAGCCTTCAAGAAAAAAATTCAGTCCCGAAATTGTTGGTGTTTGAAGTATTTTTTATGAAACTCATGTTTCTGTTTAATCTTCACAGTTGTTTCCTTCTTCAAACCTCTGATATCCTACAAAAATCCAAGTCAAATACTGCTGCATTCCCCTTTTTTCCCCTCCCTTTCTTCCAACTTACATCATTCTCCATTTTCCTTTTGTTTCCATAAAAACCCCACAAAAACATATGTTTTCCCTTTATCCCTTCATAAAATCCATTCCCTAAGGTTAAAAATTCACTTTTTGACCTTGTCCGAACCTTGATTTCTCTTTGAAAACATTGAAAATCCTATAAAATGCACATTTTATATGATGTTAAGGCTTTTAGCCCCCTCGGGATAAGCCCCTAGCTTTTTCCCCCATATACCTGAGCGCCAGGACCGATTGCTCAGTCCTTAGGCGCTAAACTGAAAATACAACCTTTCTTCGTCCATTTTCCTCTGAAAATTCGAAAAAAACCCATTTTATAAAGTTTTAACGTAAGATATTAAAGTCACGTGGTTTACCGTGCGATTCAACCTGGGCCGTCGATTTTTTCCACAGATCCGACGGAGCGGAACGCAACTTGCCTGGTGGACCCCCCGTTTCCCGCGCTGATTCCAAAAAAGCCATCAGTTTCATTCTGCACCACCCTCTGCCGGTTGGTGGTTTTTTCCCATCGGCCAACGATTCCATACGCTAGCCGACACGTGTCCCCGACACCATTCCAAAACCGCCGCGCCACCAAATCATTTCGTGCGTTAATCTTCGTACCATAACCACGCAACGGAATCCACATCCACCGTCCGATCTGGGCCCTCCCATCCGACGGCTGTCGATCTTCTGACCTGCTCGACATTTAGCCAACATGGGCACACAATAACACAGTCATCGCGCGGCCGAGATTCAATCTCCACCGTCGATCTCTATAGATCGACGGCTCATATTCAGTTTCCCAATTCCATCGCCCAGTCAACATTTTCCCGCTGACTCTCCGTTGCCCAATCCCGACCATCGATCACCACGCGATCGATGGCTCAGATTCGTTCCCCACCATCGATCGCCCAGATTTGATCCTGGCCGTTGGATGATGCCATCCAACAGCCCACGCTCCTCCGCACAGTCCCCAAAGAAGATTGACCTATAAAACCGGATTTTTAATGTGTTTTTTCATCTTGCAGGGTTTAAACTATTTGTTCACGTTTTTTAAGGAAGATTCAGAGAAGGAGGGTGACGACCCTCCCTTGTTCGATTCCTCCGATGAAATCGCTCACAAAGTCAGCTTTTCACGTCTCGTTGATGTTTTCATAGGCATCGATGCCTTACATGCCCTACGCAGCCCTACGCAAGAAGAAAACCATGAAGATCAATGCAGAGAAAGAGTATCAGATGTTGAAGACCAAGAATGAACCAGAACAACAAATTAGTGGACAGATTTGTGGGGATTAAGGCTAAGACAGTTATCAAATGCCTAATCCCCGATCTAAAAACACAATTTGAAGGAAAACCTAAAGTGTTTCATCAGGAAACTCTCCACTATCACCAAAAGAGACAGATTCATTCCTCCAAGCAACTAAAGCACCACCTGTGCCTCAAAGTATTCAATCAAGAACTTAATTTATTGATCAAAGTCAGATATTTTATCTCAAGCAGCCGAAGGGTTATTTCTCCAAGGGATTTAATGACAGAAGGATGACAGACTAGCCCTAACATCACACAGAGCCTCAAAGGTCAACAAAAGCTCCCTCCAAGCTTAATTAATGAGTGGAGATCAATTAATGCAGTGAAACACCTGTATGGTTTCTTCATTGAGCCCCCAAGGGCCAAGAAAGACATTAACTATGCATTAATTGTATTTGAGATCTTTATTCAGATCTCACCTCCTCATTCTTCTATAAATACTTCAGTAGAAGATGAGTAAGGGGTTGGTTGTTAATGTAATTGTTGAAGCATTGTAATTGTGACTGAGCTGAAGACTCTTGATTGTAGATAGGATTTCACTATCTCTTGGAGCTCTGCTTGTAGCAGATAGGTTAGGTTATGAAGAGAGATGGATTAGAACACTGGATTTGAATATTGTAACTGGTTTGGAACATCAATACAAGCTGATTTATGGAATCCTGGTCTATGCTGATGGTGATGTTATTCTCACCGTAACTTGTATTTTGTTTCTGTTTTCAATTTGTTTCATTTTCCACTATAAAGAACAGTTTAAACAGGGTTAGGATCTACTGTATATCAGTAACCTTCTCTGGCCGAGAAACCTTTATTTCAATGTTTTCTTTCAACGGTGTTATTTGAAAATGATTTAACTCAGTTTAAGTACATGGATGCTGGCGTTCCCTCGTCTTATAGTCTTAGCTGAATGTTATTTTTAAATGTTACTTTCAATATGTGTTGTGTGAAGATGAACTGAGGAAATTAAGGTTAGCCCTGATTCCCTTTCTTATTTGCTCAACTATTTGATTGTTTCCCTTAGGATGTGTTAAAAGCTTACTAGTTTCAAAGTACTTATTAGATCTTAGGCCATTCTATGTTATCTTTGTGATTGTATTGAAAGTAACCAAGTAAAGAAGAGTTAGGAGAGGATTTGTGGTGCGCCCGGCCCGCTAGCTTCTACTCCAAAAGTTGCCTTCAAGTTTCCCTTTTGTTTTTATATGTTTTCTATCAGAAGTGTATCAAAGGCTGGCCAGTTTCGAATTACTTACCAGATCCTAGTTTACTTCTATGTTTTTCTTAAGTGTATGTCAGAAGCTGATTAGTTTCAAAGTACTTATCAGATCTTAGGCTGCTCTTTGTTTCTGCATCTGTTTATTTCTCTTTCTTGATGTATCACTCCATTCCATAAATCAAAACCTGAAAGAGATCCTTAGGCATAGATGACTTGCCCCATAGACCACTCTTGAACCTGCTGTTCCAATTAAATCCTCTTATGACTCCATAGCCCAATGGACTGAAAACCTACCATCATCCTTCTTCTTGATCAAAGTTTACTCTTTCTACTTGCAACTTCTCACTTTTGAACCTATTTGCATATAGATCTTTCCGCCTCAGACAACAATTATGTTCAACCATCCAAAAACCAAACAAACCCTTGGACTTCATAACTAGCCTAATATTATTACCCCAAACTTCAAAGACAAATCCATATTTGTAAACATTGGAGAGATCCCTCTCCGGATTCAGGAGGGCTAGATCCTAGAATCCCAAATTTGGTTGAAATGATGTTAACTCTGTGATCGGACTTTTGCCAATCTTGCTTATTACAGAGACCTAACACAATAGATGCCTCAGATACAACTTTAGGAGTAGTATTGGGACGAAAAGACCTGATTCCTTATGCCATCTACTATACAAGTAAAAATTTGACTCCTTCAGAGTTAAATTATACTGTAACCGAAAAGGAGTTTTTATTTGTTGTTCATGCTATAAATAAATTTAGACACTATATAACAGGCTATGAAACTTTTGTTCACACAGATCACTCTGCAATTAGATATCTAATGGACAAATCAATTCCTAATGGAAGAGTTATAAGATGGTTATTTCTTCTATAGGAATTCAACATTACCATTCTAGATAGGCCTGGAAAACAAAACACAGTAGCTGATTTCCTATCTAGACTCCAAAACATTAAAGACAACACCCCAGTTGAAGATCAATTCCCTGATGAATATCTTTTTTCAATTTCTACTCATACTCCTTGGTTTGCTGACATTGCTAATTATTTAGTTTTAGGGAAATTTCCTTCAATAGTGAATGAAAGGGACAAAAGAAAGATCATTTATGACAGTGCAAAATATTCATGGATTGCTAATGAGTTATACAAAACAGGTCCAGATTTTATCATTAGGAGATGTGTTCGAGAAGATGAGATGCCTGAGATCCTCAAGGCATGTCATGATGAACCTTGTGGCAGACACTTTGCTAATAAGAGGATAGCTTATAAGGTTATTCATTTAGGATACTATTGGCCATCCCTTTTTAAATATGCTAAAGAATATTTCAAAAGGTGTGACAGTTGCCAAAGGGTAGGGAAACCTTCTGCTTCAGGTGAGATGCCATTGCAGCCTCAGGTACATATTGAACCTTTTGAGAAATGGGATTTATATTTTGTAGGACCTATTAGTCCTCCATCAATACAAAAGAAATATATATTAGTTTGCACTGATTATGTTACCAAATGGGTAGAGGCCAAGCCATTAATTTCTGCTACTAAAGCATCTCTAGTTAATTTTCTTTTTGAGGATATTTTTACTCGTATTGGTGTCCCAAGGGAAATTGTTACAGATCAAGGAGCTCAATTCACATCAAGGCTAGTGGAACAAATGATGGAGAGGTACAAAATCAGACACATAAAATCTACTCCCTATCATCCACAAGCAAATGGTCACGTGGAATCTACTAATAAGGTTAATGAAGGGATCCTAACAAAGACTGTTCATTTACATAGAAGAGATTGGGAAGATAGGATTCCTGAAGCCTTGTGGGCCTATAGAACTACATGGAGAAGCACAACAAGTCATACTCCTTATGAACTTGTTTATGGAAAACAAGTTTTGTTTCCCATAGATTTTCAGATTCAAACTTTTAAAATGGCAGTTCAGCTAGGACTTGATCTAACAGAAGCACAAAAGCATAGATTGGAGTAGATTAATGAATTGGATGAGATCAAACAGGATGCAGTCCAGAAAACAAGTATAGTCCAACAGCAAAGGACTAGATGGCATGATAAGTACATCAAGGAAAAGAAGTTCAAAGAAGGTGACTGGGCTCTCTTGTTTGATTCAAAGTTCAAAGATTTTCAAGGTAAATTCCAAACACATTGGCTTGGGCCATATGAAGTTATGAAATTTTTTGACAATGGAGGAATAAAAATCAGGACAATAGATGAAGAGAAGATCACTTTTATTGTAAATGGTCATAGATTGAAGCTGTATCATAAGCCACTTTCAAGAGAAGAATTTGTCAAGAGATTCCATGAAAACAGTGATGTGAAGTTAATGAAGAAGAATTTTTCTTCTTCATCAACTTAGTTGAATTTTCTGAATTCAAATGCATGAAAAAAAAAAGTATAAACATGAAAACTAATCACTGATTAGCATGTTTATACAGAAAAGATAAAGTGAAAATCAGAATCCTTCTGACACTTTAGCTTTTCAAATTTGTTCTTTTTTTGCAAGCAGCTATCACAAAATCATAAGTCTCACTCCATCATGTCTCACTTCATTCATATTTCATTCACTCCATTCATTCATATTTCATTCACTCCATTCATCCATACTTCATTCACTCCATTCCATGGTCCACCTCATTTTCATCTCAGATTTTAAAATTTGATCTCTTTCTGCAACTGAATATTACAAATCATAAGTTGCAGGCCACTTTTCATATTTCACTCCACTTTACATTTATGATCCATTTCATTCCATTACATTTCACTCCACTCATGCTCCATTACACCATATTTCATGATCCATTCTAATCCATTTCATACTAAACTCCATCCATGTTTCAAATCATTTCATTTCATATTTCAAAGCTCCTACAGGTATATTCTATAGTCAGACATTCTGCAGCCAGCCAGACATTCTGCAGCTAGCCAGACATTCTGTAGCCAGATACCCTGCCTGAAACTATCCAACAACTACTTGTTCAACAAAAAATTCACCTTGCACACCTATGTCAACAAGCAAAATCAAAGGGATTATAAAGACTGAAGAATCAATGATTTTCAAAGGAGGACAAAGCATATCAAAACCACAAAAATTAAAGGAAAGGCAAAGGTAAAGTTGTGAAATTATTATGATGACAAAATATGAAAGTTATAGTATAGTTAAGTCATGTATGATTCAAAAAGTTGTTTTGATTATTCGTGTTGATCATGCCTATTAAACCTATCATAAAAAATTTGGACAAAATCCCTTCCATTCTGCCATATCAAATCATCATTTAAAACTTAACAGTTAAGTACTGAAGTGACCTATTAGGTCACATCACTAGCCCGAAGTATTCAGTGATGATTTTGAATTTCTCACGAGATGTTTCCGTGGTCTTTTCTTCCATGATGGCTCTCAAACTCATTAATTCATGTGAATCACCCTCACCATATTTCACTCATTCTATAACCTCTTCATGTCATCCTTCCGTAGCTAATTCCTACTGCATAAACAGAGAAGGCACCTTTGGGGTAAAAAAAACTCTCTAACAACCATTTTCACCATGGATAGAAGAGCAGTAAATTGAAGGTTGAGAAGAGAAGCCATGGGTCTCATCGTCAGGTCCAAACCAGTCGGAACCAAATAATTAGAGGGTTACCCACAAATTAGAGAAATGCTACAGCAGGTTGGGTGGTTACAGTTTTTGGAAAAGTTCAATGGTTTTCATAAGGAAGTAACTAAGACATTTACACGGTCCTTCAATGGAGCAGAAGTTGAAATAAGAGATGTTAAATTCACTATTACAGAATCTTTCATTGCAGAAGCAGCAGAATTACCTAGGCAAGGTGAATGATGGTTCAAAAATTAGGAATTTCATAATGAGGCATGGAGGCAAATGCTCAAAACACCAGGTATGGATATTTCAATTTTTAAGAAGGGAATTCCTAGCTCAGCACTAAAGAATAAATGGCGGAATATGTTGCTCATTTTGCAAAATTTTATAACTTGTGAGGGAAGGTTTGGTACCTTATATATTTATCATATTCGGCTAATGATGCATTTCTTAGATGAAGAAATCAATTTACCCTTTTTCTTACTTCATAGCCTAAAGAGAATGACCTCTAATGTTCAAAAGAGGGTTCAATTCTTGGAAACCACTTTGTATCACCATGGCCTAGTTAAAATCCTAATTGAACATCATTTGAGAAAAGTGGGAGACAATTGGGATGAGTTCCTAGTGAGGAATCACTTTGAATAACAAAAGGAATCTCCATCTGAAGGCAAACTTACAAGAATAAGTAGGAGAAGGAAAATTTCCAAATCTGTTGAAACTAAAACTAGTAAGTCCATACAAGAGGACAGTGAGGAGATATTTTTTGAGAAATTGGTTGAAATTAAGAAACAAATTAAAAATGAGAAGATGATAATAAGGTATGCCAAGGAGAGAGGTGAAGGACCATCTCAACCAAGAAGAAGCCACAGACTTAGAGGTATATTGAAGAAAACAGGGGTTAAACAATGGGGAATCATAAACATTGAGGATGAAGAGAAACCAACTGCTAGATCACCTGAGTACAAGTACGAAGATGATCTTGATGAAGGAACTCCAGAGATAGACCCAGCACAACAACAAATCTATAATTATGTTGAGTCATTGGAAAAGAGAGCCTTAGAAAGTAGAGGAAGAACTCCTAGCCCATCAGAATCTGCAATTGATGTACTAAGAAGAGACACATATGAGTTATAAGTACTCAATAAAGAATACAAAATGAAATGAAAATGAAAATGAAATTTTGAGGGAGTAGGTTAAGCTAAAAAGTGATATGAATACAACTCTCTCTCTGCAAATGGAAAATTTGTACAAGGCTAGTGAGAAATTGAAGAAGAAAAACAAAAAGTTGAGCATGGCACTTATAAATTTGAGATTCAAGTTGGTCATAAGGAAGCCTAGGAGGCCATTGAACATCAGGCAAATCAGAAGAAGGCTATATGTCCTAGTAGAAGTTTCAGAATATATGGATTAATTGCATGAGGACATGCAAAGGCTTTGCAGTGGGGGTATGTTGAGCCCCAAAGATGTCCTTCTCTTTCACCAAATTTCACTTCAATTCCTTTGTCCTTTATCAGTTGCAGGCTTAAAAGATCAATAGGATTAATTAAAGTCACTTTAGGAATGCATATAATGACTAAATTGCTATATTTTCATGGTTTTTTTGTTGTATTAATTTTTGACTAGACTCAGCTACATAATGCAGTCATTCTGTAGCCAGTTGCCTATTCCGCAGCTATCTTCATGTTTACACAGGTTACAGGTGTCATTTAGAGGGAAAAATAATATGGTTTAAATCCAGACTTCATCTACGTCGTTACTTGTCCTCTACAAATTCTGAGTAAAAACCTCCAAGTGGTTATGCACGTGGAAGAAATCAAAACTAAGAAGCGGACTTCTACCGGGACAAGAACTCTACAGATGTCTTCAGCAAGAGTACGAGGCTTCCACAAGAGTTATAATTTGATTTTAATTGGGAAAGACACTTATCCCTATTTCCTCTCAAGGGTAGTTATGTATTTATTTTATATGAATGACTCGGGAGACTGAGAGACAATTAGCTAGATTGATGTTTTGTTGTTAGATCTCAAAAGACCGTAATACTCTGTTTTTGAAGTATTTTCCCTTTAATGAAAGAAATTCAACTTCATTGCATGATATAAGGCAATATTGAGGAGATTTGTATGCTAATCCGGTGGTAGAGGGCTCCTACTACCCGAGAAGCTCTGTGCATACTATTTAGATAAGTAACTTTAGCCTTGTTTCATTCCTAATTCAAGTAGTTTTCTGAACTTTATGTTTTTATGCTCATTCACATCAAATGTTACAGCCAGTCTTGTTCTTATGAATTATTCCAAAATATCACTAACACTGAATGAGACATAACTGTAGTATTTTAGAGCTTAGTTGTGTTTTTCTGAACTTTATGTTTTTATGCTCATTCACATCAAATGTTACAGCTAGTCTTGTTCTTACGAATTGTTCCGAAATATCACTAACACTGAATGAGATATAGCTGTAGTAATTTAGAAATTAGTTGCATTTTAGTTCAGTTGTAATACTCCGGAGGTTAATGGCACTCTATTTCAATTCTTTCCACTGTATTTCAAGTTTGAATGACTGTATTCTAGTTCAGTTCTATCCATTGTATTTCTAGCTTTATTAGCTAGTTGTATTCTAGTTTTGTTAAATTAGACTTAATGGCCTTCATTATTTACAAACTACTCTTGTTCTTAATTTCTAATAATACATCACTATCATAGGAACAAGAATTGGTAGTGTCATTTTGAAGTCTTGACTGTTCTGCAATTTCTCATAATTTCACAAACTGCCTCTTTTCCAAAGCTATTCCAAAATATTCCTAACTCTTGAATGAGGCTTAACAGTGATATTTTGAGTTGTAGAATGGATTAATTTTAGTGTCATAGATTAATTTAGAGTAGAGTTCCTCACTGTTGCAGACTATCTTTTCCAAATGTGTTCCAACAAATTTCTAGCCATGGATGAGATTTTCTCTGTGATATTGTAGGTTGTTGATTACTTAGAAGAACCTCATTGCATTAAACTCATCCTTTCTTCAAGTTATTCCAATATATTTCTAATGAATGAATTGGGCTGAGTTCATGTTATGAGTTATTTTCTTGTCAAGTTTTGCATTTTCTTTTCTCAAGTGCCATACATAGTTTAGAAGATATTTTGCTCTATTTTAGTGAGTTATTTTCTTGTTAAGCTTTGCATTCTCTGTTCTCAAGTGCCATACATAATTTAGAATATATTTTTCTCTGTTTTAGTGTGACCAACAATTTCTCTTTACCAACACTTAGTTCTTTTTCTCTTAGCATAAAAACAAAAAACCAAAAACATTGGAAAAACACTAAACACAACGAAGTAGGAAGCAAATACCTAGGCACATATAGTGCATTTCACTTCAGCAGTTTACTAGCCCTGGTTGACAATTTATGACATAAATTTAGGAACACTAAGTTGATCAGACAGTACTCCTTAACACTCCTCAATATGAATTAGCACTCTGTAGCACACCTTAGCACTCTTCAACATGCCCTTCCACTTCATAGCATGCATAACACTCTATGACACATATTGGCACTTGTCACATGTTGGCTCTTGGAAAGTCTTAGCATGTATGGAATATGTTGACATGCCTTGGTATGATTTGGCATGGTTTAATATTAAATTTATTTGAGATCAATTGTTGGAAAGTAGATGAGAAGAAACAAAGGAATACTTTGGCACTTAGAATGCATTAAGACTTTTCACTTGGCACGTATTGGCACCTAGAGTTAGTGTGCCTAGCATGCCCCTCTTGGAAAAGGTAAATTGATGACTTATTAAACCTCTTATGTGTTATTTTCCTTGTATTTTAACTTTTTTCTCCCTTTTTTTGCCTTGACAGTCCCTGGCATGCATTGACACACCCTTGCACATATTGGCATGCCTTATCACTTGGAACATCTTAGCATGTTTGACATGCCTTCACACTATCTGACACATCTTAGCATTCCCTAGCACGCCTTGGCACTCATGTCCTCATAGCCAACCTTTACAATTTTTCACGACTTGGGAACCCAATAAATTCCTTGGTTACTGCAGTTCATGTGACAATATTGGCTTTCTTCAACTGAATCAACTTGACCAATTACACCTACTACAAGTATATTGTGCCTTCTTCACCTAAGAACTACCTATAAATCATCTTCTACCACTCAGGTCCAAGCTCAACTTGTCCCACTTAACTATTTACCAAGACAAGGATCACATGAACTAGCCATGGCCAAAAAACAACTAAGAAGCATAGCTTACATAGGAAATACTTCACATGTATGTTCATTTCATATAAATAGTAGAACATTATCTGAGAGTTTTCAAGAACCAAAAGATGCACAAGGCACGCAAGATATAATCCAACACAAATTTAGTTCCCCATAAATTATACACAACAATGTACAATATGCATTTATCTAGAATAGTTTAAAACATGAGCATGTAACCAAAGTGTGCCACATATCATATAAAAAAAATAGCTAAAGGCAAAACAATATTGTGCCTAGTACAAAGTGATCTCCCTTTTTTCTAAAAATACTATGTTGAGCCCCATATAAAAACTGTAGGATTTCCTTCTGTAAATCCTATTCTTAACTTCTCCTAACGCACTTCGTCCTTAGCACACTTGATTTTGCTAACACTCCCTAGCACACACTATTATTCGTTCCTTTCCATGCATTTTGACCTAGTTATCCCTTGATATGCCCCAAAACTCCCTAACACTCTTCAATATGCATTGACATTGTCTAACATGTGTTAGCATGCCTTTTCATTCCTAATGTGCATGCCCTCACCCTCCCTAACTATCATGCCCTAACAACTACCCTTACTTAATTTTCAACTTGGGTACCCAACCAAGCCCTCGCTTGACTACAAGATATTGACCAAGTTACAGTTACTACAACTAGACTATGTTGTTGAATTGTGTAGCTTGCGAGGTACTCCACAAGCTTAGTGATACGGGTTTGTGTGATTTTGGTCACAAAAGGCTATGTCGGAAAAGAAGTCAAGCAAAGGGATTTTGGACCCAAGATGGGGTTTAAAATATAAAAGAAAATTAGAAAGAAAAATTAATATTTCCTAAGGTCTAAGTGGATATAACCCATAAGTTCTATAGGGTTCTTAAGAGGTCTAGGAAAAACTATTTAAGGAGGCCTTAGGATGAAGGAAATAACAACAAGTGATAAGGATCTCATTCGATCAAGGGGGCAAAGAGAGATGTAGTCCTAAAGTAGGTCGAGTAAGAGGGTCGAGTAAGGGTTGCTAAAGGGAGGCCATGATCATCCTCCAAGAGCAAGATCATCATCCGAGGGTTCACAAGAATGTTACATACCTTAATGGTAGGTTCGAGCTAGGAAGTAGGATGGCATATTTTTGGTTCTCTTATGGAAGATCGAGCTTAAGAGGGGTTTCTCATGAGAATCTGGGCATGTGATTTCAATGGTGTTTTGATGTGAAGGCCCCATCAAATTTTGAAATGTTGAAATTTGCAACAAGAAACATTGAAATTGGAAACCAGAAAGGAAAAAAAATGCACCCACATTGATGATGAATTTTGATGCACTACGAGGGAGGAATGTGTGGCATCTAATTTATTTTTCCCTTAAAAAAATTGGACAATAAATTGTAATTTCATCTCATAACAACTTGTGTTAGTTAACTAAGTCATGATGATTGAGTTAGCTCAAGAAATTCGAGCTGAGGGTCTAATATGAGGCATGTAGAGGGACTAATCTAACATTTTTGGGTCCAGTTGCAATTGATGCATTAGTGGGGCGCATGTGTGAGTTATTTAACTCAATTAAAAGAGTTTAAATTAGTTCAAATAGTTATAACTAAGTGATGAGATAGTGAGAGGTCAGCCGGTGAATTAAATTAGATTTAATTCACAATGAGTGATCAATCATATAACCGATATTTCACTATTAATAGCTGCATGCATGTCAGTTCTGAGGAAAACCCAATTCAGACAGAGGTTAAAGGGAACATAAATATAAGTTGTATTTATACAAAATTTCCCATGTGCAATTATAAACTCATTAGGATGCCATGATGTATTGAGAAATCAAGGAAGTATGATTTTCCTAATTACTAGGGAGCTAATTCCCTAGGAATTGCATGAGCAAGTCAAGCTGAAGGAAGGCTGAGAATTGGCTAAGTAATAGACCGAGTTTTCCTAGATCAGTGGGAGACAATTGGCAGAGTGTTGGAGAATCTCATCCCCAAATACATCTTGTGTTGTGTGATTGATAATTTATTTCTCTTAATTTTATGTGATTGTGCAATTGTGTTTTGTTTCTGAAAATTGTAGGAAGGATTCAGTGTCATATTTTAGTACATTACAAGGTCAGATTGAATCTTGTTGGTTATATTTTCTACATGGTATCAAATAAGAATTTTTTTGGGCAGCGAGTTTGCAGAGAATATCTGAATATTTTGGTGTAAACTTTAAAAAAAAAATAGCATATTTGGATTCCTTGCGAAAAACCACCCAAATGGAAAATCAATTCGGAGCTCAGATGAGGGAGATATCGTCTATTTAAAATAAAATCCTTTTTAGAAACTTTTGTAACGGAGGAACAATTACAATGTGCATGAGTCAACAACCTATATGCGCTTGAGGTACTAGATGCATCGAAATCTTTGAGGAGAAAAGTAGAGGTTAGAGACTTGGATATTGAGAGGGAGTACAAATTACCTCTCAACATTCAACCTTAGAATCAGCCTCAGAAGGTTGTGGAGTGGCCACAATTGGAGAAGTAGAGAGGAGACTGAGTGGAAGCATCCACTCAAGCAAAGACCTCCACGAGGTGTAAAATTCGAGACAGATGGGTAGAGGGAGCACACTCAACCATACCTCTAAGTGAAAGGTGGGGTGATGTGTAGACATAATCCAAAGATAAGAAATTTGGGTAGGTTCCATTGAGACAGTGTGTCTCATGGATTGAACCTAGCTACGAGGATTCCACAGTACAATAGTAGAAGGAAGGATCAGTTATATGGACGCAGTCAGATGTCAGGAAGACATAAATGAGAGTGACAGATGTCACATACTGGAGCGTAGATCATAGTTGGAAATAATGAAAAGGGCACAGATGCAGATGTTAGTAGCAGTGTAGAGAGTCCAGTCGATAGGTGCAGTAGCTAGCAACTGTCATAAGACTCTAGTGACAAATGTATTATATTGATTCAATTGTTCAGAGGCTATTCAGTTTCAAGATTTGCAGGTGCAAACAACACTAGAGAAGTGTTGCATGTAGAATTCCAAAGGTACCAGATTGGGATAGATTGAATTCCTTTCTTGTTGAGAGGGAGTGTTGAAATTTGCAACATGAAACAGTGAAGTTGGCAACCATAAAGGACAAAAAAAAATTCACCCACATTGGTGAGGAATTTTGATGTATCAGGAGTGAGGAATGTGAGGCGTCTAATTTATTTTTCCCTTAAATAAATTGGGCAATAAATTGTAAGTTCATCTCATAACAACTTGGGTTAGTTAAATAAGTCATGATGACTAAGTTAGCTCAAGAAATTTGAGTTTAGGTGATCAAGGTGGATATTGGTGGCCACCCGCCTACTCCACTTAGGCCCTTGCCATTATCTCTCTTCATTTTTTCAATTTCCTTAATTATTGCACAATTTAGTATTTTTGTTAGTTTTTTGGGTCCTGAACTTCCAGATCTATTTTCAAAGAGATATTTTTAACAAGGTATCATGTGTGTCAAACAGATATCATATGACCAAGTTACAACCCCGTGAAGTTGTAATATTCCCAAATGGGAAAAGCAGGAACATATTGCATAAACATGGAAATAGCAGTGTAGATCAATGCATAAATGTGAGAGACCAATATGGAGCTTCTTTATTCATCATATCAGCAGCAAACATGTACAAAGTAATGGGACACAAACCATACAACATGAATCAATAAGCCTCCAATAGATAAATCCCTCAAGAATGAGGTGTTGCTACTATATCAAAATGCCGAATGACTACTACAACGCAATAATAGGAGCACTACTACAAAAAATGAATACACAAAAGATAAAATGGCTGATGTATGCCTCAAAGATAATGTACAATGAAGATCAAGGCTCTACACAACCTCCAACAAAGAACCCAAGAGGGTTTTCAGAAATACACCAATATACAAGAAATGAATCAAAGCCCTAGGGATGAAGATTCATTGCAACAATAAAGATGGAAAGATGTGGCTGATATGATATGAAAAAGAATGTAGCCTCCTCCAATAGACTTTCCAGATGAAAGTTTTATCCCTTCACTAGAAAACCTCCTCCCCAGATGGTGTACTGAAGCCACCCTTGCAACTCCTCCCTAAAATAACGCAGTCCAAGACAAAAAAATGCATTGTAGGGTCAAATGATAGTGTGGCCTGATGCCAAATGTTGCAATAAGGCTCAAAGGCCTTCCTCACTAGCCTCCCAATGGAAGGAAACCTTCCTCCATTGACAAACAACTCAGAAATCACCCAAATCAACTCTCCACAAACTCTTCCCTGCAACACAACACAACCTCAACAGGAACTACAATGTACCATAAGACTGAAGGTTTGGCCTGATGCCGAAATGTGGACATGAAGTGCAATCACTTCTCCTGAGTAGGCACTCAAATTCCCCTGAGGATGAAGGTGGGATTCTCGCCTGGGAACACCCTGTGCTAAACAACACTACAATCTTAGCTAAACAACTGAAGAGAGCAAACAATTCTTAACAAACAATATCAAAATAATAATCAACAATATAACCCCTATGGTTGCCATACCCTTCCTTATATAAGTGGAAAAATTCCTCACCCTTGGCCCCACTCATTAAATCCACTACTTCCATGCATGGAGTCTCCCTCCAAAACTGCGTGGTCCCATAATGAATGCCACTTCTCCATGACAACACTATTGATTTTGTCAAAGTTGACCCAGTCTATGTGCTCCATCCCATTTTCACACATAAGGGTGCTTTATCAAGCCACTAAAGGGATCTCCTTTCACATTAGCAGTGATTTTATTCCTACTAAGGAGATTTATGGGTCTCCATAACCTCTTATTCATCAAACAAGGAAGCAAAAACAAAAATTAATATTCCAACTAGCTCATGGCTAATTGGGAATATTACAGAAGTTGGTTGCCCAACTACCCTCAACGAGGCCCATAAACTCTTGGTGTTACATCTCTTTGGGTTAGAGTTTCTCTTATTTTTCAATAATGAAAAGGCCCTTGAACCTTATTTTAACACATTTCAGAGGCATGTAGCCACCACATCTCTTCTCAAAGATAAGCTACCATCTCCCGAGCTAGTTTATTTTCCATTATGTCTGTAAGCATTTTTCAGTATTTGATATTAATGAAATGAAGTGTTATTCATACTACATATATTTGTTTATGTTTATTTATGTATTTTATTGTGTTCCTCCATATGTTTGGATCATGAGGGTCTAAGATGAGGCATGTAGAGGGTTTCTAATATTTTGGGGGTCCAGTTGCAGTTGATGCATTAGTGGGGTGTAGGTGTGAATTAGTTAACTCAATTTTAATTAAGTTAAAATCAATTTAACTGGTTCAACTTGAGTGATTAGCTAGTGATAGGTCCACTAAATTAAATTAGTTTTAATTCACAATGAGCGATCAATCAGATAATCGATAATTCGCTACTAATAGTTGCATGCATGTCATTTCCAAGGAAGACCTAGTTGAGACAAAGGTTAAAGGGAACATAACTATCAGTTTTATTTATACAAAGTTTCCCATGTGAAACTATAAAGTCACTGGGATGCCATGATGGATTGCACAATCAAGGAAGGTTGATTTTCCTAATTAATAGGGAGCTAATTCCCTAAGAATTGCATGAGGAAGACATGTTGAAGGAAGGTTGAGAATTGGCCAAGTACTAGACCAATTTTGCCTATATTAGTAGGAGACAATTGACAGGGTGATGGAGAATCTCATGAGAGATTAAGAATTGTATTGTTTCATGATTCCTTGACTCAATACACAATAGAGATAGAGGGGTTTTGAGCAGTTGCTTTCCCTAGATACATCTTGTGTTGTGCGATTGATAATTTCTTTCTTTTACTTATATGTGATTGTGCGACCATGTTTTTTTTCCACAAATTCTAGGAAGGATTCGGTGTCTTATTTTAGTACATTACAAGATCAGATTTAATCCTGTTGGTTATATTTTATACATGAAATAGAAGACATGGTTGATATAATCTTGTCTTGTGGTGGTTAGTAGGCCGCAAGGTTTGTGATGAATACCAACATAAATGGAGGAGGGCTTGCAATGTAATTTTGAGCCAGAACAAAAGTAGAAGAACTTGTAATATTGACTGAGGTATCCCTAGTTTGAGGGTCGACATTGAGATTTGAATTTCATGTCAATATTCAGTCAAAGAAATTCCTAGAATCTATGGATCCATATGATCTAGGTCGAGTCATTTATGGAGGCAAGAGTCGTAGTTTTTTCTATGGGTGGATAGAGTTTGTTCTAAAACAATTAGAAGCACGTAAGTATAGTTCCCTAGTTAGGACAATTTACCATCATATTTAGTTCATAAGGTATGCCCTTAAGTCTGTGAAAAAATTGCGTAGAAGAAGAGTGGTTGTGACACTTAGGGCGAGGTTTATTTCTGCAATATAGACCGCAGATCTAGAATATGGTTTGCAGATTCTGTTGAAATCTTAGACAAAATGAGAGGGGGGGGGGTGAATCAGTTTTTCACCTTCAAGAATATTTAAAAAAATTTACAAATTAAACTTATTTACAATTTATCTTTCATGATCAATTTTATATGGAAACAAACTGTGAATAAAACTTAAGATAATGTAACAGCAGAATTATGACAAAGCAGTAAATATTAAACAGACCGTATAACTATATCAACACATAAACATCACACACAGAGACAAAATATATACGTGGAAACCCATAAAGGGAGAAAACTACATCTTATTATTGTTGTGATGTAAAGGCAAGCTCCAACTCCCTCTCACCACTGATTTTCTGTAAGCACCAACCTACAGAAGGCTCCAACCTCAAATTCTGCAAGCTACAACTTGCATGGAAGCTTCAACTCCCTCTTTTTCATAAAATAAACATTTGCTGATTTACCTTGGATATTAGTTTTTTTTTGTACCTCTATTTTTTTTTTAATTAACTGCAATCTTCATATTTTCTTGATTATCTTTTTCCTTCAATTCTGCATTCTCTTCTCTTTTATCAATTTACTCAGAGAAATGTATCCATTTCAACCTTACAGTGGGATTTTATTTTTCTCCGAAGAATTTCCAATTACATCACAAAAAATGTATACAGTTACAAACTTTCATTCAATTACAGTATAAATTTTGAATCATTTTAACAATTTTGCTTTCTCTTTGTTTTTCTCTCTCTTTTCAAAAACCACAACACCTCACTTTTCCGTTTCACTATATACATTTTTCCTATTCATTGCAGTTCCATAACTATTGCTTGTACAACTATCTTTTAATCAAACATAAATAACTCTCGGTGTTATTATAAAACCTTTTTAATAAACCTTGGATTTTATATTACTGAACAACCAACGCTAACTTTAAAAAAAAATCTGGGTCCCACAGCTTTATAAACCCTTCTACTCTATTTGCCGATGCGATGTATTAGGCTTGAACTATAGAGTAATTCACCATAATTTGTTGGTCTATATGACATATAATAAACCAACAATAAAACTTTTCCTTTTCCACATAAGTTAATATGCATCAAGACTCCATATTATAACATTCAGCTCATAACATATCTCAACATATATTCATATATATCACGCCCTCTATTCAAATGTTAAGAGTCATTATAAATAAACCCTTGCTTTGGATTTATATCTCAACCCAAATACATAAGAACCCATGTGACCATAGTATTTTAAAATTTGATTTCAGCACATGTTAAAATGACTTTCTCAGGCCCACTGATCAACTTACCTCGACTAAATTTAAGGCGGATCTAACGGTTCAAAATTTATCGCGCTGCAAACCTCAATCCGACGGTCCTTGCACAATATCACGCAGATTAAGTGCACGGTACATAATTCACAAAACTCACACGAAAATGGTTGTATTGTAAAACTTCCTGAGGACACGTGTCCTACTACGACGCATATCATTTTCCCATTGCAAAAACCGCTTACCGCTTAATTTCTCAGGCGAATACCATCGGCTTATTGGTTCAAAACCACTTCTACTGTTCACAAGTCATGATTCCGCTCATTTCCAGCTCAAAGTTCCGTCCAGCTCTTCAAAGTTTTATTTTTCCTCCACTCTTTGTTTAAATACACAGTTTGTGCATTAACCCTGCCTTATAACTATACTATATGTTTATCAATTTCTTTCGACCATATACATATAACCCCACTGTTCTTTTTCTTTTCGGTTCCACCTGAAGTCTAGATCTTTGTTTAAACACAATTTCACCCTGATTTTTAGTATATTTTGGGCATTTTTTCCTGTAGGACCAGAATGATATAGTATGCCCCCAATTTTCCTTTTAACACTTATGTTCCACTCTTTGGCGTTTTCGCATGCTAAGCCGACAGTTATAATAGTAATTACAATGTGCATTTGAGGTTTGTATTTTGCATTCTCCGAAACCCTTACTTCTCACTCTGTTTTCTTCGCATTCGAGGTTTGTATTTATGTTGCTGTAATGTAATTAACTTCTCAATGAATACTTAATGAAATTACACGGCAGAACGTGTAATCTCCTCTTTCGAATGTTCTATAAACCGTGATCTAAAAATGTAACTTAAAACCCTAATTTACTACAAACCATTATAGCGCCTTTCTCTCAACCTACAATGCGTTCATGCTTTCGGTTCATACCAGAATGCATACAACTTTTCCTCTATACAGTGATTCAGGAAATTAAACAAACAGGAATATACACGGTGATCGATTATTCGTGATCACACAGAGTCACTAATTCATCCAATGATACACAGTTTCACACTAACCCTACTACAGTATTTCCATTAATTCATTGGATCCAATACACACAATTCCACAGTTCTTCATCAGAATATACAAGTGAAATCAACTACAAAACCCTCTTGGTCTTGGCTAGATATTCAGTTGGCCCTTCAATTAATTACCTTGTCTCTCCCTAGCAGCTCTCTCCTTTGCCATTTCCTTTGGCTCTGTTTCCTCTTATGTCTCTACTGCCTTTCCAGATCTCCAATCAACTAACCCTTCTAAAACTACCTCACCTTCATGTTTCATGCTCTCTTTGCCTTGTTGTTGTTTCAAGTGCTCCTCCTCTGTCATTTCCTTTGCCATCAATGACAACATTTCCAATAGTCTCCCCCTTTGGCATTGATGGCAATAGCATTTCCATTTATGTTTTCAGTGTGCTTTCAACTCTTGCCGATGTTGCTTTTTGAGCTAATTGTTCTCTGAGAAAATGATACTTGGTTGGAATATGTTTAGTTTTTGAATGAAGCACAGGATTTTTTGATATGCTTATGGTACTTGTATTATCACATTTGATAGAGATAAGTTCATCAATGATTACCTTCATGTCTTGGAGAGTTTGTTTCATCCACATGACTTGTGTGCAACACGTTGCTGCTGCTATGTATTCCGCTTCTGTTGTAGATAGAGAAATAGATGTTTTTTTCTAATAGAATGCACCTCCACTCGTTCTTTTCCTATCATCAACATAGCTGGCCCAATCTGCATATGTATACGCTGTCAAAATGAAGTTTTTACCTTTTGGATACCATAGCCCATAATGTGCAGTTCCTTGTAGATATCTGAATATTCTTTTAATTTCTAGTAAGTGATTCTGTTTTGGTGATGCTTGATATCTTGCCACAAGTCCTACAGCCAACACAATGTTTGGTCTAGAAGCTGTTAGGTATAATAGACTTCCAACCATGGATCTGTAAAGTTTTTGATCTACATTAGTTGTTCCATCATCTGCACAAAGCTTGCATCCAGTAGTCATGGGAGTAGACACAAGTTTGCAGTCTTCCATTTTGAATCTTTTCAACATCTCTTTTAGGTATTTTTCTTGTGAGATAAATGTGTCTGTGCTCTTTTGTTGAATTTGTAGTCCTAGGTAGAAAGTAAGCTCTCCAATCATAGACATTTCAAACTCTGATTTCATCTCTTCAGCAAATCCTTTTGTTAACTTATCTTTGCTTCTTCCAAACATGATATCATCAACATACACTACTACAATCAGAAGTTCATCCTCATTTGCTTTTATGTACAAGTTGTTGTCTACTCCTCCTTTCTTGAACCCTTGTTTTTGCAAGTATTTGTCCAGCCTTGAATACCATGCTCGAGGAGCTTGTTTCAGCCCATATAATGATTTCTTTAATCTGCAAAAATATTCTATCTTATCTGTTAAGGAGAAACCTTCTGGTTGCTCCATGTATACTTCTTCCTCTAAATCTCCATTCAAAAAGGTAGAATTCACATCCATTTGGTATACCTTGAAGTCATGATAGCAAGAAAAAGCTAAAAACAGTCTGATAGCTTCCATTCTAGCTACAAGAGAAAATGTTTCATCATAATCAGGTCCTTCAACCTGTGAATATCCCTTGCACACAAGTCTAGCTTTATTTCTGATTACCTGTCCTTGTTCATTCATCTTATTTTTGAATACAAATTTTGAGCCAATGAAATTTTTCTCATTGGGTCTTGGAACCAGTTCCCAAGTGTTATTCTTCTCAATTTGTCTTTGCTGGCTTCTTCAAACTTCTTTGGCTCTGTTTGTGACAACATTTCTAGATATACCTCTTCATTCTGTTCAGTTAGTTGTCTTCTTGTCTGTACACCTACACTCTTGTCCCTAATGATTTGATCTTCTCGATGGTTCTTCTGAGTGTATCTTGAGGAGCTTTTTGATCTCAGGTTTGTATCTTCTGTTGGCTTGTTTATTTCATCATCATCTTGATTCTCTTATTCATGAACTTCTGGAGGATTGCTGCAATCTGTACTTCTTATCTTGTCTGATAGTTCTTCATCAAAACTTACATCAATAATTTCTACAATTTTGTGAAGTATTTTGTTGTAGGATCTGTAACCTTTACTCTTAGATACATGTCCTAAGAATATCCCTTCATCTTCTCTTGCATCAAACTTTCCCATATTTTCATCATTATTCTTTATAAAACACTTACTTCCAAAAACTCTAAAATTCTTGATTGATGCTCGTTTACCATGCCATAATTCATAAGGAGTCTTGTCACTGTTCGGTCTTAAATGAGCTTTGTTTAGGATATGCACAGCTGTGTATACTTATTCTGCCCAAAAGGTTTGAGGAATGTTACTTTCTTGCATCATGGCTCTGGAAATATTTTGTACAGACCTGTTTTGTCTCTCTGCCACTCCATTTTGCTGAGGTGTTCCTGTAATTGTGAATTGTTTCTTTATCCCATGCTTATTGCACAGATCTACAAAATCATAATCTATAAATTCACCTCCTCTATCTGATCTGATGCACTTTAGCTTGCATCCCGTTTGATTTTTTTCCAAAGCCTTGAATATTTTGAATTTCTCAAGTGCTTCTGATTTGTGCTTGAGAAATGAAACCCATGTCATTCTGGAAAAATAATCTATTATTAGCATGAAATAGGATTCTCCACTCGGTGTTTTAGTTCTCGAAGGCCCACACAGATCCATGTGAACAAGTTGAAGAGGTCTGCTTGTAGGTAACTTCTCCTTGGTTTTGAAGGATGTACGAGTCTGCTTACCTAGCTGACAGGATTTGCATATTGTATTTGAAGGCTTCTTTATGGCTGGCATATCTCTGAATGCGTTCTTTTTGCTTAGAATCATGATATGATCAAATTTTAGGTGTCCCAATCTCCTATGCCATAACCAAGACTCCTCAAATTTGCTAAGATTACATGCTCCATTCTCATCTTTTACTACATAAACATTTCTTTTTGTTTGAATTCCTTTGATCAGGGTTTTTCCAGTGGTACTTGACCTTACTTCACAGTCTTGAGCTCTAAAAAGAACTTCACAGCCTTTATCACACATTTCACTAACACTCAACAGATTTTCTTTCAACCCATCCACAAATAGTACATCCTGGGCTGTTCCTCTTCCATTGTCCAGACTAACTGAGCCTCTTCCTTTGATCTTTCTTGCTTTATCATTGCCAAAAGTAACATTTCCATATTTCTTTTCATCAAAGGTTTTAAACTTGCTTATATCTCCTGACATATGCTTTGAGCAACCACTGTCCAAATACCATTGACTTTTTAGATCTTGAGCTATTAGGGCCAAGTCACATTTATTCAATTTCTTTTTCCACTGCAAGCATCCTCTTGTTTGGTACCCTTTCTGAGATGATGAACCATATTCTCTTAGAGGACATTTGGAATACATATGTCCACTTTTATTGCATACATAGCATTTGGATATATCTTTAGTAAAATTATAATTAGGAGTAAACCCTCCATGATTTACAAACCTCATTGAGGTTTTGAACATTAGTCTTTGTCCATATTTTATGCATTCTATGATTTTATGGCCAAATTCATTACAATAAAAACAATATCCATAAAAACAATTTGCATACCTGATAAAAGGTTGTCTTCTCCATCCTCCTGCTTGAGTAAAACCTTTTATTGTTTGCATCCTTTGCTGGTTTGTATTTATTTTTCTTGTGGAACAATATGCAACAATGTGTCCCAATTTGTGACGGGCATAACAAGTGGCACTTTTCATAGGAGGAAAAAATATTCTTTGATGACTTCCAAATTTTACATATTCAGGAGTATACGAGCCTTTTCCAGTTGACAATTTATTTACTTCATTCTTTGTCATTTGAGCTTCCTCCTGATTTTTATCTTCTTTATTGCAAGATTCTTCTTCCTTTGAGAACTTCTGAACTGCTTGGATATTCTCATCTGCTTTTACAAAAATAATACTTTTTTTTCTTTTTCTTTGCCTTTGCTTGATTCTCCTAAATAGCATATTCTAGTTTTTATCATTGGAGATCTTTTAGCATCAAGAATCTCATTTAACTTACCAGAGCTTGTTATTTGAGAAGTATCTATTTTCTTCTGGGCATTTTCTAATTTCTTCCTTAAGAAAACTACTTCTTCTTCCAGCTTCTCTTGTTCCTGAGTTTTATCCTTGATCTACTTAAGTAGAATATCCTCGACCTTCTTGGCTTCTTCAAGCTCTACTTTCAACTGAATGAGGGCTTCTGAATTTTGTTCCTCTCTTACACATTTTTGTTCCTCTCTTACACATTTGAGAAGGATGTCTTTCTATTTTCTGCACTTTAGTTTTAGTTTGTCAATTTCCTCCAAGGCACTTCTTAGCTCCCCTTCAAGGTCCACTTCTCCTTCTTCCTCATCTTCTATAAGACATGCTTCCAGCTCTTCTATAGCCATCAAAACAAATTCTGATGTTCCTTCTTCACTTGAGAATTCAGCTGAGTCTTCTGATGTACTGTTGTCTTGTTGAGAATAGAAGGATTTTCTATTGATTCTCTTCCCTTTCTGCCAATTCTTAGATATAGTATTTTCTAATTCCTGAGCTTGATTCTTAGTTTTCTTATAAGGACACTTAGAAGCATAGTGTCCAACTCTTCCACAATTGAAGCATTTAAATGGAAGTTTACCTTTATACTTACCTGAGCCTTTATCCAACTTCCTGATAAATTTAGCCTCTTCTTCATCAGAACAGGAGCATATATCTTCTTTTTCTTCTTTCTTATTCTCTGCCTTAAAAGCTGCCTCCCTTACATTTGACTTCCTCTGTGGCAGTCTCATCTCATAAGCTATTAGTTTTCCAAGAAGATGGTTCATGGTCAAGGTTTCCCAATCTGTTGTTTATTCTATGGCAGAGACCTTGGGATTAAAACTAGATGGCAAAGATCGTAGGATCTTTTGAAAAATTACACATTCTGGCATGGTTTCACCTAGTGCTTTCATATTATTGACAATTTCTGCAATCCTCAAAAAGAAACTAGAAATATCTTCATCACCATTCATCTTTAAGTTTTGAAAATGGGCTCTATAGACTTGAAGTTTAGCTGTCTTCACCTTTTTGTCTCCCTCATGAATATTTTATAGTGTTTCCCACATTTCTTTGGCAATTTTGCTATGCATTACTTTGATGAATTATGCCTCACATAGTCCATTCAAGATTGCATTCATTTCCTTTGCATTAGCCACAAAATCTTTTTTGGCTTCTTTCTATAAGACATTTGCCTTAGAGTCATATCCAAATTCCACAGCAGCCCAAACCTCTATCCCTAAGGACATTATGTATGTTCTCATTCTAATTTTCCAGAAGGCATAATTTGCACCAGTGAGAAAAAGGGCTTTGTTCGTTGAGGATCCTTCTTGACTAGCCATCTCAAGAACCTAGGATCTCCTTTCAGTTGTTAAACTGCTACAAAAAAGACCAGATCTAATACCAATTGTTGAAATCTTAGACAAACTGAGAGAGGGGGTTGAATCAGTTTTTCACCTTCAAGAATATTTAAAAACTTGTTGGCAATATGATGCAGAGTGTTGTCCTTGATGGCAACCTAATCGATAAATTTGATGGCAACCTACTTGATGAAGTTGTCCTTGATGGAAACCTACTTAATAAGTTGCCTATGATAAGCAACCCATGTGTTAAATATGTAAGAATGATGTATCTCCATCAATGCCAAAATAGGAGCACTTGAAACAGCAACAAAGAAAAGAGAAAATGAAATATGAAGTTGAGGCAGTTTTAGAAGGGTTAGTTGATTGGAGATCTGGAAAGGCAGCAGAGACATCAGAGAAAATAGTGGCACAAGAATTGGAATCTGAAATAGTAACTAGGAATAGAGAGGTAGCAGAGGCAGGAGATGAAACAGAGGAATTAGAGACAGAGCAGTAGAGTTGAATTAGGGGTTTAATACAATTTGCAAAGGATATGGCAAAAGGGAGAGCTGCTAGGAAGAGAGAAGGTAATAGATTGAAGGACAAATTGAATATCTGGCCAAGATTTGTATATGTTGATGAAGAACTGTGGAATTGTGTTAAGTATGGTTGAGTAAATCTGGAATATATATGACCTATGTGATCAATTTCATAATGGGAATAGGATACCTACGGTGCCCAGAGAGGAATGAAATCACTGCTGCAGAGTTAGGGATATGTGTATTATATGTGTATTGACTGATGTATGTGGAATCCCCTGAACGTCTATGTGAATAATCTATGTAATGGAGTCGAATGATGTCCTGTGTAATTGGAAGGCTTGAATGATACTCAGTATCTGATGAGGGAGTTGATTAGAGATGGCGCAGATTAATGGAATAGCGGAACACTTGGTGACGACGGAACATGAAGTTGGACAGAACTAGGAGTAGAAAGGAAAAACCTTAGAGCGAAACTTAATTATAATAATACATTGAAAAGGCAACGGAACCCTGTGTGGAAGAGCGGAACCATGACCGAGTGAACAGTGAAGGTGGCTTACGGTTTTCATCGCACCACCTATGCGGAGTAAGCAGTATTTACTGGTTGAGGAGAGATTCCATAGAGTGCTCGACACGCGTCCTTGTACGACTTCACAAAACCACTTTTCACTGTGCGCCATCGCACGTTATAGTTCGACCCAGGATGCCCAGCGATATCGTTGAGCGCCGTTGATATGAGAAGGGGTCATCAGGCGGTCATCATTTGTTGAAGGTGTGCGAAGATTAACATAGGTACGGTGGGCCATCGCACGTTAACGATCGGCATCAGAGGTCGAGCGATATGCATATACGCCGTTGATCTGGAAGCTTGCTAATCTAATGGTGATCGGACGCTGGACTTGCGCTAAGTTTACTGTGGTACGATGGGCGTATTGGGTTGGCTATTGACTATATATGTGGGCCCAGGGTCAAAGGTTTATCGTAAGATTAATTTATTTGGAAGCGTTGGATATTTCTATAAAGTTCGAAGGGTTAAACTTTAATTATAAAGCTTGGGAATTCAAAATTTTTAAATATATTTATTTGTCAATTTCTTTAAAATTGATAAATAAATTAAAAAGAAATAAAAAAGGTACGTAAGGGTGGTAAATGAAAATTGTCGAAGGAATACCATTAGTAATTGAATGGTTTTGACCCAAGGTTTTAAAAAGGCAAAAACTATATAAGATGATGAGAATCATGAAGAATGGAGTGCATGTGAAAGGGTTGATAAAAAACGAATCTCTTTTAGAGATATCTGTATGAATAAACTATGATATATCTGAATCTATGGTGCACCTGTGAATCAAGATCCTTAGATCAGATGATGATTAATTATTGGTTTAATGGACTGACGAAATCATGAAGAACGTATGCATGAGTAAGGGTTGTGAATGAATACTTCACTCTGAAGTATATCTGTATGGGTAACAGATTGCTGAGAGATCTGAATTAAGGATGCACCTATGAAGAAAATAAATAAATCTGGTGGTCTGCAAGGTATGTTGTGTGGAAGTGGATGAAACTTGGTCCACAGTAGATCTTAGGGTCGATGCCTTCAGTGAGGGGGTTGTAGCTCCCTTCCAGTGGTAGTTGGTAAACGAGAGCAGGGGGTTGTAGCTCCCTTCCAGGAGAGGTTGGTAAACGAGAGAAAGTTGTAGCTTTCTGCAGGTGGGTGTCTGCATGCTAGTATGAGTCTGCACCAGCATGAAATTGTAAGAAGTTTTCCTTATAATAAATATTGAAGACTGATATTACAGTAGCGGTGGTTTTCTCCCGGATTGGGTTTCCACCTTAAATCCTGGTGTTCATATGTGTTTCTTATGATTGATGGTTTTTTTTTTTGTTATTTCTGTTCATGCTTACTGCTTATCTGATGAATGAATGATGAAATGATCTAAGTAAAGACATAATAAAATCTATGGACATACAAGATGGATGCAGTAATGTAACATATGGTTTTAAGAAAAAGAAAAATTAAAAATTGTCAGTCAGCTCTAAATACTGATTCACCCCCCCTCTCAGTATTTTTCCCAACAAAACTTTACAAATTAAACTTATTTACAATTTATCCTTCATGATCAATTTTATATGGAAACAAACTGTGAAGAAAAGTTAAGATAATGTAACAACAGAATTATGACAGAGCAGTAAATATTAAGCAGACTGAATAACTATATCAACACATAAACATCACACACAGAGACAACAGATATATGTGGAAACCCATAAAGGGAGAAAACCACATCTTATTGTTGTTGTGATGTAAAGGCAAGCTCCAACTCCCTCTCACCACTGATTTTCTATAAGCACCAACCTACAGGAGGCTCTAACCTCAAATTCTGCAAGCTACAACTTGCAAGGAAGTTTCAACTCCCTCTTTTTCATAAAAGAAACATTTTTTGATTTACCTTGGATATTAGTTTTGTTCTGTACCTCTGTTTTTTTTTTACTGAACTCCAATCTTCATATTTTCTTGACTATCTTTTTCCTTCAATTCTGCATTCTCTTCTCTTTTATCAATTTACTCAGAGAAATGTATCCATTTCAACCTTACAGTGGGATTTTAGTTTTCTCCGGAGACTTGCCAATTACATCACAAACAATGTATACAGTTACAAACTTTCATTCAATTACAGTATAAATTTTGAATCATTTTAACAATTTTGCTTTCTCTCTGTTTTTCTCTCTCTTTTCAAAAACCACAACACCTCACTTTTCTGTTTCACTATATACATTTTCCCTGTTCATTGTAGTTGCATAACTGCTGCCTGTACAACTGTATTTTAATCAAACATAAATAACTCTCGGCGTTATTATAAAACCTTTTTAATAAACCTTGGATTATATATTACTGAACAACCAACGCTAACTTTAAAAACAAATCTAGGTCCCACAGCTTTATAAACCCTTTTTCTCTATTTGCCGATGCAATGTATTAGACTTGAGCTATAGAGTAATTCACCATTATTTGTTGGTCTATATGACATATAATATACCAACAATAAAACTTTTCCTTTTCCACATAAGTTAATATGCATCAAGACTCCATATTATAACATTCATCTCATAACATATCTCAACATATATTCATATATATCACGCCCTCTATTCAAATGTTAAGAGTCATTATAAATAAACCCTTGCTTTGGATTTATATCTCAACCCAAATACATAAGAACCCATGCAACCATAGTATTTTAAAATTTGATTTCAGCACATGTTAAAATGACTTTCTCGGGCCCACTGATCAACTTACCTCGACTAAATGTCGGGCGGATCTAACGGTTCACAATTTATCATGCTACAAACCTCAATCTAATGGTCCTTGTGCAATATCGCGTAGATTAAGTGCACGGTACATAATTCACAAAACTCACGCGAAAATGGTTGTATTGTAAAACTGCCTAAGGACACGTGTCCTACTCCAACGCATATCGCGTTCCCATTGCAAAAACCACTTACCTCTTAAATTCTCACGTGAATACCACCGGATTATTGGTTCAAAACTGCTTCTATTGTTCACAAGTCATGGTTCTGCTCCTTTCCAGCTCAAAGTTTCATCCAGCTCTTCAAAGTTTTATTTGTCCTCCACTCTTCGTTTAAATACACAGTTTGTGCATTAACCCTACCTTATAACTAGATTATATGTTTATCAATTTCTTCCAACCATATACATATAACCCCACTATTATTTTTCTTTTCGGTTTCACTTGAAGTCTGGATCTCTGTTTAAACACGATTTCACCTTGATTTTTATTATATTTTGGGTGTTTTTGCATGTAGGACCAGAATGATACATTATGCCCCCAATTTTCCTTTTAACACTTCTGTTGCACTCTTTGGCACTTTCGCATGTAAGCCGACAGTTCTAACAGTAATTACAATGTGCATTCGAGGTTTGTATTTTTCATTCTCCTAAACCCTTACTTCTCACTCTGTTTTCTTCGCATTCGAGGTTTGTATTTCTGTTGTTGTAGTGAAATTAACTTCTCAATGAATAATGAATGAAATTACATGGAAGAAATTGTAATCTCCTCTTTCGAATGTTCTATAAACCGTGATCTCAAAATGTAACTTAAAACCCTGATTTACTGTAAACCATTATAGCGCCTTTCTCTCAACCTGCAATGGGTTCACACTTTCGGTTCATACCAGAATGCATACAACTTGTCCTCTATACATTGAGTCAGGCAATTAAACAAACAAGAATATACACGGTGATCGGTTCTTCCGGACCACACAGAGTCACTAATTCATCCAATGATACAGAGTTTCACACTAACCCTACTACAGTATTTCCATTAATCCATTGGATCCAATATACACAATTCCAGAGTTCTTCATCAACATATACAAGTGAAATCAACTACAAAACCCTCCTCGTCTTGGCCAGATATTCAATTGGCCCTTCAATTAATTACCCTGTCTCTCCCTAGCAGCTCTCTCCTTTGCCATTTCCTTTGCCTCTGTTTCCTCTGATGTCTCTGCTGCCTTTCCAGATCTCCAATCAACTAACCCTTCTAAAACTGCCTCACCTTCATGTTTCTTGCTCTCTTTGCCTTGTTGTTGTTTCAAGTGCTCCTCCTCCGTCATTTCCTTTGCCATCAATGACAACATTTCCAACAGTCTCCCCCTTTGGCATTGATGGAAATAACATTGTCGTGTCTATTTTAACATATTCTCTATCTATAGCTTTTCTTCTCTCTCTATAGCTTTTCCTCCCCCTTTGACATCAATGACAAGGGTTGGCTCAGTTTTCAGTGTGCTTTCAACTCTCGCCGATGTTGTTCTGATCTTGAGGACCTGTCTCATGCTTTTCGTACTAGATGATCTCCCCATGGAATGATATTTTCATTTCTGTTATCCCCTTGAAACGATGCTTTCTCTTTAAATAAAAGAGTAGCATCTACAAACACTAGCCCTAGTCTATCTCTTAGATATTCAAAAGGTTCTCTCGCAAGAGGTTTTGTAAATATATCTATTGTCTGTTCTTTTTTTGGCACATATTCCAACTTCACTACTTTTTGAGCTACTTGTTCTATGAGAAAATGATACTTGATTGGAATATGTTTAGTTTTTGAATTAAGCACAAGATTTTCTGATATGCTTATGGCACTTGTATTATCACATTTGATAGAGATACGTTCATCAGTGCTTACCTTCATGTCTTGGAGATTTTGTTTCATCCACATGACTTGTTTGCAACATGCTGTTGCTGCTATGTATTCTGCTTTTGTTGTAGATAGAGAAATAGATGTTTGTTTCTAATAGAATGCACCTCCACTCATGCTTTTCCTGTCATCAACACAGCTGGCCCAATCTGCATCTGTATACTCTGTCAAAATGAAGTTTTTACCTTTTGGATACGGCCATAGCCCATAATGTGCAGTTCCTTGTAGATATCTGAATATTCTTTTAATTGCTAGTAAGTGATTATGTTTTAGTGTTTCTTGATATCTTGCCACAAGTCCTACAACCAGCACAATGGCTGGTCTAGAAGCTGTTAGGTATAACAGACTTCCAACCATGGATCTGTAAATTTTTTGATCTACATCAGTTGTTCTATAATCTACACAAAGCTTGCATCCAGTAGTCATGGGAGTAGACATAGTTTTGCATTCTTCCATTTTGAATCTTTTCAACATCTCTTTTAGGTATTTTTCTTGTGAGATAAATGTGCCTGTGCTATTTTTTTTGAATTTGTAGTCCTAGGTATAAAGTAAGCTCTCCAATCATAGAAATTTCAAACTCTGATTTCATCTCTTCAGAAAATCCTTTTGTTAACTCATCTTTGCTGCTTCCAAACATGATATCATCTACATACACTACTATAATTAGAAGTTCATCCTCATTTGATTTTATGTACAAGTTGTTTTCTACTCCTCCTTTCTTGAACCCTTGTTTTTGCAAGTATTTGTCCAGCCTTGAATACCATGCTCGAGGAGCTTGTTTTAGCCCATATAATGCTTCCTTTAATCTGCAAACATAGTCTATCTTATCTGTTAAGGAGAACCCTTCCGGTTGCTCCATGTTGACTTCTTCCTCTAAATCTCCATTCAGAAAGGAATACTTCACATCCATTTGGTATACCTTGAAGTCATGATAGAAAGAAAAAGTTAAAAACAGTCTGATAGCTTCCATTCTAGCTACAGGAGAAAATGTTTCATCATAATCAAGTCCTTCAACCTGTCAATATCCCTTGCACACAAGTCTAGCTTTATTTCTGATTACCTGTCCTTGTTCATTCATATTATTTTTTAATACCCATTTTGAGCCAATGACATTTTTCTCACTGGGTCTTGGAACCAGTTCCCAAGTGTTGTTCTTCTCAATTTGGTCCAATTCTTCATTCATGGCATTCACCCAATGTTTGTCCTTGCTGGCTTCTTCAAACTTCTTTGGTTCTATTTGTGACAACATTGCTAGATATACCTCTTGAGTCTGTTCAGTTAGCTGTCTTATTGTCTGTACACCTACACTCTTGTCCCCAATGATTTGATATTCTAGATGGTTCTTTTGAGTGTATCTTGAGGAGATTTTTTATCTCAGGTCTGTATCTTCTGTTGGCTTGTTTATTTCATCATCATCTTGATTCTCTTCTTCATGAACTTCTGGAGGATTGCTGCAATTTGTACTTCTTATCTTGTCTGATAGTTATTCATCAAAACTTACATCAATACTTTATACAATTTTGTGAAGTATTTTGTTGTAGAATATGTAACCTTTAATCTTAGATGCATATCCTAAGAATATCCCTTCATCTGCTCTTGCATCAAACTTTCCCATATTTTCATTATTATTCTTTATAAAACACTTACTTCTAAAAACTTTAAAATGGTTGATTGATGCTGGTTTACCATGCCATAATTCATAAGGAGTCTTGTCACTGCTCAGTCTTAAATGAGCTTTGTTTAGGATATGCACAGCTGTGTGTGCTACTTCTACCCAAAAGGTTTGAGGAATGTTACTTTCTTGCATCATGGCTCTGGCAATCTGTTGTATAGACCTGTTTTGTCACTCTACCACTCCATTTTGCTGAGGTGTTCCTGTAATTGTGAACTGCTGCTTTATCCCATGCTTATTGCACAGATCTACAAAATCATAATCTGTAAATTCACCTCCTCTATCTGATCTGATGCACTTTAGCTTGCATCCCGTTTGATTTTCTGCCAAAGCCTTGAATATTTTGAATTTCTCAAGTGCTTCTGATTTGTGCTTGAGAAATGCAACCCATGTCATTCTGGAAAAATCATCTATTATTAACATGAAATAGGATTCTCCACTCGGTATTTTAGTTCTCGAAGGCCCACACAGATCCATGTGAACAAGTTGAAGAGGTCTGCTTGTAGATAACTTCTCCTTGGTTTTGAAGGATGTACGAGTCTGCTTACCTAGCTGACAGGATTTACATATTGTATTTGAAGGCTTCTTTATGGCTGGCATATCTCTGAATGCGTTCTTTTTGCTTAGACTCATGATATGATCAAATTTTATGTGTCCCAATCTCCTATGCCATAACCAAGACTCCTCAAATTTGCTATGATGACATGCTTCATTCTCTTCTTTTACTACATAAACATTGCTTTCTGTTCGAATTCATTTTATTAGGGTTTTTCCAGTGGTGCTTGACCTTACTTCACAGTATTGAGCTCTAAAAAGAACTTCACAGCCTTTATCACACATTTGACTAACACTCAACACATTTGCTTTCAACCCATCCAAAAATAGTACATCCTGGGCTTTTCCTCTGCCATTGTCCAGACTAACTGAGCCTCTTCCTTTGATCTTTCCTGCTTTATCATTGCCAGAAGTAACATTTCCAGATTTCTTTTCATCAAAGGTTATAAAATTGCTTCTATCTCCTGACATATGCTTTGAGCAACCACTGTCCAAATACCATTGAATTTTTAGATCTTGAGCTATTAGGGCCAAGTCACATTTATTCACTTTCTTTTTCCACTGCAAGCATCCTCTTGTTTGGTACCCTTTCTGAGATGATGAACCATATTCTCTTAGAGGACATTTGGAAGACATATATCCAATTTTATTGCATACACAACATTTGGATATATATTTAGTAAAATTATAAGTAGGCGTAAACCCTCCATGATTTATAAACCTCCTTGAGGTTTTGAACATTAGTCTTTGTCCATATTTTCTGCATTCTATGATTTTATGGCCAAATTCATTACAATAAAAACAGTTTCCATAAAAACAATTTTCATACTTGATAAAAGGTTGTCTTCTCCATCCTCTTGCTTGAGTAAAACCTTTTACTGTTTGCATCCTTTGCTGGTTTTTATTTATTTTTCTTGTGGAACAATATGTAGCAATGTGTCCCAATTTGTGACAGGCATAACAAGTGGCACTTTTCATAGGAGGAAAAAATATTCTTTGATGACTTCCAAATTTTACATATTCAGGAGTATACAAGCCTTTTCCAGTTGACAATTTATTTACTTCATTCTTTGTCATTTGAGCTTCCTCCTGATTTTTATCTGATTTATTGCAAGATTCTTCTTCCTTTGAGAACTTCTAAACTACTTGGATATTCTCATTTGCTTTTACAAAAATAATACTTTTGTTTTTTTTTTCTTTGCCTTTGCTTGATTCTCCTACATATCCTATTCCAGTTTTTATCAAAGGAGATATTTGAGCATCAATAATCTCATTTAACTTACCAGAGCTTGTTATTTGAGAAGTATCTATTTTCTTTTGGGCATTTTCTAATTTCTTCCTTAAGCAAACTACTTCTTCTTCCAACTTCTCTTGTTCCTGAGTTTTATCCTTGATCTGCTTAAGTAGAATATCCTCTACCTTCTTGGCTTCTTCAAGCTCTACTTTCAACTAAATGAGGGCTTCTGAATTTTTTTCCTCTCTTACACATTTTTGTTCCTCTCTTACACATTTGAGAAGGATATCTTTCTGTTTTCTGCACTTTAGTTTTAGTCTGTCAATTTCCTCCAAGGCACTTCTTAGCTCCCCTTCAAGGTCCACTTCTCCTTCTTCCTCATCTTCTAGAAGACATTCGTCGAGCTCTTCTATAGCCATCAAAACAAATTCTGACGTTCCTTCTTCACTTGAGAATTTAGCTGAGTCTTCTGATGCACTGCTATCTTCCTGAGCATAGAAGGATTTTCTATTGATTCTCTTCCGTTTCTGCCAATTCTTAGATATAGTATTTTCTAATTCCTGAGCCTGATTATTAGTTTTCCTATAAGGAAACTTAGAAGCATAGTGTCCAACTCTTCCACAATTGAAGCATTTAAATGGAATTTTACCTTTATACTTACCCAAGCCTTTATCCAACTTCCTGATAAATTTAGCCTCTTCTTCATCAGAACAGGAGCATATGTCTTCTTTTTCTTCTTTCTTCTTCTCTACCTTAAAAGCTGCCTCCCTTGCATTTGACTTCCTCTGTGGCAGTCTCATATCATAAGCTATTAGTTTTCCAAGAAGCTGGTTCATGGTCAAGGTTTCCCAATCTGTTATTTCTTCTATGGCGGAGACCTTGGGATTAAAAATAGATGACAAAGATCTTAGGATCTTTTGAACAATTACACATTCTGGCATGGTTTCACCTAGTGCTTTCATATTATTGACAATTTCTACAACCCTCAAAAAGAAACTAGCAATATCTTCATCACGATTCATCTTTAAGTTTTCAAACTGGGCTCTATAGACTTCAAGTTTAGCTGTCTTCACCTTTTTGTCTCCCTCATGAATATTTTGTAGTGTTTCTCACATTTCTTTGGCAGTTTTGCTGTGCATTACTTTGATGAATTCTGCCTCACATAGTCCATTCAAGATTGCATTCATTGCCTTTACATTAGCCACAAAATGTTGTTTGGCTTCTTTCTCTGAGACATTTGCCTTAGAGTCATATCCAAATTCCACAGCAGCCCAAACCTCTATCCCTAAGGACATTATGTATGTTCTCATTCTGATTTTCCAGAAGGCATAATTTGCACCAGTGAAAAAAGGGGCTTTGTTCATTGAGGATCCTTCTTGACTAGCCATCTCAAGAACCTAGGATCTCCTTTCAGTTGTTAAACTGCTACAAAAATGACCAACTCTGATACCAATTGTTGAAATCTTAGAAAAACTGAGAGGGGCGGGTGAATCCGTTTGTCACCTTCAAGAATATTTAAAAAACTTTACAAATTAAACTTATTTACAATTGATCTTTCATGATCAATTTTATATGGAAACAAACTGTGAAGAAAATTTAAGATAATGTAACAATAGAATTATGACAGAGCAGTAAATATTAAGCAGACTGAATAACTATATCAACACATAAACATCACACACAGAGACAACAGATATACGTGGAAACCCATAACGGGAGAAAACCACATCTTATTATTTTTGTGATGTAAAGGCAAGCTCCAACTCCCTCTCACCACTGATTTTTTGTAAGCACCAACCTACAAGAGGCTCCAACCTGAAATTCTGCAAGATACAACTTGCAAGGAAGCTTCAACTCCCTCTTTTTCATAAAAGAAACATTTGTTGATTTACCTTGGATATTAGTTCTTTTCTGTACCTCTATTTTTTTTTTACTAAACTCCAATCTTCATATTTGCTTGATTATCTTTTTCCTTCAATTCTGAATTCTCTTCTCTTTTATCAATTTACTCAGAGAAATGTATCCATTTCAACCTTACAGTGGGATTTTATTTTTCTCTGGAGAATTGCCAATTACATCACAAACAATGTATACAGTTACAAAATTTCATTCAATTACAGTATAAATTTTGAATCATTTTAACAATTATGCTTTCTCTTTGTTTTTCTCTCTCTTTTGAAAAACCACAACACCTCACTTTTCCGTTTCACTATATACATTTTCCATGTTCATTGCAGTTGCATAACTGCTGCTTGTACAACTGTATTTTAATCAAACATAAATAACTCTCGGCATTATTATAAAACCTTTCTAATAAACCTTGGATTTTATATTAAACTGAAAAACCAACGCTAACTTTAAAAAAAAATATGGGTCCCACAGCTTTATAAACCCTTCTGCTCTATTTGTCGATGCGATGTATTAGGCTCGAGCTATAGAGTAATTCACCATTATTTGTTGGTCTATATGACATATAGTAAACCAACAATAAAAATTTTCCTTTTCCACATAAGTTAGCATCAAGACTCCATATTATAACATTCATCTCATAACATATCTCATCATATATTCATATATATCACTCTTTCTATTCAAATGTTAAGAGTCATTATAAATAAACCCTTGCTTTGGATTTATATCTCAACCCAAATACATAAGAACCCATGCGACCATAGTATTTTAAAATTTTATTTCAGCACATGTTAAAATGACTTTCTCGGGCCCACTGATCAACTTACCTCAACTAAATGTCGGGCGGATCTAACAGTTCACAATTTATCGCACTACAAAACTCAATCCGACAGTCCTTGCACAATATCACTTGAATTAAGTGCACGATACATAATTCATAAAACTCACGCGAAAACGGTTGTATTGTAAAACTGCCTGAGGACACGTGTCCTACTCCGACGCATATCGCGTTCCCATTGCAAGAACTGCTTACCGCTTCAATTCTCGCGTGAATACCACTGGCTTATTGGTTCAAAACCGCTTCTACTATTCACAAGTCATGGTTCCTCTCCTTTCCAGCTCAAAGTTCCATCCAGCTCTTCAAAGTTTTATTTGTCCTCCACTCTTCGTTTAAATACACATTTTGTGCATTAACCCTAACTTATAACTAGATTATATGTTTATCAATTTCTTTCGACCATAGACATATAACCCCACAGTTATTTTTCTTTTCGGTTCTGCCTGAAGTCTAGATCTCTATTTAAAAACGATTTCACCCTGATTTTTAGATTATTTTGGACGTTTTTTCCTGTAGGACCAGAATGATACAGTATGCCCCCAATTTTCCTTTTAACACTTCTATTGCACTCTTTGGAATTTTCACATGCTAAGCCGACAGTTCTATCAGTAATTACAATGTACATTCGAGGTTTGTATTTTGCATTCTCTGAAACCCTTACTTCTCACTCTGTTTTCTTCGCATTCGAGGTTTGTATTTCTGCTGCTGTAGTGTAATTAACTTCTCAATGAATACTGAATGAAATTACACCACAGAATGTGTAATCTCC
>CM076577.1:818291800-818487968 GCA_034641835.2 Pinus albicaulis
TGTTTCGGGGATTTAACACCCTAGAGGTTGGTTGGGATTCAACCTCCACAGAGCAGGGGCGTACTATTTAACAGAGACTCACACGATCATGCACAGTCATGAAAACGAAATAGAGCAGAACGAGAGGTTTACCCGTTGGTCCTACGTTTGAATTAGATCCACGTGGAGTTCAAACTCCCTGCAATCGTCCTTCCTCTTTCACCTGAAATACAAGAAGAAACCAGCACAAAGGACAAGTTGTACAGTATATTTCTACTCTATATGTTAGCGAGATTCATATAAAACATTAAATAAATCATCATAAATGCTTGTATAACAAATATTCTTCATACATTAAAGCATACACTAACACGTTTATTTCGGGAACAGCATGATACTTCTGTATTATAAAAATAGTACGTACAAAAGTAAGTGGAGAGATCACCTGATCCTTCCAAGGCCTTCGCAGACCGTCGTCCGGATCCGTCCGGCCCTTGCCTCGCTAAGACTCCTTCCAAATGAGTGCACACGAGATAACATATAAAGGGATGTATATCTCAAGGAAACAAGGGTTTCCTGAAATGAACTGGGAAAGTGCAGGAGGCACGGGGAATCAGACTTGGATAGGGAACCAACAGAGTATAATAATAATAATTCTCTCTCTCCCTCAGGCCATACATATGAGGTCCTTTTATAGTCCCTCCAAGTAGTTTCAATAGTTGGAAACAGTTGGCCACGGGCTGGGGTAGTTGAACTACCTGAGTAACTATCAACCCAGCGCGAAATTAGGGATTTTTTATATATTTTTTAACCATTAAAATGGCATACGCGGAAAATTCTAGCTGTACTAGCGTATACACGCGGAAAAACACGGGCATAGTTGCGTATGAAGGATTTTCCACTGTTTTTAAGTGAATTTGTCCAAGTCTGTAGGAATGGGTGCCCATAAAGCCATGTAGCAATCATGAATCATGTCAAGGTGAGAAATGATGCTATAACAGATGCCCCCTAATATATGAGGGCAGAAGGGGTACATGATGGCCAAAATGTATTATGCACATAGAAAGAACTTCGCAAGGACAAGAGAGGACTTCACTAGATTTCAGCCTGCCAAAAACCAATGAAAAAAATCAGAGAGTCAACACATGCTGAGGCGGGCATACCCATGCTCAGTCAAAAATACATCATATATAGAAAAAGTACTGAATAGATCCAACATGTATACAAGTATAACTGAACTGAAAGTACATAGTGAATCATCTGAGCAGGGCCCGGAAAGACAAGTCTGTATCAATGTCCAAGTATTACATATAGAAAGCTGATCAAAGATAGTGCAACTGGATGTCTGATCAAGTAACTGAATCTCCAAGTACCGGATCATAAGAGGCGGATCAAACGGTACAATCACGCGACTCGGGGATCAACATATAAGATCTTTGCGTATTTGAGCGCAACATATAAGAATTGAATGGCTGTTTCTTAGCGAGAAAGCGAAAAAATACATCCTTGATGAAGCAGAAATGCGATAAACCCAAGGTCTTCACGATCATGATGGTACAATTCTACACTGCCCGAGATAAATGAGCTGAAGTCGACCATGTGAGAAATCATTGGATTACCGGGCAATGATGTATCCCGTTAACCAACGCGAGACAACCCACCGATAATGATAATAAGTGTCAAGGTGCCCCAGTACAATCTGACAAGTGCGAATGAATGAGTTGAAGTCGAACACTTGAAAGAATCTACCAATCAGGAGGCAATGATGAATCCCCACTGTCGATAGCGAAGAGTCTGCCACTGATGACTGCAAACCCTAAGGTACTGACAAAAAGACTCTAGACCTTATTCCCAGAGCAATGAGTCGGAGTCGATGGAAAAAGATCTGCTGGAAGGAAGGCATTAAGGCATCCCACATCAGTCCAGCGCGAGTGTAACCCGCAGGCCAAGATTTGGAAGGAATCGGACGAAGGAGAGTGATGGAACCAAAACCGTAGTACGTTTCCGACGTGCACAAGATGAAGCTAGCGCACGGAAGAAACCCTCTGAACCAACCAATAATGAAAGCTGACACAGAGGCGAGAAATCCACCGATAGGGTCAAATGGAAATCCAGGTATTGCACGAATCCCAAGTGTGATAATGTGTGCTGACGTCGAACACAGGGGAAACCACTCAGTCAAAGACCCATGATGATGATCAAATGCTGAACACGAGGTCACCTATCAATGATGGAAATAGGCCCAAGGTGCGGCTCTAGGCTTGCTCTCAGAGCAATGTGTCGTAGTCGATAAGAGACAAACCCGCCGGCAAGAAGTCGATGGAGACCTTCTCAAACCAGCACGAGCAGAAGATCAAAACATCTGATGTGATAGAACATGATACTGACAAGACCGGGAAGGCCGACTGAATAATGAGTCAAGAGACACCGCAGAATGGCCGACTCGGGCTAGACTTCCCTTGAACAAAAGCACGACTCTGTGATGACCATGGCAGTAAAAAGTGACACTATATAAGTCTGTCTTGCAGGAGGCAAAACAAACTCTCCATATGATTGGAAGAGATAACCAACCGGGGGAGAACTGACAAGTGAAACATGGTAAAGGCTGAACCTAGGTCAAACTAGAACCATCCCAAATGAAGGAAATATATATATAAGTATATGTGCTTTGTTCAAGGGTGACAAACTGACTCTGTACTGCCATCGAAATAACGAAGATACATCCCATTCCCGCTCTTTTTGTTATATTTAATTTTTTTTGTCTTTTTCATAATAAGCCTGAAAAAGAATAAAAGAATGCTATGATACAATGGATAGAACGAGTATCGAAAAAAGCAGATGCACTAGTTCCGGGGTTTGGAACAATCCTATGCTCAATGCAAGGTGGCGACAACTGGTCAGTGATACTCAGAGGAACGTTCCATCCATGGGTACAAAGGTGTCAAGTCGTGATAGCTAAGTGCATGCAATGGTTAACTTGTACAGAAAGTCAAGGTCAAAATTTGGCTTAAACATCGAGTCCAAATGAAGCCGGCTAAAGGCCAGGATAAACAAGTAGCCAATATGCAATGCAGTAATACAACTTAACGACACCGGGGAGCCTCTAGGGTATAAGCCAGAAAAATGATAAGTGATGAAGGAGAAGAATGAAGCTTCAACACGAAAGACATGGCGGGACTAAAGAGAACTCCCGAGCCTACATAAAAAGCAGCATGGGCAACAAGTGATAGCGAGGAACTAACTAGGAAGCCCATGTAAAGGAAGGCTCTACCATCAAGTCATGATTTAAAAATCGGCGAGTGAAAATGGTATAATACTCATGCCCTGATGGGATCGACCCTAAGGCAAGTGATCAGTATGGAGGCTAGAATGCAAGATGCAACGGAAAGTGATTCCCTAACCTATATGCCAGTGAAGATCATATACCTGCCGTGAAGAGTCTGAACACATGGGCCAAAAACTGGGAAAAATCTCGAAAATGTCAAAATGTACCTGAAATATACCAAACTGGGCACTTCCAAGCAATCGAGTTATACAGCATAAGACAGATCGAAAAAAATAAGCACAAGGAAATTTTTTGCGAAAATTTTCAATTTTTTAGCCATAAATACACAAATTACCTCTCAGATGGTTCATTATTGCATAGCTGATTTGGAAAAAGAGCTTTGGAGCTAAAAACTTGTTTCGTCAAACCAGCAACAACCGACCGTCGGAATTCAGCGAAACTTCAGGTAGGCTCCTTATTCATCCTGTTGATTCATTTTGTCCGTTTAAAATTTAAAATTAAGTGGATTTTTACGTGGAAACCCTTATTAAAAAACGCGTACCTGCGCATACGCGGGTTCAAAGAAGGAAAGCCGCGTGTACACGCGGCTGTGCACAGCGAAACTAGCGTATGCGCACGTCCGAATTTTAAAAATGAGTTTCTAATGCAAATTTTAATGAATTTCTTCGGGATGACAATTTCATGGAGGGAACGCGAGCATAGTGCAGTGGACCAAGAGGTCATGGAAGACTGCGCAGCACAAAATGTCCTCCGAAACTGTGGATTATTCAAATTTTTCAAAATGCCCAATATGAAAAGTAATGTGAGATTGCTTGAAATGCTGGTAAATTATTGGGAACCGGATCAGGATTGTTTCATCATTGATCAAATGCCACTATGCATAGAGGTGGAAGATATATACTTCATCACTGGACTCTCCAGGAGGGGAGACCCAGTGGATCTGCACGGAAAGCCCCTGGGAGGGTTAACCGTGGAGGACTATGTCCAACTCTATTGCATAGAAGATTCCAAGAAAGTAGGCACACAGATTGCAATCAGAGATATCAGGGACTTGCACATGAAGATCCTCTTGTTCACCATCGGCAGAGTGGCAGGATCTGCCTCACTGCATCAGGCGTCCAGGGCGCACATGAGCATAGCTGTAGAGTGCTTAATTCATGTGTATGATTGGTGCACTGCCCTGCTACTGAACAACTGACCTCCATTCGCAAAACACATACAAAACACTTTGGCTATGGAACCATTTTGACTACATTCTTCTTCGAGAGAGTTCCGGCTTTGAGACCCAAAGTCATCTCAACTATCAGCAGCCCTCGGGACCCAAGAATTGCCCGTTGGGCAGACATGATGAAGAGACTGGGGGGCAGCGAGGTACCCCGAACTACCTGGGATGATGAGTTCTTCTTATGGTGGAGAGAACAGATCATCGCATTAGATGACTATCCCTATGCCGGGATGGATTTCCGAGGAGATCCAGATCTAGTACTTCCACCCGGTGCAGCATGGGGAGCAGTCGGTAAGTTTTTTTTCAAAAATTTTAACTTATATGATTTTTTTGGATTTTTCAAATATGTATGAAAAATGAAAAACAAACATGTTTTTGGATTGGATTCATAATGACTGACAAATAAAAATGATCATGTTTCAGATGTTGGACCGGTGCGTCCTGAGGGCCTAGCACGTCACAAGCGCCGCAGAGGTGAAGCAGAGACAGCGGATTCTGACAGAACCCTCCAGGCCGTGCAGAGAAACTTGGAGGGACTAACCCGCCAAATCCCTCTGGCTGCTGTGGAGGACTTGCCAGAAGCCGTCCAGAGACGGGTTGTAGGAGTACTCCGGGACTGGGTTAGACTGTTCCGCCGTGTGGCCACTGCAGTGATGTTCTATAGGAACACTGGGCAGGGTCCTCAGGATTAGACAGATTTTCATATTGGATGACTGTATATTTTTTGAGACTGAACATGATGGGGCATAAGCCCAAGTTTTGTACGGCATTGATGGATCAAAATTTTGTGAAGTTTTTTGACATACTGATGATATATATACAGCGATATTTTGATGTGATGTGATAAATGTATCAAATGTATGATGTTTTTGATGATTTAGATTTTATTGTATTGAATGATTAATATGCCAATCTAAAGCTTGATTAGCTAATGAGTCGGCAAACCAATTGTCAGCTCGAGGAATATGAATGAATGTTAAAAATTGAAATGACCTTTGTAACAAACGTACCCTCAAGAACAATCGTAATAAAAATGGATCTCGTACCCGATAAGTGTTGTTCAACTGCGACACCACCAGTTGGGAGTCCAAGAAAACTACCAACGAATCAACACCCAAGGATATTGCCTCCGAGAGTAGATGAATGACTGCAGTGTATTCTGCTACGTTATTGGAAGCAGGACCAATGCAGACCCCTCTTGATACCAACAGCTGACCGGAAGGATAATGAAGCACCCCAGCCGCGGAAGCTAAGTTCCGGGTGTGTCTACTAGCACCATCGGCGAAACCAAAATGACTCATGACATCAACACAACCTGCCAAAGCAGATCAAAAACATCACCACCTCATCAAAAATCGAAAATCAAACAGATATGTACAAGACAAAAAACTACTATATACAAAGCAAAATGCCAGGCCAAAGCCTAGGCATAATACTTCTTCAGATAGAGCCCATTTCGGGGCTCCGACAACTCATTCCCTTCGAAGTCAACCAAGGTATACGCTCCTTTCTTAAGGACCTTTTTGACGGTATAGGGGCCATACCACATCGATTTAAACTTTCCTGCCCCCAAGGCATCCTTTTCTTGGGCATAGACCAAAACGAGGTCACCTTCGGAAAAGACCCTAGGCTTAACCGCCTTATCGTACTGGACTTTGACTCGGTTTTTATGTGCTTCGTTCAACGTGGCGGCATCTCGACGCTGCTCATCAAGATGTTCCAGATGAAGAAGCCGCTCTGCCAGACTAGAAGTGTCGGGAAGAAGCTCAACAGCCAGTTTAAGGGAAGGAATCTCGCATTCAATGGGAAATACGGATTCCACCCCGTGGACTAACTGAAACGGAGTAAAGCCAGTTGCAGTTTTAACTGACGTCCTGTATGCCCAGAGTGCGGGATATAGCATAATGTGCCAGTTGGATCTATGTTTATCAATCGTCCGTTGAAGAATTGTCTTCAAGGACTTATTCACGGCTTCCACCTGGCCATTGGCCTGAGGATAATATGGAGATGAATGCTCCTGCCGGAAACCCAATTTAAGAGCCAACTCGGCCATCATACTGTTCTGAAAGTGACTGCCATGGTGGTGGTGTGATCTCTCTAGTATCTTTAAAACGAGCAATGACACAGTTTGAAGAAGAAAAGAGGCTACTTGATCCTCACCATCGTTTCCAATATCCTCACCATCGTTCCCAAAAGTAGGCATAGCTTCGACCCACTTCGTAAAGTAGTCTACTGCTACGATAATGTACTTGTGACCTTTTGCCGAAGGCGGGTTACAAGTAGTATAATCCATACCCCACTTTGTAAAGGGGCCGACAGTAACGACTGGAAAAAGCGGGGCTGGATGAGCGCGCATTTTTCGAGTATACACTTGACAAGGATGACACTTCTTGACCGATTCAATACAATCTTTGAAAATCGAGGGCAAGAAGTAGCCAGCACGCAAAATCTTTTGGGCTGTAGCAAGCCCTGATAAATGACCCCCACAAGCTCCACCGTGAGAATCATTGAGCACAGCCTCAGCTTCTTCGAAAGTTAAGCGGCGTCTTAGGATTGAATCAACCCCTCGACGGTACAAAGCATCACCAATAATCAGATAACTTTTAGCTAAGTGACGCAGCTTACGACGCTCATCTTTCGAAAATGAAGAGGGAAACTTCGCAGTCTGGAGATATACAATGATGTCCCCATACCAAGGATCTTGTGGAGAGATCAGAAACAAGTGTTCGTCCGGAAAGGACTCATCATAGATCATCGCCTCTCCTCAAGGCAACTCGGAGATCAATTCCGCAAAAACTAATGACTTCTTGGATTTGGCAGACATGAACTCTAGATCAAATTCTTGTAAAATCACAATCCATCTGTTATATTTGCCCCCAATCACTCGCCTGCTGAGGACAAACTGAAATGGATTGGCAGCTGCCAAGACATAAGTTTTGTGAAGAATAATATAATGCCGGAGTCGCTGCACAGCATGAACTGCTGCTAAGGCTAATTTTTCTATCGGGGTGTATCGCAGTTCAGGTCCTACCAGTCCTCGACTAAGGTAGTAAATAACATGCTCAGCCCGAGCATCATCCTCCTGAACCAGAACCATACCAATGGTAGATTCTGCTGTAGCCAGATACAAAAGAAAATCTCTGCTATAATCGGGTGGACTCAGTAAAGGAGCAGAGGTCAATGCCTTTTTCAAGGCATCGAATGAGCGTTAAGCGTAGTCGTCCCAAAGAAAAGGAACTCCTTTCTTCAACAATCTCATATATCCCTTTGTAATCTTAGCATAGTTAACGATAAACCTCCGAAGAAAGTTAGACTTCCCTTGGAGACTTTGAAGCTGACGGATTGAAGACGGGGGAGGCAACCGAAGTATTGCCTCAACCTTGAAAGGATCTACCCTTATCCCTTCCCTAGACACGATAAATCCCAACATCTGACCGGATGTTACCGCGAAAACGCACTTGTTCAGATTCAAACGAATTTTATAAAAATGACATCTTTCAAATATTTGCCGGAGGTGACCAGGATGATCCATCCTCTTTCGAGAATGAGCAGCTAGATCATCTAAGTATGCCTCGATAATCTTCTTGATGTCGTGGAAGGCGTAAGACATGGCCCGCTGAAAGGTAGCTCCAGCAATTTTAAGACCAAAAGGCATTTTCTTATATGAAAACGTACCCCGGGGACAAATAAATGCGGTCTTATGTTGATCTTCTGGACGGATAGTAATTTGATTATAACCAGAGAAACCGTCCATGAAGGAGAAAATCTCGTTACCGGCACACTCGTCAATAATCTGATCAATGAAGGGTGTGGGGTAATTATCTTTAGGATACGCCTTATTCGGGTCTCTGAAATCGATGCAAACTCGAATCGTTCCTTGCTTTTTATCAACGGGAACGGGGTTTGAAACCCATTCAGTCAGAGGAACTGGGAAAATGAATCCCGCCTTAAGCAGCTTTTCAACTTCAGCTTTGATAGCTGCTGCCTTCCTAGGATTAACCGGACGAAGTTTTTGCCTGACTGGCTTAGCATTTTCATACGTCTTGATCTCATGCTGGACAATAGATGGATCTATGCCAGGCATTTCCTCATAAGACCAAGCAAAAACATCCTTATACTCTTTGAAGAGCTCGGTATAGATTTGAACTTCTTCACGGGAACATTCAGCTCCAATGAAAACGTTCTCAATAATGTTGGGATTCCTGGAGATGTTCACCGGGATAGTCGGAGAGATCACAGCCATGTTCCCTTCAGCATAAACCTGTGCTGGTGCTAAGGGGCTCAAGACTGGGTGAACAGGTCCAGGAGACTGAGGACTTGGAAAGCTAGCTTCGACTTCGCTCAAGTCAGGTAGGAAGTAAGACCGATGATGCAAGTCATCCCACGGTCTATCTATACCTGTCATCGCTTCCAGGATGGCCTCTTCAGATGGAAGAGTGGTATCTAGACAATCCTTGGCAGAAGAAGAAGTAAGCGTCCAAGCCGGAGCCACATCACCATCCAACTCTTCCGGCGAAAGAGGAGCTGGATCAGACTCTGCAGTGTCAACAACAGACTGATATGCAATCTCAGCTGCAGAAATCGGGAATGCCATTCCACCCACTTGCCCTTCCTCCCAAGTGGCAGTTGGGGAAGGTAAGGTCCAAGGGTCCGAAAAATAATGAGTTCGAAAGAACTCTCTTCGAAGGGGAGCCTTGGAGGATGAAATAGCATTGATAGACACCTTAGGAGGAGGAAGATCAAAAGATCCCATCAGGGATGAATACATTCCAACTCCCAGATTCTCGATAGGTGCCTTAGTATTGTCCAACTTAGGGACAGATGAGTCAGGAGGCGCATCCAGGTCTACAGGAGGACAGTCCAGTTGATCCACCGTAACTATCCTCCCTTCGTGAGGGAAACATACTATCCGAAATAGTGAAGATGCAATGGCATCCATATCATATATCCAGTTCCTCCCCAACAGAAGGTTGTAGTCCAAGGCTGCATCTACTACCTCAACCTCTATGTTAACGGTTTTGCCCCCAACACAGATGGGCAAAGCCGGGACAATACCATGGGGCCTATGAGAATGGCCATCGAATGCAGTAAGAATAGTGCTAGATGGAACAGCGTTGGGAGATCCTAGTGTCTTCCAGCATGCGAGAGACATCACGCAAGTAGAAGCACCCTCATCAACGACCGTGCGAAATATATTAGTCTTCCGGTACGATGATTTAATATGGAAGGCCATATGATGAGGAAGTCTCTTCTTAAAATTCTTCATATCAAAGGTAATCAGAAGAGAATTTTTCGGATCTATAGCTCCAATGGCAGTGAGCAAAGCACTGCGCTGAGCCGGACAAGACTGGAGTACCTCTAAAGCTGACATAGCACAAGGACTCTGTGCCAGATCTTCTACAATCGAGTAGTTCTGGGCAGCCCTCGCGTTCGGATTAATCGTTGACCGCTTAGAAGATGCTTTTGGCATCCGAGGCATAGACTCAACAGTTGGCTTCGTGATGTGAAGCGGCTCAGTAGCATCGGGAACTTCCTTAGCTTTCGAAGATTCCTCTCCGCCATAATCACGGGATCTCGTAGCGACATCCACGTGAGCACTCATCATAAAGATATTCGATGGAATTTCCCCTTCCTGAGGACCTCCAGAGGAAGCCCCGGGATTTTGATTCGCGCCGGCAATTAATTGCTGCCCTTGGGGAAAAGGGTTTGTTAGCACAGCCTGGGAACTAGAAGAACCTTGCTGAGATAACAGGCGCTGAGCATCCTGAATTTTCGGGCAAAGATGCGTGAGATGGTCTCCAGCACAAAGCTTGCACGGAAAGCAACGTTTATTTTCTCCTTTTGCCCTTCACCAACACGCTCGTTGGTCTTGTTTGCATTGCCCTTCCCATTCTTGCCCTTCTTCTTGTTATTACGTCCCTTCTTCTTCCCATCGGACTGTTGATTTCCTTTGGGTTCAAAAGATTGGACAACATTAATGGACAAAGACTGGGAAGGTGAAGAATCAGCAGGCACAGCCTGACCAGAAGAAGCAGATTGTAAAGACAACTGCTGCAATTGAGAAAGCAGGCTGGCTGCACTACTACTGACCGATCCGACAAGTCCGTCACCATGCGGACCAGGTTTAGGTTTCGATAGATCAAATTTGGAGCGAGGAGCATTAGGCAAATACTTGTAAAGCATGCCAGACTGAGAATAGATCAACTCTAACTGCTGGGCCCTAAAGATGGCCTGCTCCTCGGAATATACCCCTGACATGGATACATCTTTTGAAATATCTGACTGAAGCGATTTCAAAAACCACTCGAGAAGGAACTCACCTGGAATATGGGCTTTAATTAGCCTCTTCCTTCTCCTCCATTCCTGAATATGATCAGAAATGTGAGTTGCCTCATCTTGCTTAAAATTAGCCAGGAGTTCGGTCCCAGCCTCATATCTGACGGGCAACTGAAAATGGTTAAGAAAAGTGACAGCCAGTTCTCCAAATGTGGCGAAACTGCCCCCAGTAAGCTCTATATACCACTTCGCGGCGTTCCCAGTTAAGGTGCGCTGAAATAATCTCAATCTAATCGAATCGTCGATCAGAGAGTTGGATGAACACCATAAGTGGAATGTGGTGACATGGTCTGCCGGATCTTCACCATTCTTACCTTCAAACTTAGGAATGTCTGAAGGAAGTTTGGTTGGAACCGAAGGCCAACCCGGACTATACTGAATCGGGTCATTAGTTAACTTCGCCAAGTCTGGCAAGTTTAACGTTGCCAGAAATGGTAATCGCGGCGGAGCCTGAGAATTCCATCCTTGATGGGATGGATTTCCCACATTCTGAAAAGAATAGCTTGGATTTGATGAGGCACCAGGCTGCCAGAAAGGACCCGTAGAAAACGGAGAAGAACCTCCTCCCCACGCCGAGTTACCAAGACCCAGACTAGTTCCCCCCGCTGAAGTATTGACTGAAGATGTAAGCCCCTGGTAGGGGTTCCATGCATTAGATAGAGGAGAAAAAGACTGATAAGCACTCGATGCAGGGAAAGAAGCATTCCCTGGATGACTCGCGATGAACTGATTCCCTTCCCCCGACGTTGCAAACATAGGATTCCATCCTGTAAAAGAAGCCGAACTTGGCCCCTGAGCCCAAGGATTAAAACTTTGGGTCTGGGACGTAAAAGGAAAAGACCCTAAAGAAGGATTAGGACTAGGAATATGCCCAGTCCCAAAGGGGAAACCCTGAAAAGAAGCTGATCCACTAGCCATGTTGGACATGGGCGTAGATCCATCTGCACCGGCGGTAAAGGAAAAAGAGGGATTTCCAGCAATGGACATCCCTGAAACAAAGGGACCAGATTGAGAAGCATATGCTTGGGTGAACCCAGAGCCAAACATAGTGCTAGAAGCACTTGAAGATAGAGCAAGAGTGCCCCCTGCCTCGACAGAAGCAGGGGTCTGAATGCCCGCAGCACTCACGGTAGAAGCCGCGTTCCCAGTCGTGGCCATCGAAAGATAAGAAAGATAAGGAAGATCCGGCGGTGTCTCAGACTCCGGTCCGATGTACTCTATAACAAACGGATGATCAAGAGGAAGAGGAGATGGACCTGTAGCTGCAGGCTCAGGTATATCTTCTATCTGAAAATCTTCCTCCTGAGGAAACAATACCCTCGAGGTGAGCGAAACGCTCCTCTCGGAACCGACACCGGAATCAGCAGTGAAACCTTCAAACCTTAGTGGAGGATCTCTCTCCACAGCGTCAGACTCTACAGGGTGAAAACCACCTGCTAGATCGCTCCTACGCCTTCTCGAAGAAGGCTCTGCACTCTCGGGAGATAACCCCCGGACTCTCCTCGAACGTCGAGGCGCTTGATCGGCCACTTTTACAAATTTATTATATTAGACTCAAGAAAAGTGAAAAGCTAGGCAAGCTAGGAGCAAAGAGCACTCACTAAAATCAAAACCCTGAGAAACAGCAAGCAAACAGCCTCCAAGTATTTCCGCTCCGGGTGATGAGGACCGGGCACCAAAATACAGGAAAGCGAAATATAGGACCTTCCGAAAGCAGTCTGGGATGATTAGGGCCCAGAACAACTAGCGAAGGTATCAGAAGCAGTTACGCCGACCTCCTAACAACAGCCTTTGCCGGCTCAAGCACCCCAGCTTCGCAAGGGCACCCCCCAGAAGTACTGCTGGAAGTGATGCGACGTCTGCCTCAGGTACCACGGGTATTCCCCCCCGCAGTCACCTGTGTGGAACCTAGGAGCAGCAACTATGGACACCAATCCGTATCAGAAGCTGGGCGGAACGGTCTTGAGGTTAGATTCAGCTAATCGGAGGGGGGGTATCCCTCTTCTTAACCTTCACTTCCCCTCGCGCTTGACTCTCGGATGAGAGCTTTCCCAGTCCACTTCACGGAGTTGGATTTCGCTCAATTAGTAAGCTTCTATGTCTGTTTGAGCGGCCTTGGAGAGTTAACTCTCCTCTCTCCTATTCCAAGGCCCTACAACCTAGCTAGTTGGTGATTGACTCTAAATAAAACTTACTAGTTGATTTTAGATTTAATCGCTTATTTTAAGGGATGTTGTATTAAGTCACAAGGATATGGAGTTGAAACCAATGATGTTCTGACGCAAAAGAAATTAATAAAAACCTGACTACATGTACATGCAGTTCTTAGTCTTTCGATGAAGAGCAATTTCTATGTAAGTTCTACGAGGCTAAAAATGTATTTTTCTTTTCGAATTACAAACTCACACGCACAAAAATTAAGAAGCTAATTAAATGATTCAATGCACCTAATGCAAATGACCACTAACATGTAAATTCTAAGATGCAGAAATTCCCTTGAAACAAGGTGAAATTTCCCAAAAGGCTCCTTCAGTTTCAACTAATCTTTTGATATCCAGAAAGCTAATTCTTGCAAACAAGAACTCTTAATATAAGACACCAAAATACTCAACAAGAAAAAAGAAGAAATCAAAAGACAACCTCCCTTCACAATCAAGCGGGAAACTAGAAGCAAGAAAATTCACTAAAGTCCCAAAAGATGAAGCCAAACGAAAATGAAAAAGGCAACAACAAAAACAAAAACAAGAAACAATGTTTTTTGAGTTTTTGATATGCAAAAACAAAAAGCAAAACAAATGTTTTGGGGCTTTTCAGTTTTATAAAACAAGAGCTTCAAGAAAACCAAGAACAACTATCTCAATCCAAGCCAAAATGAGACCGAATTTGAAGCATAAACTCCAACTATGCCCCCAAACCTTATAAAACTAATGATAGCAAGATCAATAAGGGCAATGGAAAACTAAAAACTCAATCAAACAGCCAAGAGAAATAGTGCAAATTTGTTGCAACACAAAACTCCAAAGAAACAAGAAAAGATCTTCGAAAAATGCAACAAAACCCTAGCTTACGAAACTCAAGAAAACCAATCGAAAACAAAGCAAAGAACGCAATGCAAAGCACAACACAAAGACGGGAGCGAGTCAGTGAGCAAAAGCTCTCTGTTCTGGTAAAACAGAACAGCCAAGAACGCTCAGAAAGCGATCTTGGAACTCAATCCAGGAGTGCTAGCACCAACAAGAACACTTCGCCAAAAAGATCAGTTTTCGGGCAAACGAAAGAGAACCAAGACTTAAAACCACTTCTATCACACTCCAGTAAGTACAAAGACACTGCAAACACAGGCCTCCACAGCCAGAACAGACCAAAAACACCAGAATCTTGAAATTTCAAATTCAGCCTAGGTATACGCGACCTTGCAGTTATGCAATAGGCGTGTATACGCGTCTGTGTTGAGGGAAAACCGCGTATACGCAGTTCCTTCTACACAAACTCGCGGGTATACGCGACTGTGTGCAAGAAAAACTGCGTATACAAAGAAAGATAATGAAAAATAAAAAGTACAAGCCTGGAAAAGGTATCAAAGCGTCAAACTGACTGCAAGAAAACAAATTGGACTGTAAAAGACAGAAGAAACTGTTGGCAACCTACCAAACAGCTGAAACAACCCAACAGGAGAATCACAAAAATGTGATCCCCAGCGGAGTCGCCAGTTCTGTTTCTGGGATTTAACACCCTAGAGGTTGGTTGGGATTCAACCTCCACAGAGCAGGGGCGTACTATTTAACAGAGACTCACACGATCATGCACAGTCATGAAAACGAAATAGAGCAGAACGAGAGGTTTACCCGTTGGTCCTACGTTTGAAGTAGATCCACGTGGAGTTCAAACTCCATGCAACCGTCCTTCCTCTTTCACCTGAAATACAAGAAGAAACCAGCACAAAGGACAAGTTGTACAGTATATTTCTACTCTATATGTTAGTGAGATTCATATAAAACATTAAATAAATCATAATGAATGCATGTTTAACAAATATTCTTCATACATTAAAGCATACACTAACACGTTTATTTCGGGAACAGCATGATACTTCTGTATTATAAAATAGTACGTACAAAAGTAAGTGGAGAGATCACCTGATCCTTCCAAGGCCTTCGCAGACCGTCGTCCGGATCCGTCCAGCCCTTGCCTCACTAAGACTCCTTCCAAATGAGTGCATACGAGATAACATATAAAGGGATGTGTATCTCAAGGAAAAAAGGGTTTCCTGAAATGAACTGGGAAAGTGCAGGAGGCACGGGGAATCAGACTTGGATAGGGAACCAACAGAGTATAATAATAATAATTCTCTCTCTCCCTTAGGCCATACATATGAGGTCCTTTTATAGTCCCTCCAAGTAGTTTCAACAGTTGGAAACAGTTGGCCACAGGCTGGGGTAGTTGAACTACCTGAGTAACTATCAACCCAGCGCGAAATTAGGGATTTTTTATATATATTTTTAATCATAAAAATGGCATACGCGGAAAAGTCTAGCTGTACTAGCGTATACACACGGAAAAACACGGGCAATTAAAATGGCATACGCGGAAAAGTCTAGCCGTACTAGCGTATACACGCGGAAAAACACGGGCATAGTCGCGTATGAAGGATTTTCCACTGTTTTTAAGTGAATTTGTCCAAGTCTGTAGGAATGGGTGCCCATAAAGCCATGTAGCAATCATGAATCATGTCAAGGTGAGAAATGATGCTATAACACCTAGTCGCTGGGTCGCTGGGTCGCGTCGTTGAGCTTTTAATAGGGAGTGCAACTATGCGACCTGGTGACCTAAGACTTGAGGAAATTTGCAACCTGCGACCCGACTGGACCTTGCGACTTGCGACCCCCAACAATCTGCGACCTGCGACCTACCATGATTTTGCGACCTCCTGACCTAGTTGTTGGGTCGCTGGGTTGCATCGTCAAGCTTTTAATGGGGAGTGTGACTATGCGACCTGGCGACCTGAGAGAATCTGCGACCTGAGACTTGAGGAAATTTGCGACCTATGACCCGACTGGACCTTGTGACTTGTGACCCCCAACAATCTGCAACCTGTGACCTACCATGATTTTGCGACCCGAGGGAATCTTCGACCTGCAACTTTAGGAAATTTGTGACTTGCTACCTTAAGTGAATTTGCGACTTATGACCTTCAACAATCTGCGACCTACAACCTACCATGATTTTGCGACCTGAGGGAATCTGCGACCTATGACTTGAAGAAATTTGCGACCTGTGACCTTAAGCGAATTTGCGACTTACGACCTTCAACAATCTATGACCTACGACCTTAAGCAAATTTTTGACTTGCGACCTTCAACAATCTGTGACCTACGACCTGCCATGATTTTGTGACCTGAGGGAATCTGTGACCTGCGACTTGAGGAAATTTGCGACCTGCAACCTTAAGCGAATTTGCGACTTGCGACCTTTAGCAGATCTGCGACTTGCGACCTCAAGTAGATCTATGACTTGCGGCCTTCTTTTGGCAATCTTTGGATTTTATAGAAATATTCCTTATCCCGCCTCCTTTGCTTTGAAAAGGGTCCTCTTGCTTGCTGGGAAAAAACTTTAGCTCATTGCACGGACCGAGAGCTTCCACTGTGACCGAAATCTCCCTTGATCGGCATAGTCTTGTTCCATGTGTACATGTGATACATGTCTTCCACTTCTCTTGTTTCAGCTCGCACTACTCTTATCCTTTTCATCAGTGTGGTAATGACATTGTTTGGTGTATCATCCGTGGGATTGACCTACATGAAACATTTAGATTGTCAATCTTTACAGTTACCCTTTAGAGAACGATATCCCCAAATAATTAACATCAGATCATTAGCTTGGTGAAGCACCCAAACCGAATGCCTAAACAATCCATGGTGCAAGAGCTTTTAATGTAAATACGAAAAAAAGGTTTCCATTCGAATGTATGCATGGTGATCCCTTCACACATGGCATGGCTGCAGTAAGAGTATCTCGTCATGATGGTGAGAAGGCTCATGAGGGGCTTGGGAAAGGTTACAAGGATGTAATTTTCTAAAGGCGAACCTTAATGACTAAGCGAGGAGGGGGACCCGAAATTTCGAATATACCCAAAATTTTGGGTGGTGTTGTAGCACCTAAAACAGATTCCATGCCATCTTCCATGCCATACATATTAGCTTCCATTCCATTCTTCAAACCATCCATCTTAGCTTCCACACCTTTCTTCAGAACTTCCATTTCTTTTTTTGTTGCTCTTTGCAAGAGAAAAATTTTGTGCACTTGCTCTTCTAATTTTGATATGTCATGTTGCATTTCTTCATCTTCATCAATCATAGTAGAGCCTTTTGAAGGCTTAATGGGTGTTGAATTCTTTATATGAGGAACTTTAGAAACCATTACTGATATATATTCTACAATATGCCCTTGGAATCAATTCAAATTGGTTCTTCCAACAAGACTTATGCAATTCGAAAACAAATACACACTTTTTTCTTTCTTTTGAGGAGCTTGATATTGAAAATGAATCATCTCTCTTATTTCGGATCTTCAATATCTGAAATTCGGTCGTATAGTATCTCTCTGAATATTCTTTCGAATGCCATAGGTCTGACCTGATTTGGATTCTTCAAGGCAAAGTTATGCCCAATCTCCCACAATGACCTAATTATGTACTATTTTAGTAGAGTGAACTTGTACAATGTTCCAAGTGTCATTGTTTCTTCTTGCGGCTCTAAAATTGATACACAGGAAACTAAAGTCCATGTAATTCCGGCCACTTTTGATAGATTTCCAATCTGATGCTCAGATAGAGAGTTATGATTATTTTCCCACAGTCACCTCTTTGAGGTGAAATTTTGGAGCTTGAAAAAACCCTAACTTCCATAGATCATATCTCTGAAAATATTTCAAACCAATACTGAAATTTTTACACAAAGTTCCTCAAGATTTCGGCTTCATGTGATAAAATGTCATCTTCTAAGCCTTCTTAGAAACAAATTTATAGTCACAATTCCACGATGACCAGTTTGGAACAGTGAAACCCTAGAATCCAAAGCTTTGATACAAAATTTTATGAAACCGACTCCAAAAATAGAAGAAAAGAGAGATCAATGCCTTAGAAATAAACCACTTCGAGGGGGAAGCCTCATTTACATTACATAAATGAGAAATTATTGGATGATACAAATGACCAAAACCTCCTTCTATATATAGGAGTCCATGGGGTCACAATATAATCCTAGCCGACCTAGCAATAATAATGTAAGGGCATAATAATAACAATATTTTTGTTAGAGGGCTACAACAATAACAATTAGGGGGCTACACTAATAACAATAAGGGACTACACTAGTAATATAGGGACCTAACAAAGATGGTTGTGTGTATGCAGAGGTTATGCAGAGAATACATGCATGTGCCAGAACTATGAGAAATGAAGGAAGTGCATAGCGGTCTTTTACTTGTAATGTGTTTGATATTATTTTTATTATTAATATATTTCGTGGGATGTCGAATTGCATGCAATGAAATATTGAAATATTTTTTAACGCAATGGACTATGTTGTTCATAGGTAGAGTCTGTAAAGAAAAAATTCTTCATGCCTATTATATTTGGGTCCCACGTTTATTAATATAAGTTTCAAATTTCAATGGCCTAAGAAATATGAATCGTGGTTTTATCATTGTACCATGTTTCATACACAAAATATTTTTATCTTTGTACCGGGTTTTAGATGCAAAATAGTCGCAGGTGGGGATTTCTCGAAAAATGAGATTGCAAATATTTGAAATAGCTATTATAGTGAGAGGGGAAATATTATTTGAAATTATAGAGAAAACAATGGTGAATAGAGAATTTTATATTTGAAAATTGTGTTTTTTCCTTAAATAAATTATTATCTGCGAAGTTGTGCTAGAACGATAGTAGTAGCACAGAGGTAAAAAAGATGTAAAATACTTCAAGCTTCTAAATTTATTTACATTTTCCATTTCTCTATTTGCATTTGGAAATACTACAAGGATTTAATAACATATATATGATAAAATAGAGGTGAAAATAATGAGAAAATGCTAGTGTGAAAACCACTTTAATAAGGATTTAGTAACATACATACAAGAAAATGAATAGCTGTGGAGAGAGATATATTTAGAAACACATTGAAAGCTTCCTCTGCACAATACAACTCATCTGCACTTCCGCACAAATGCCTGATTATTTATAATTGAAATATTATCAATAATTGTGCGGAGCTATTTATATTATTTTACTATTGGAAAATGAATATGTCATTATCGAGAGAACATTATGAAAAAAAATGCATCATTATTTTGTTTTATTATTTGAAAACAAATACATAATTATCGAGAAGATAGCTAATAACTTGTGTGTGATAAACTTATCCTATTGTGCAGAAGAAAGAAACGCTTCCTATTGTGCGGAACTTATCTCATTGTGACGAGGTATTTATTTTATTTTATTATTGTAAAATGAAGACATCATCACCTTTATTATTGGAAAATGAATAAATGATTACTGAGAAAACAACTAGTAAGTTTTGTGCAAAAAACTTAGCTTATTTGTGAAAGCGAAAAACTTATTCTATTATGCGAAATTTAGCTCTTTGTGTGGAACTTATAGCCTATTGTGTGGAACTTAACTCATTTTCTAGAGCTTATAGCCTATTGTGCAGAACTTATTTCATTGTCTAGAGCTTATAGCCTATTGTGTGAAACTTAGCTTATTGTGTTGAGCTATTTATTTTATTTTATAATTGGAAAATGAATATGTCATTACCTTTATTATTGGAAAATGAATACATCAATACCGATAAATAAACTGGTAACTTTTGTGTGCAAAACTTAGAGGTGGAAATAATGAGAAAATGCTAGTGTGAAAACCACTCTCTAATAAGGATTTAGTAACATATATACAAGAAAATGACTAGCTGTGTAGAGAAATATATCCAGAAACACATTTAAATATTCCTTTGCACAATCCAACTCATCTGCACTTCCGCACAAATGCCTAATTATTTATAATTGGAACATTATCAATAATTGTGTGGAGTTGTTATGAAACCAGCTCCAAAAATAGAAGAAAAGAGAGGCCAACACCTTAGAAATCAGCCACTTCAAGAGGGAAACCTCCAATACAATACATAAATGAACAATCCTAGGATGATACAAATTACCAAAACCTCCTTCTATATATAGGAGTCCATGGGGCCACAATATAATCCTAGTCTACCTAACAATAATAATGTAAGGGCACAATAATAACAATATTGGGGTTGCTGTGGGTTCAATAATAACAATAAGGGGGTTACACTAACAATAATAAGGGACTATACTAGTGATATAGGGACCTAACATGCCCCTCTCCTTCAAAAGGTGTTTTCCTCAACGCTTGAGTAGCTCCGGGTGCTTCTGTATAAAATTCTCATCCTCCCATGTAGAATCTTCAGTGGGTAAGTTCTTCCACTTGATGAGATACTCTGAAATTGATCGATTCCATAGCTATCGAGTTCTTGTTTCCATGACCACTTCAGGTTCCAATATGATTTTTCCTTCCTCATCAAGTTCTGGCAATATTGTTTGAACCGGAAGATTTTCACCTATAACCTTCTTTAAGCACGAAACATGGAAAACTGGATGTACTCGCGAAGAAGCAGGAAGCTCCAATTTGTATGCCATAGTACCAATCTTTTGCAACACCTTGTAAGGACCATAGTACTTGGCGATAATTTATTATCCTTCTTAGCTTGCTTGAGGGACATTTGTTTGTATGGTTGTAGCTGTAAAAATACCCAATCTCCTACATCAAAACTTCTCTCGCTGCGATGTTGATCTGCCTGTTGTTTCATTCGGTTTTGTGCCAAATTCAGGTTATCCTTTAAGAGTTGGAGAACTTCTTGCTGATGCTCGATGTGATTTTCCACTGCTTGAACCTTCGAATTTTCCCTTAAATATGATGTGATGGATGGTGGATGATATCCATAAAGTGCCATAAATGGGGTCATTTTTGCTGCAGCATGGAAGGAAGTGTTATACCACCATTCAGCGAGAGGTAACCACTTGACCCATTGTGTTTGTTTATCAGATACAAAACAATGAAGATATCCTTCCAAACATTTATTCACTATCTCAGTTTGTTCATCGGATTGAGGATGATAATATGAGCTATGAGCTAATTGAGTACCCAAACAAGAAAATAACTTCATCCAAAAATTTCCAATGAAAATGGGATCTCTGTCACTCACAGTAATCTTTGGGTTTCCATGTAGCTTTTTAATTGTGTCCATAAATGTAGTAGCAATTGTACTTTCTTTAAATGGATAAGATAATGCACAAAAGTGTGCATACTTGATAAGTTTATCAACTACCACCATGATGACACTCTTTCCTTCAGACTTAGGTAGACCTGTGATAAAATCCATTTAAATCTCTTCCCAATGTTGACTTGGAATGTATAAAGGTTGTAGAAGACCCGAGGTCTTAATTGTATCAAATTTATTTTGCTGGAAAACCAAACATTCTACCACAAAATTTTGAATATTAGATTTAAGGCCATCCCAAAAAAATTCTTTCTTCACCCTCTGGTAAGTTTTTAAAAATCCTGAGTGTCCTCCTAAAGGAGAAGTGTGCAATTCCAAAAGAATATTTTGTTTTAGTTGGGAATTATTACAAAGATATAAGCAATATTTTTACCATAAGGAATCATTTTTCCAAGTAAATGTATCAGATGTACTAGGATCTTGATGCAACTTTTGAATGATTGTCCACACTTCTTTGTCCTTCTTCCATTCATCCCTTGCTTCAGTTATCCAATATGGTTGGATAATAGAAATGGCACAAATCAATGCTTCCACCTCTTCATTCTTTCTTCAGAGTGCATATGCAACAACATTTAGCTTCCTTTTTTTGTAGATTATTTCACTATCATAACCCAACATCTTTGTGACACATTTTTTCTACTCTTCTGAAGATAGTATTTGTTCCAAAAAGTATTTAAGACTATCATGATCAGTTTTTACCTTGAAGTTTCTTCCCATTAGGTAAGGTTGCCATTTCTTTAGTGCATGTAGTATTTCTAACATTTCCTTCTCATAAATAGCTTTCTGTAAATACTTTCCTTTGATTGGGAGACTTTCAAAAGCAATGGGTCTTCCTTCTTGCATTAAAACAACACCAATTCCATTTCCTGAGGCATCACATTCCACAATAAAGGTTTCTGTGAAAATGCATCTTTCTTCAATAATGTTGTTATAGGTGCTACTATTCTCCCATAACTCTAAACAAACTTGTGATAATACCTAGTTAACCCGAGAAATCCTCACAACTGCTTTATGGTTGTGGGGAATTTCCATTCCTTAATGGCTTTAATTTTTTTAGGGTCTACCTTAACACCCTTGTGAGATACAATATGACCCAAATATTCCACCTCTTGTACTCCAAAGAAACATTTGGATGTTTTTTCATATAATTGTTTCTCCTGCAATAATTTGAGAACCATGTCAACATGTTGAACATGATCCTTCCAAGACATGTTGTATATTAGTATATCATCAAAAAATACTAGCACAAATTTTCTAAGGAAGGTTTTGAAAATGGAATTCATCAACCCTTGAAATGTAGAAGGTGCATTGGTAAGGCCAAAAGGAATGACTAAAAATTCATAATGACCCTCATCAGTTCGAAATTTTGTTTTCAAAATATATTTAGTCTTCATTCTAATTTGATGATATCCTGAATGAAGATCCAACTTGGTAAAATAAATTTCTCCATGTAATTCATCCAATAATTCATCACAGGAATTGGAAATTTATCTTTAATGGTGAGCTTATTGAGCTCCCTATAATCCAAACACATGTGCCATGATCCATCCTTCTTGTGCACCAATACTACTGGAGTAGAGAAAGAACTTTGACTAGGTTGAATTATACCAACCTCTAATATTTTTCCAATCATACATTCAATTTCTCTCTTTTGGACATAAGGATATCTATAAGGCTTGATGTTTGGAGGAACACTTCCTGGAATCAAATGAATAGCATGATCATGATCACAAATAGGTGGGAACCCTTTGGGAGTTTCAAACACCTTAGAGGGATTGTCCAATACTTTTTTGAGATCTGCAGAAATAGATGATTTTGATGTTGGAACTTCTAGGGAGCATAGTTGTGAAATTACGCCTCCTTGTTATTTCTTCAGAATATTTTTCATGACATTATAGCTTATTATATTTCCTGGCTTCCCTGCGATACCCTGTAATTCGACTTCCTTTCCTTCTGAAAAATTTCCAAAAAAGGTTCTTTAAAATTAAAAGCTACCATCCCTGTTATCACTCTAATAATTCCCAAAGTTGTGAGATTTTAATTTTCTAGTTTAAATAATATTATAGGTAACCACAGACCTAATTTCAAGCTTTAGGATCTAGCCTTCCTAAGGCTCAGAGAGGGCTCTCTCTTTAATATTTAGCTTTGTTTTTATGTTTGATTTTAGGCTAGTTATATAGGGAAAATTGGTTTTGGTGGGAAAATCACTTAATGAGATGGATAGTTGTGAATCTATAATCCATTGGGCAGATGGAGTTAATTTTTCAAGCATAAAGATTAGGATCAAGGTGTAAAGTCAAATGTTTAAAGGGCAAGATAGCAGAGTCACTAAAGATCTTCAAAGGCTTATTGGTGAAGTGGTTTTGATCGAGATAAAGAGCAACTAATAACTATTTCATTCGGATAAAGAGTGAGAAGGTAGGGGTCAATCGAAATTAGGGAGAAATGAAGGGTTCCCTAGTCTGGATATCAGCAGAAAACATTAAAATGAAAACCAGTCAATAACATAGTGCTTTTAACAAATTCTGATATAAAAATTCCTAATTTAACATTAAAATTTAGAACACATTTATGAATGGATGAAAAACATAATAAAATATAAAGATAACTGTAGAAAGTACTTCACTTCAGTGGCCCAACACATGAATCTAGTAATATGATGCTTTATTCTTTGAAATCCATCTTCTAGCTTGAGCTTGATTGAAAAAACCTTTAGGTTCAGAATGTTCTAGCTATATAAATATTTATCAATTAATACACACTAATACTTCAAATGTTGAAGTATCTATACAAAAATTAATACAAAATATCTTAGAATAGTCCTAGGAATTTTTTTTGGAAAATAAAATATCTTATTACAAAAATATAGTGACAATTGCATAACAAACTTGCAAGCTGTCCTATTTATTAAAGAGAAATATCTTTATGTTGGACTTGGGATTCAGTTGGTTGTTTGAGGTTTCCTTCTCACTGACTAGTGGTCTTCAATCAGTTTTAAAGCTTTATCTCTCACCTGATACTCTTTAGCTTATACACTTTAACCTCTGATACTCTTTAACCTGTTGTTTTGACTATTTTACTGCTTAAAAATATGTTTTTACTATGTAAACACACCACTCTGTTTTTTCATTCTATTTCACTGCAAACTATCTTTTTATAGTAAATTTGTGTGCTTCTACCAAAACTCTTCATCTAGTAATTTAATATTTGTGAGATTTATGAAACTCTTACCAGCCTCTATGTATCTAACAAAAGTTGGCTTGACTACAAAGAGGTGCTTTATCTCATGCTGTAAATAAAATAAGTTTTTAACACTCTTATGCAAAACTTTACCTATGGGAACTCCTTCCCAATTTGCCTTGTTCACTTGATCTCTAGCAAAGTCTCTTATCTTCTTTTTGTAATCTTCTTGCTTCATCAGTTTATCGTTGATAACAATAATGTTTGGCAATCCTTTTTGTCTTAATGTGTCAAAATTAACCATGAATCTAGTTATGGCCATGTCCATATGTTGACACTTCTCTTCTAACTATTTCATTAAGTTTTTCTTTGAGAGTACCTTTCTTACCTCAAGAATTGTTTCAGTTCTGTCAATTATCCCTATCTCATCCAATTCTTGCTTGTTTTTAGTATTGAGAAACTTAATTTTTTCTTGGGATTCTTCAAGCTTAGCACCTAGCTCTTCTTTTGTCTTCAATATTTCTTCTTTGGCTGCCTTAAGCAAGTCCTTCTGCTCATAAATCACTTGAATTAATGGCCAAGTATCATTGATTGACTCAATGATCTTGGACCATAGCTGATTTTTTATGTATGCCATGGGCTCTTTCAAGGTTAATTATGTTTCTACCTTTTTAAGCTGTTCACTTAACCTTTTGGCCTTTTGTTCCTCTGTTTTAGCATTTATCTGTGATAATTTCTTGGCATCTTCTAAGTTCTTGATTTTTTATTTCAATCTATTTATATCATTATTCTATATTCACATGTCTTCCATGGATTTGATGAGTTTGTTGGCCTCATCTGACTGTTGAATTGTTGAAGTGGAAGATTCAATAGAAGAAGTAGTGGAAGAAGTGACTGGCACTACTGTAGCTAGTGGGACTTTTGGTACTATCTCTTCTGCTAGAGTTGAAGGAACTGTTTTTTTTACCATGGGAATGACTATAGGAGGAACACTTTGAGTATTTGTGGCTTCTTTTTCTTGGACAAGCTTGTCCATCTCAATTTCAATCTCCTTAATATGTGCTATCATTTGTAGTATGAGACTCATCATCTCATCTTTTTTATTTGCCTCCTCTACAATCTCCTTAGCTTGTGGATGTTCTGTTGGAGGTAGTTTCAGTTGCTTTCTGAGTGCTGCAATATCACCATTCTTCTTCTTTATTAATTCCTTTGTTTCTTTCACATTTGAAGGGTCATACCCTACTTCAATCACAAATTCTTCTAAAGACTTGATTCTAGTGTCTTTAGCATATGAAGAGGCATTTTCAACCTTAAGTTGATCTCTCATATTGGTCACAGTATTCTGAAGCTTTTGGACACTTACTGCCTTTGTGGTCATGGTAGAATATAGCATTTCTGAGCTCTTCTTGTGAAATTCAATCTGGTCCAAGGGATGAATATCTTGGACTGACACCTCAAAGTAAACCTTCTTATAATTTGTTGTTGTTTTAGGTGTTGGCACTGTAGGCTGAATAACTGACATAAGCAATTTATTATTTGTATATTCAAAGGCTGAAAGTAGCCTGTTTAGATTTCCTGGAGTCTGCTTTAAGTCTTGTGAATAGATTTCATTTTTAATATCTTCATTCTTGGCCTTGATTTCTTTATACTTCTCTTTGATATCCCTATCTTTATCCTCTGCTTGTTGTGATGAAGATGATTCCATGCTTTTTTGTTTTTCAATCATCTGAGTGTTAGGAGTAACAGGTTCCTGCTCATTTTAAATTACTGTGTGAGTCACAGTATCTTTCTTTGGATTCTCTTCATCTAACACCTCAATTGTTTCCTTTTCTTTATCTACTGGATTAATCTTAGGTTTCTTATTGTATCCAAGCTTGAGTCTAGTTTCTGTTGTTGTTTCAGCTATATATGTGCCTTCTTCTCTGATTCTCTTTGTGGTTTTGTCCTCCTGAATAAGAGTCTGCAAAGTGTGACTAGTATCACCTTACTTGATAGATTCCATCAATGTATTTTCCAACCATTCAACTTGATTGGAAAAATTTTCAATTTCAGGATTTTTATCATAAATATGTGGGGTTAATTTTCATTTCACCCTCATTTTACTAATTATTCCATAAGGATCATAGTTACACAAGAAACTTTCATCAAACTTATATTCTAGCAATTGTTTTGATGTCTCTGTACATGCTTCCTTGTTTTTGCATATGAAAGGACCCACTTGGTTTTTCAATTTGAACTGAGTTTTATTTTTTGCAGCCAAATTGTTTATAGAATCTAAGTTTAGAATTTGTCTTATATACTCTAATACAAACACTCTCATTGGAAAATACTTTGGCAATTTGTAGGGAAAGAGGTTTGACCCATATACTCTAATCTCTGTGTGGTTTTGGTATTGGTACCAATCACCAGTTATTCTCTGCTCTAATAGATGTAAACCCTTCTTAATCTCATCACTTATCCTTGGCTGTACAATGTTTGTAAGCATATTTATCAATGGGTGAATAAAACAATCTGTGAAATATACATAAGTAAACTTAGTTGAATCTTTTCTGATTAAAGAAGTCCAGAAAATAACTGATAGTGGATTTCCTTCTATATCCAATTTTTGAAGGGCTATTGGGAATTTATCTGCTTGGAAGTAGAGGAACATATGAAAGAGGAAGGAGGTATATTTGAAAACACCTTTAGTAGGAAGTTTTACAAGTTGGTCATGAATACTATGAGCTATATAATCAACATAGTTGTAAATGCCTGTAGGGGGATGACCAAGCACAAAAGTGGATAGAAAACCAAGTATAGTCTCCTCAGTGTGCTCATCAGTAAAGTAACCAAGGATAAAAGAAAACATTGAGATAATGTGTCTTGATCTTTCTGAAAATTTGGAGGATGAATATGGACGGTTAATTTTTGGGATTTCAACATATGAAGGCATGAATATCTGAAAAATCTAAAATATTTTAGGAAATTCTAACTCCAGATAAAGCTTTGCAAGAGCTTTTATAGACAATGGGACTGCATTAGGATCTGGTTGCAACTGAAGCATTTGGTTTATGGATTATGTAGTGATAGTGAATAATACTTCTTTATCAGCATTAACAATAGCTCTTTGGTCAGGGGAATAGTGAGCTCGACACAATATAATGACCTCTGGACACTGATGGGTATGGGAACTACATATTTGGGAAAATTAGACTCCTAAACAATTACTTCATCAACCTGATCTAAGGATTTGTCTTGACTCCAGTAGTGGATGTCAAGAAGATTGAATTCAATTACTAGATCAGTGATTTTACAATCAACATCGGCTAAAGGGGTGTGTTCAACATCTACAACAGGAGGTTGTAATGGATTGATGACAATTGTTCTTTTAGAAGCCATTTCTGGGTTTATTTTTGACAATTTACCCCTCTAGATCTTAGAAACTCTATTGTTTAGGTTTTTTATACTCTTCTGTAAGGTTATACTATTTACAGAAGGTCTTTTTGGTATGACAGAGGCTTCTTTTTGTATTTTAACAGGTAAATTTTGGATTTTTATGCTTCAAACCTTCAATTCTGCTCCAAAATTAATCTTTAAACTTTTTACAGATTCAGGAAAGATTTAACAAGGGTTTACTCCTCTTTTTTTGGATAAAACAGACCTAAAACAGTTTAATTTATCCACAAAGGGCTTCTGATATTTTTATAAAAAGGCTTTGAATCTTTCAAAGAGTTTCTAAAGGTCTGCAATGGTTAAAATAATCAAATTGTACCTAAAATCAACTTACAGTTTTCAAAAATTGTGATTTTTATTAGGATTTTGAAGCAACAAATACGAATTCATGAAAAAATAAGGGTATTTCTTTTGGCAACAGGCTTTTTCTTTAGGTGAATAGACTTTCAGAGGTTTAATTCCTAGATAATTCTCTTTTGAGATGAAGAATGGGTATTTTTCTTGAAAAATATCTGTTATTTTAGGTATTTCACTTGAAAAGGGGTTTCTTAGATGTTCAGGAGCTTTCAGAAGTTTTGTTGAAGTCTTTAAATGCAAATTGGAAGGTCTGAATGGTTGTAGTAGTGAATTGGGTCGAATTATGGTTGTTTGTGCATGAAAATAGGGTGGCAACATCGTTTCTTCAGTTGGAAATAGTTAAATGAGAATAAAATACAGTGAAAATGTTTAAACGCCTATGAATCTATTGTTTTATAGAAGATTTAGTTGAAACAGTGTATGCATTCAATGTCGGTCATTTCAAATGGGAATTGGTTTGGCGCGGGGAGGTTAAATATAGCCAAGCAGTTATCACATGATTGGAGGGTGGCTTATGGTTTTACTCAGAAGGATGCGATCTAATATAAAATGGACGTGTGGAGGAGATACAATGGGGAAATACCACCCATATCACAAATCCGAAAATGATTAAGGATCATGCCATTGAAATTTCGATATGGGTTATGGTTCATCGAATCGGGCAGAGGGAGTGCAAATAATCATGATTTATTGATGAAGTTTCTAGGTAAATGGGCGTGGGGCCTGGGATATTTTATGCGGCGAGGTTAATGTTGAGTTTTTAACATAAAACTCTAATGTGTAAAGGGATAGGTGAGGTTTATGTTTTACACACCAAATAGGCTATTTACAGTTGTAAAGTAACCTTTGAGTGGATTTTTAATGTAAAACATATGGTTTAAACCTATGCGGCAGGGAATATATCACGTGAGTATTAAAACCATAGGGTAAACATTAATAAAGTGGGTTTCGGATTTTTAAATATAAAGGATTTAATATATTATGCGATGGGGTATTATAATGAATTAATAAATTAAATTAAATTTAATATGAAATGGATAGAATGAGAGAAAATACAGAATACCCTATGTAAAGTGTGTTTTAAGTGTTTGGGCACAGTGGTGGCCTATTTTAAACATTTTACACTTAACACTTAGGATAAATAGCATTTTGTGGGTTTTTTTGAATATTTTTGTATGAAATGAAATTAGTTAAGGGAGTTTTTACTTTTCCTCGGCAAAAGATGTATTTTAACTTAGGAAAAGGGCTTTTATCTTAGGAGAAGGGGTGAAGTTTGAATAAAATGGTTTTTATGAAGGTAATCCAATACTTAGTGCCAATAAGTCATTAAGCCTTGGGTCTGGTCCCAACAAAAGTCAGAGAAATGCTCTGAGCCTTTATAACTAAAGGTTTTTAATACTGGAATACTTTGAGTGGAGGGAAATTAGTAATTTGCCAGATGATGTTTCATTCATACTTGTGTAACTTCTTTCTACCCGCCCATCATTTATTCTACCATTTTTTCCTTTATTTGCATGGGTGCATTTGAGCTTGCAACCCTAAATCCATTTTTCTTTTAAAGCATAAAACTATCTAATTCTAACCTTATTTCATCCAAGGGCTCAGATTAAATTTTTAAGCTCCTCATTTGAGTCTCTAACTATCTACTGATTTGTCAAGTTTAAACTGTTTGACAAAATTTTTGTTCTATATCTATAAACATGAAATTCAAAGCATGAAAAATTTAAGATTAAACTATTTAACTCATCATGGATTATGGCATTTTGAACAAGCTGCACATAATCATTTATTTGTAGTAAAAAGTAACTAGTAGTCGCATTTTGACTTGCATCACTTTCATGTCTTATTCTTATCCTTCTTTTTTTTGTGTTTGGGGTCCATTTTTTCTATTCTTTTTTATCTTTTTCTTTTCAAGTCCTTTGATTTTTCTTTTAGGACTTTTACCCTCTTTTCATTTTTTATTATTTTCAAATATGGGAAAACAACTTGTAGAAAGCAAGGTATGCACATATTTACAAGACTTATAAAAGACAATTAAAAAGTTATGAACCCTATTATTATAGGACCCTAATAGTCCCCAAAGATTGTAACCATTGTACTCCTAGTACAATATCAACACCTCCCATTGGAATCGAAATCATTGGAATATTCAATACATAGTCCCCCATGGTTAGCTTGATATTATGGCATTTTCCATAGCAATTTATAGTTCCTCCATTTGCAACCATCACTTGAAATTCTGGTGCTAGGTATAGGAAACAATTCAATTCCTTGGCTACCTTACAATGAATAAAATTATGGGTACTAATTTAACTAATCAACACTATTACATTTTTCTTCTTGATATGTCCTTCTATCTTGAGATTTTGAGGAGTGGTAATTCTTGCCAATGCATTACATGATATGGTTGGACTCATTTCTTCCTCTTCTAGGGTTGGTTCCTGGTGTATATCCTCTTCTTTTGAAGATTCGTGTTCACTTTCTTCTTCCTCTTCACAATCTATGTAAAATAATTTCTTATCAACACACTTATGACCTTTAGTGCATTTGCTATCACAACTGTAGCAAAGCACCTTTTCTCTTTTTTCTTCCAATTGTTGTGGTGTCAACCTTGTAGGTTTTGGAATTCTAGGAGTAGCCACACTTCCATCTTTATATATGTGAGTGGTACACTTCCTTGTCGCCATAATTTTACATTCAATTTTCTTGCCATCCTGAATACCTTTCCCAATGAATCAGGTTCCCAAATGCGAACTTCATGTTGGATGTTATCCTTTAAAGTCCCTATGAAGACATCAATCATGTGTTCCTATGGAATATCACTTACCCCTATATTCAATTTTTGGAAGTCCTCAATGTGCTCCACCACTGAATCCTTTTGTTTGAGATTTATCAATTGGCTAAAGAAGGTGTTGCTTTTTGTATCCTCATAATTTGCTATCATTTCCTTTGTAAAAATTGACCAAGTGACAATTTTTTATGGGAGAAAAGCCATCGATGCCAAAAAATGTATTTTTTTCTAAATGTAAAGTTGCAATGCATACCTTTTGTGTGTTTTTCACATTATTGAGATAAAAATATTTCTCCATCTGTAGTATCCATGTTACGGGATCCTTGCCATCAAACTTCCTCATATCCATCTTTAGAATATTGTGGATCATCAAACCATCATTAGAGTATATGAAATCACGATTAAAATTTATTTTTTTCTCATCATGAGTTTCCTTTGCTATATTTTTTCTATTAGGAAACATTTATTGTATCAACTTTGCCAAAACTTCGATGTCTACTTTTAGATCATTATTCATGTTTTCCATGTTGTCTTTAATTTTTTCATCAATCTTAGCTTCCATGTCATCCTTCTTATTTTCCACACCTTTCTTCAAAACTTCCATTTCATTTTTTGTTTCTCTTTGCAATAGCGAAATTTGGTGCACTTGCTCTTGTAATTTTGATGTCTCATGTTGCATTTCTTCATCTTCATGAGTGATAGTAGAGCCTTCTGAAGGCTTAATGGATGTTGAATTATTTTTAGCGGGCATTTTAGAATCCAATACTGATATATATTCTTCAATATGCCCTTGGAATAAATTCAAACTAATTTTTTCAAACAAGACTTATGTAATTCGAAAAAAATACACACCTTTTTCTTTCTTTTGAGGAGCTCTATATTGAAACTCAATTATCTTTGTTATTTTAGATCTTCAATATCTAAAATTTAGCCCTATAGTATCCCTCTGTATCTTATTTCAAATTCGAGAGGTTTAACCTGATTTGGATTCTTCAAGGCAAATTTATTCCAAATATCCCACAATGACCTAATTATGGATTGGTTCAGTAGAGTGACCTTGTACGGAGTTCCATGTGTCACTTTTCCCCCCTTAGGCTCTAATATTAATAAAAAGGAAACTAAAGTCCATTTATTTGTGGCCACTTTTTACAGGAATTCCAATCCAATGCTTAGAGAGAGAGAGTTATGACTATTTTCCCACGGTAACTTCTTTGAGATGAAATTCGAGAGGCTGAAAAATCCCTAACTTCCACAAAGCCTATCTCCTCAAATATTTTGAATAGAGCTCTGAAATTTTTCCACGACACTCCTCAGGATTGCGGCTTCATTTTGTAAAACTTTCATCTTCTGAAACCTCGTAGAAAAAAAAATTATAGCAAAAATTGCACGATGACAAGTTTAGGTTAAATTCAGGAGCCTGCAAAAATCCCTAACTTGCATAGATCATATCTCCAAAAATATTGCAAAACAAGATCTGAAATTTTTCCATGAGGTTCCTCAGGATTTATGCTTTTCTCTGTAAAAGAATTCAGTTTTGGACCTTCGTATAAAAATAATTATAGCTAAAATTCCACGATGACCTATTCAGAGCAGCGAAACCCTAGAATCCAAAGCTCTGATACCAAATATTATGAAACCAACTCCAAAAATAGAAGAAAAGAGAGGTCAAGACCTTAGAAATCAGCCACTTCGAGGGGGAAACCTCAAATACATTACATAAATGAACAATTCTTGGATGATACAAATTACCAAAACCTCCTTCTATATATAGTAGTCCATGGGGCCACAATATAATCCTATTCAACCTAACAATACTAATGTAAGGGCACAATAATAACATTATTGGGGCTATAGGGATACACAAATAACAATAAGGGGGCTACACTAATAACAATAAGGGACTAAACTAGTAATATAGGGAGCTAACAAGAGCTATTTACATTATTTTTTTATTGGAAAATGAAAACGTCATTATTGAGAGAACACTATGCAAAAAAAAATCAATTGTTTTTATTTGATTTTATTATTTGAAAACAAATACATAATTATCAAGAAAATAACTAATAAATATTGTGTGATAAACTTAGCCTATTGTGTGGATGCGATAAACGCTTCCTATTGTGTGAAACTTATCTCACTGTGAGGAGGTATATTTTTTAATTATTATTGGAAAACGACGATGTCATTACCTTTATTATTGGATAATGAATACATGATTACCAAGAAAACAATTAATAACTTTTTTGCGGGAAATTTAGCTTATTATGTGGAAGCGAAAAACTTATCCTATTGTGCGAAACTTAGCTCATTGTGGGCAAATTATAGCCTATTGTGTGGAACTTAACTCATTTTCTAGAGCTTATAGCCTATTGTGCATAACTTAGTTCATTTTCCAAAGCTTATAGCCTATTTTGTGGAACTTAGCTCATTGTGTGGAGCTATTTATTTTATTTTATTATTGGAAAATGAATATGTAATTACCTTTATTATTGGAAAATGAATAGTTCGTTACTGAGAAAACAACTAATTACTTTTGTGTGAGAAACTTAGCCTATTGTTTGGAAGTGAGAAACTAGTCCTATTTTACAAAACTTAGCTCATTGTGTGAATTATATAGCCTATTGTGTGGAATTTAACTCATTGTGAGGTGTTATACCAGTCATAATATCAATCACATGGCTAGATATTATATGTTATTTTGTTCCTCATGTCATATTGAACAAAATGAGTAGCATATCTAGAATAATCCTAGCAAAAAATAAAAGGAGATCACACATTAAAAGAAGTAGTGAAAGGAGAAGATAAGGAAGTGTGGTATTTCTCTTTACATGAATGATGATGATGATAGATGGTAAATTGATATTGGATGTTCCCATCACATGTCAAGGCACAGGAGCATATTTCTCTCTCTAAAGAGAACAGAAAGTGGCCATGCTATTTTTGAAGATAATGATCCAACAAAAGAGTTGGGAAAAGGAAAGGCCAACCTTGGTGAAAAAAAATACAATGTTTCAGAAGTTTGTCTTATTTAAGGACCAAAGAAAATATCTTGAGCATGAGCTAGATGTTTGATGGAGGCAAAGAAGTTATCCTTAACTTTAAAGGTTGTTGCATTCGAAAAGAAAGGTCAAAGAGAGTGCTTTCCAAAGGAATTAGGACCTTAGACAATGTGTACGTGTTGAAGGGAAAACTGAGAAGAAGCAAGAGATCAAGGATATTCTCTTCCTCTTCAAATTAAAAGTAGGATATTTTAGCCTTATTTTCATTCCATTGGTTACTTGATGCACATTCTTGGAAGGTTGCAAAAGTATATGAGAGGTGCATAGCCTTAGGGGGAGTGTCTGGAAGCATGGTATGTTTCTGAGTTGTATTAGTAGTAACAGTGTCTTCGAGAGCCAAAATTCACAATCAGGTCTAGAGGATAAATAAGAGGACAAGGTATAATTACTTCATGGGTAGCTATGTATGCATTATGGTTTCAATACTTTCTTGTTATGTTTATGTTTTTTTTCACTCATGTCTTTTGTGGTTGAAAAATTTATTGTATTTGTGATTGGAAAGGCATGTTATATCAAACTTTTTGTACTTTTCATGACTATAATATGTTTGTATACCTAGTATGAGTTACTTCATGAATACATTTAAATGAATACCTATATCATCCATATTAGTGCTAGATCTATCCTTGTGTCATTATTTCTTTCATCCTTGGTTCTATTTGGTTGTGCCGTCATTGTATTGATCATGAATGGGAGGGATTCATGTGTCACTTACATGCATAGAAGAAGGTTTAGGTTAGCCCTGTGAGAAAGGGAGAGTGAGTTGTTTTTTTTGACATGCATATCAGTGAGTCTATATCATCCATGCAAAACACTAGTGTGTGTTACATATATCCATGTACTTTGTTGATCTCATCATTGTGTTTGTCTTGGAGAGAGAGTCTTGAGTCTTGTTGAAACAATGTATGGATTGTTGGTATCATTCTTATAGCCCTGTATCTCATTATTAACCCATGTACTCACATTGCATATCTCTTTCATATTTAAGTTTTTGGTTGAGTTTTCATAGGCATAAAGAGAGGTGAGTCACGTATAGAAAGTTTGGAGTCTTTTGTGTAAGACCTACATGTATATAATTGACATGATGTCCCTTGTTGAGTGATGTGTATTGGGTATTTATAGGGTCATCGGAGTCATTAGTTTAACCATGGAAAAGGCTCATGCATATAGGCATATTCATTGATGTCTATGTATTTGAGTGGCTTAGGCATGTATAGGCATGCATAGAAGAGTCAAGAGAATATTCTAGCCATGTATGGGTTGTTGGATGTAATTATTGCAATGTTGCATATAATTTTTGTAGCCTTTTATTATGCTTATGAATCATTGTAACCCATTTTTCATAGTTTTGACATGATGTGTTGTGAAGCCGTTGGGCCATGAGGAGTGGCCTGTTGCATATGGAAATGAGGCAATGGTAGCATCATAATGGTTGTATAATAACATGGAGAAATTGGTTACAACCCCATTACATGTTCAAGGGGAGCTTGATTATTAGAGAGGAAAGCATGGTGGATAAAGGCTTGTCACAACAAATTTCCTTGTGTTTAATGCGTAGTTTGCATGATGTTGCTAACTAAGCATACTTACCATGGTTTAGAAAATTTAACATGGTATTAAGGTGAAGTTCTTGAAATCTTCCAAATCCTGTGTATGGAGAGGTAAGTTTTCTAGAGTAGAGATTTGTATAAAGGTTTCAATGTGCAATATGTCCAATTTTTTAGTGATCAAAGTCAAACTTTTCTAGTGATAAACACATGGACCTACAAATGGTTGAGGTTTATGAAACCCTATTTTTTATCTAGTGGTTGTATATTATAGCTAGTTTGAAGCAATAGTAGCAATGGCAACTCCCAATACTCAAAAGAGTCACTTGTTAGAAGGATCTTTCAATTTTGTGACATGGAAACTGAGATTGTAAGACCACCTATAAATAGAAAACTTATGGTACGTTGTAGAGAAGGTGGATGCACAACCTATATATCTCAGAAATTTAGTAGAACACAACAAAAAATCAGTAAATGTAATGTGAATCCAGAAACAAAAACCACAAGTATGAAAATATGAAATGTGAATATTTTGAGTCACTGTATGGTGGGGATACATTAAGTAAATATCTATTTATGTTTGATTATGTATAAGTTGTTTTATAAATATATCAACTTTAAAATATGTATAATGGAAAACTATAGGTGCAAGCAACACCTATTCTAATTAATTGTTTATCTTGGAGAACATTCTCACCATATTATTTGGATGGAGAGGTGTTTTTCAAAGGATGATTAAAGTTATTGTAATACTTTTTTGTTTTTTTTTAAGCTTTCGAGTGTTCATTAGGTGATTTGGAGATATGAATTGATTTATGGAAATTTTTATATATTTTACATTTGGATGATGTTCATTGTTTCATAGATGATGAATCATGATGTTATTTTTTGTGTATAATGATTTATTTTTGCTTTTCAGCATGGCATAACATTTTAATAGAAAATTCCTTGATGATTTTTTTGAACATTACACTTATTTTACTTTGAATGCTAATTATAAATCGGGTAGTTTTCAACACTTGGAAACTATTGATGAAGGTTTCTAGATTGATTTGAAATTTTACTTGTGAAATATCTAGTGAGATGTAAAAAGCTAATCATGGGAATAAACTGTCAAGGAAAATGGATGTATTATCATAATTTCAAAAGCCTCAATCCAAGAATACACATTATGTTCATTCTTCAAGCTCCTTTGAATAATATGTTACTGAGAGAGATGTTAACTCTTGTGAAAATGCATCTGATATCCACATTATGGATGAAAGAATAGGTTCCTCAAGTTATCCAAGTGAGATAAATCCAGTTTCAACATAAATAGATGATGAAAATGTTAAATGTTTTTCCTTGGAAGGTGAAACAAACCATTCACAGAAAAGGAAAAATGGCTAGTGGAGCGCAGGGAGACAATTCCAAGAAGATTAGGTCTCAAGTTTTCCATTTATTGAATAAATACCTCCTACAAATGTGAATGATGTTTTACGAGAAGTTAGATGTATTGTTTATAGTTAGAAAACTTGCAAGGTAGTTAAATTTCATACGAAGCTAGATATAGTACAAAAGCATGAAGGAAAGGTGTATGAAAATAAAATTGTAAATGGTGAAGCAGAAAGTATTGTCAGATTGAAATCTTCTGAGGAATGTCGACATATCTAGCGTGTAGAAGAATACAAAAATATTTAATAAGTAAGAGGAAACTTGAGGCAAGTGGAGGAACCATCATATCTCTATTTGAAAAGACGATGGAAAGAAGGTTTTTATCCAATATGATACAATTGATAATTGTGTTTCACACCTATGAAAAATGTTATCCTATGATAGATTATCTAGGTAAGATGAAATTTCTATCTTTTCTTCAACTGCGAAACTTTCCATCTTCTCATTCTTCTGTAACCAGTGGTTGGGAATGGGCAAGATATCTAACTCAAGTAGAAAAGGATGATTTGAAATAGAATGTTGCAAATGTTATGTTTTTAGCATTGTGTTTGTATGAGGTTATGGCTATAAATAATACTTCATGGATCTGCATGAGAATTTATATGGTTAATGAAAATATTAGGCATTCCTATATACTTGGGATTAAAAATATGAGAGAGGTTTCTATAGCTAAAAATATTTATGAACTTGTTCTTAATAGTTTTAAGGAAAGCAGTATGGATCATTTAATGATTTCAAGAAAGTTGGTATGTGCGACTAGATGGAGCATCGATAATGCAAGGAAAAAGGAATGCCCTTTGTTTTAGACTACAACTATCAACTTCACCATAGGATGAATCTTGCATTTAAAATAGTAAGAAAGTTTCCATTAGTTTCAAAAGTTGAAGATCTTGTACGTGAGACTCATGCATACTTTTCTTGTAGTTCCAAACAATATTTAGAGTTTCAAAACTTTGTAGATGGTGTTATAGATGGAAAAAAAAACTATTGAAATATGTTGATACAAGATGGATTTCATTAAATGGACCAGCTCAAAGAGTATTCATTGAGTTCAAATCTCTGGTAGGGTTGATGTATGAAAATCGCTACAATGTAGACAAAGCTCAAGATCTTGTTTTTCAACTAACTAATATAGAGACATTATTGACTCTGGCTGGAATTATTCCTATGCTACAGGAAATGAATTTCCTTGTGAAAACCTCTCAGAATAACATAATGTATATTGCAGAATACACAAATGTGAGAAAGTCATCATGCCTTGCATTGGATAAGTTGTATATGATGCCAGACTTTTTTACTTGTCCAGAGTTTACAAGTTGGACTAAGATAATCAATATAGAAAATACTGAAAAAAAACTGACGGTTGATGAAAAAGGCATACTATGTATCACAGTGCGTGGGTATATGGTTTGCTTTCACGAATCACCAAATATTTCCCCATGTTGAGGGACCAATTTGATAATATTGTGATTTCAGTGGGACAAAATTTGATAGAAATCGCAAGATCACTATCATCAAAGATAAGAGAATGATTTCCTTGAGATGAATTATTAGAGGCCATGTGTGTGGTATACCCTCAATATTGGAACAATTTTTAATCTCCAAGAACTTTAAAATCTCATTTTCAAAAGAGATTAAAATGTTTAGTAGACCACTTTTGCAAGAAATTCTCAATACATGGAGAACATATTGAAGGTATTTTAGATTCATCAAAATTGTATCAAAAATGTGGATGCTTTGTTGAAAAAATGTTGAAGAGATATCATTTTTTGGAGAATCCTAATGAAAATGGTTCTATAAAAATATTATGGACTACTTTAAGTGCTAGCCAATACCTGCAAGAAAACATATAAGAATATTTTAAATTAGCAGTTTTTGTCAAACCATGATTTTGGGATCAATGGAGGATGAGAGAATTTTTAGTGCACTATCATTCTTGAAGTAAAAGTTGAGAAACAAAATTGATAAACATATGGATACATGTTTAATATTATATGTAAGAAAGTATGACATTAAAAATTTTCCATATGAAAGAGCAATAACAATTTAGCGATTAGATTATGATAGAAGGGGAGAAAACAATATAAAAATTTTATCTAGTGAACTTGATACAAAACATAATGTATTGGAGGCTCATAAGAACAATTCATTTGGAGAAGATCATGTTCACAATGTATAAAATGTGGACCAAGATGAGAACTAGGAAATTGAAATACCCTAGGACTCTTACTTTGGTATACATGTTTCGTTGATCATGCAAGATTATTGTATGTTAAATTCAGGTAAAAATAGGTTCTATATTTTGTATTTTTCATTGTAACATTGCAGCTACATTTCTTTAATGTGTGTTATTTTAAGATTGATGTTTAATATTTAATCATTACATTGTTTTTTTCTTATTTGTGATAGGAAATGAAGTAGATTTGATGAGGTTGGCACCTATTTATTTTCACATACATAGTGTCTGACTACTATTAAATGATAAATAACTAATTTAACAAACACAAATCATAAATGGGCCCATTCAATTACATGAAACTACCTTTATGTCTAGCTATGATATCTTGGGAAATTTTAATGGTTTATATGTTGCTTGTGTTTCGAGAATTTTGTTGAGTTTCGAGTTTATATTTTCTTGCAAAATAATTATTGATATTTGGAAAGGGAAATGATCCGTGGGTAGCCAAGTGAATATAAAAATATTTTATCTACTAGGTTCTTGTTCATTCATCATAGGAGACCTATTGACATGAGACCGACATTCTTTTGTATAAAATCTTGTCAGTCATTTTTTGTCCATGCTTTCAAGTCTTTCGGGTACTAAGTTGTTCGAGTCCCCACATGTCCTTAAGACAATTAAGGGATGAGATAACATGATTCAATCCAAGTCATGCCTCGAATATACTTTTTACCTATTGATGTAAGTCTTTTTTTACCGCTTCTTATCACTAACAAAATTCTACCATAACATAACCCAAATTGAAGAAACACTTCTCATCTTCCTTTTACATAAATTCTCTATGAATATCCCTACTATACTTTCCCGAGACCAATGTCCCTTCTTGGTAGGTCTCTCCACCATACCACTAATCGCACAATATACACACACGAGTAACTACCACATTATTTAAATATAATAGTCTTAGTTATTGGTGTCTTTGTCACACTCAACCAATATAGTCTTTCACATCTATTGTTTTCTCATAACTTTATTTTTTGTTATTTTGTGTCTTTAAATTTAACACCATCCTGTGTTGGAAATATGATGCAGGATGTTGTCCTTGATGGCAACCCACTGAATGAAGATGAAGACATGCGACTGTTGACATATGTTGTCCTTGATGGCAATCCACCTGATGAAGTTATTCTTGACTTGATGGACTTGGTAAATGATGTAAATCTGATGTAATATGATGTTTGTTGATGATATGATGCTGAGTATTGTACTTGAAAGGCAACCCTCTTGATGAAGATGATGAAAACTTACTTGATGAAGTTGTGCTTGAGAGAATATGTTCCTGATGAAGAAAATATGATGTATCTACAGTGTGTACAAAAGGCAATGAAGAAAGGAATTCAGAATGTGCTCAAAATATGATGAAAAGAGTATGTCTCTTTGTATACGCGGATTTGCCTAAGGGAAGTCGCGTATGCACGCGGAAAAGAACGTGCCAAGTCGCGTATGGGCTAAAGCGCTCAAAAAGTGCAAAACCAAGGGTAACCACCATGGTATTGACTCATTGTATTGGGTAATGATCCGCCTAATTGACCCCGTCCAGGTAGTTTTGGGCTCATGGTATTGTTTTGGCCCATGGTATTGAAAAAGGGGCTCATGGTATTGAAAAAGGAAAACCTATATAAGGAGAAGAAATTCATTGTGCAAATCATGAGTGTGGGTGCAAGATGTCTGAGCTTGAATAAATACTTCTCTCTGAAGTATATCTGAATGGAAAGGGTTACACTTGAATGATAAATCTGATTGTATGATGCACCAATGATGAAGAAGGGGATTTAGATCTGAATTGCTCTTGTATTTGTTAGATCGGATTAGGGAAGGCTTAGATCTGTGATGAGGCGAGCATCAAGGCGAACATCTGTCTGAAGAAAAAAGGGTAGATCTGAACTGAATATCTGATCTGATGAAGTATGCTGCTCTGTAATGATTGAAGATCTATACGCTACTTCGCCGCGGAGGAAGCGTGTATATACGCGGCTTCAGCGAAGAGAAAGCGCGTATGCGCAATAAAATATACACTGAGGTATACGCTGGTTTGTGTGGACGGAAGCGCGTATATACGCGATATCAGTGAAGGGAAAGAGCGTATGCAAACTAGGGTTTGCTGAAGCAAGGGGTATGAAACATCTGATCTATTCTGCTGTGTTTCTGATATCTGATCTGTGTTGATATGTATCTGTTGGTGATGTATGGTTGAACTTAAAAGTATGAAAGGGTCCAGTATGAAAATATGATGAAATGTGGCCTGCAAGTGGTGTTCTATTGAAGCTGTTGGATCCAGTGTGAAAATTGATGAAACGTGGTCCAAGGTGGTGCTGAAGGTTGTAGCCTTCAGTCAGGGGGTCGTAGCTCCCTTCCAGGTGAGGCTGGTAAACGAGATCAGGGGGTCGTATCTCCCTTCCAGGTGAGGCTGGTAAACGAGTCAGGGGGTTGGAGCTCCCTTCCAGGAGAGGCTGGTAAACGAGCGCAGGTGGGTGCCTGCGTGCTGGTCAAGTCTGCGCCAGCACATATGTTGTAAGATGTTTTCTCTATAATTAAATATTGAAGGCTGAGCAACTGCAGCGGTGGTTTTCTCCCGATTTGGGTTTCCACCTAAAAATCCTGGTGTTCATGTGTGATGCTTGTGTGATGGCTTATTTTTTTCTTACTGCACCTGTTTACTGTTTATTGAATATCTGATGAATAAATGAAGGAATGATTTAAGTGAAGAATTAATGACATACATCTAGATCTTTAATTTATCTAGATCTCCGTATACGCTAGTTTCATAAAGGGGATCCGCGTATATACGCTAGTTTACTGAAGGAAAGTAGCGTATGAGTTTTAAGGAATGAAAAAGTAAAAAGATTTGATTATGCAGCAAATACTGATTCACCCCCCCCTCTCAGTATTTTTCCCAACATCCTGTAGTTGAACATTTGTAGGTAGTAAGCAATGGTTACTTTGACACAACACTAGCAAATCAAGTTTCAGCATAATTTTTTATTACAATAATGTGGCATTTAGTATCGCAAAAGGAGTTAGTTATTTTTCTTTGTTGCAGGAAGGTTGATTGAACTAGAATTGAATTGTTTCCTATCTAGTAGTGTTCATATTTAGTATTTAGTGTCTTACATGATCATGTTATATTTTTGAAAAAATCATTTTTCATGGATACCTTTTTTTTGGGCTATGAAAAGGATTATATGAGGGGTCTAAGTGGTTAGGTGTTAAGATTTATAAAGCGTGTGATTTTATATTGGTACTAGAAATGAATCTCGCTTTGATGAAGTTTGGGACCTATTCTTTTCACATAGATAGTCCCCTAGTATTAAATTATAAATAAATAATTTAAGAACTATAATGCTAAAAAACAATGGGCTTATTCGAGTACATAAAATTGCGTTAATGTCTATCTCTAAAATCTTAGAAAACTTTAGTGGTTTGTTTGTTGCTTATGTTTAGAGGATTTTGTTGAGTTTGAACATTTTGGTTTGTTTTGGTCAAATATTTTTTTAGTCCCTTCAACGATTATAGTTCTCATTTCATGCATAGATTGATATATCTAGTTTTATTATTACAATTATTATTGTTTTATTTATATATTTGGTGGTTTGAGGAAATATATTTTATTTTCTTACACTTTGTGCCATGATTTCAGCATCTTGCCCTTTTAGAATATAGTAAAATATTTTTCTTATTATAGATTTTCTTGGAAAACAATTATTGATATTTGGAAAGGGAAATAAGCCTTTGGTAGCTAAGCGAAGAGAAAAATGGTCTATGTACTAGGTTCCTATGCATTCATCATAGGAGACCTTTTGGCATGAGACCATCATTCCTTTTATGCGATTACACTTTTGATTCCAAAGAGAATCCGAGTTCGTTGAAATGGGAAGGACAGTGGCAGCTGATCATAATGCTAAGAATATTAGAATGTATGTTTCACCAACAACTGACCATGCCACCAATTCTAGTGGAACCAAAGGCCCTTGCTCATTTCCTTCCATAAATTTTTATGATATTTTTTGTTCTTGTGTGTCGTTAAATAAATGGAACTTACCTCATGTTTCAAGCCTACTATTTTTATCCATATTCCTTGGAAATTGGGGTTTGATGTGCATCTTGAAGTTGAGAGCTCAACCAATGCATCATTACCCTCAATCGTATTCTCTTTCAAACCTAAAATTTTCAAACACTCTCCATCCATGATATGTGCCAATAAAAACTAGTGTTTCACTGGTGAGATAAAATCCACAAATCGAAAAGTGGAATTAGCCATGTGAATAATGACATTGAATGTAAATGAGACAGATAATTTCAACCTTTAACTGCACTATTGATCTATTTCAAGAAAACTTTGCAAGATGCCTACACCAGAAACCAATGATATTGGGAATAATGAATTGCTTGGGAAGGGGAAGTCAGGTTCAGAAGAATCAAAACCTGTGTCAACGGAGGGCTTAGAGGTATTGTATGTCTAGCTTCTGACATGAGTATTCCAATATATGTTATATGGTTAATAATTGTGATTGTATATTATCAATGGATTGGTTATTGATATTCATTTGGTGTCATTATAGGTCAGTTTATTTAATTGTATAAAAAAAAATTCTTTGCAAATTTTCAATTTGACATTCATTTATGTCATTTCTTTCTCTTTGGGCAACAAGATACTAGATCATTTGATGGGGATGAAGAAGACTATGGGAAAATGTTATCCAAGGTAGATATGGGAGAAGCATTTCGAGCATTGCGAAACCGATTTTCATATATTTGGAGCTCTTTTCTAAGATTCCATATTTTCTATAAAGTTAAGAAAATAAGTATTCACTAATTTGGAAAGTTATTATCTAGATAAAGGAATTTGTGGATTTTTTTTTACTTCAGTTTTCGCGTTCATGTAGAAATCATATTAAATAAGAGTCACATTTATTCCCTTGGGATATACATTTAGTTTCAATTTTCAATAAAATACATAGATGTTTATGTGTCAACTAATTTTCTTAATACATTAGGATATGATCTACTATAGATATTCTTTAGAAGAGATTGGCTAACTCGCATTCTTGTAATTTTTTTTAAAACTTGAAGGGAATATAGCATACAAGTATTTCAATATTTGCATTGTTTGTGAGTTGAAGACCAAAGTACTGAGTGGTCAATGTGGTTACTACGCTCATTGGAGCTTTAGCACAATGAGACATCAAATTAAGATTATGAGGGTGGTACCCACCACATGCATTTTTCTAAGGAAGCACTTACCAGGACCTCAAATGAAGGTGTAAGATTTATTATTTTAGTATGTTTTCCTTCTGCTAGATTCATACAAGCATGCCAATGAGTAGATTAGTTACATAATTATATATTTTAACTGTGAAAGTAATCGATATGATCATTTTACTATATTACACATTTCAAAATTATTTTTGTATAAACATTTAAGCCTTGAAGTTTGTCTTATGTTTTTTTTATTCCTAGCTAGCATTAATCGCAGCTTCTTGTGTTGATCTACATTAGAAGAGCATTGAGCAAATGAAGGTACATTTTTTAATTCTCACAATGTTTCTTTTGTTTGGAATTTCTTTTGTAAGTCTCTAAAGTTTATGATTTCAAATATTTTCATACTCATGAAGGGTTTTCTTATCCGAATAATGCTATCTTGGTGCATATAAACAATCGCTCTCTTGAATATCTGCAAATATTTGGCCATATATCCTAATTTCCAGTCATTTATGTTAAACAGAATATAATCCGATGCCATAAATATTGTTTTGTTGAATATGTCGCCTCTTTAAGCCTTAATGGACCCTTGGACAAAACTAAAGCTACCATTATGCCAAATGCAGCAATAAATAATTTTCCTCCAAATATGTCCATTCATGTTCTAGTGAGAAGATAACTAAGGGTGGTAGTCTTTGTCTATGAATTTAAGGTCATGTTAGCCAATTATCCTTAAATGAAACTAATCAGATCCTTTCTAGTAGATAATACATGCATTTGGTGAATAATCAAATATTAGATCTTTTTAATGGTGAAAACATTAGGGTTTTCCCCCTTTTTGATCCTTTTATGGCCTATAAGCATTTGAATTTATTTCTGAAATTACTGGTTGGAACTTCGTGGATTTTTAAAAATCAGGTTGGTGGTTTGGGGGATTTCACAAATTATGTGTGTGTGTATTATGGAATTATTGTCTTATATTCTATAGCAATATGATATATTACTATTGTAAGTATAATTATCTCCATGTGTGTTATATGAAATGAAGATAATTCCCACAGGATGATTTGGAAAATCCCTGTAACTTGATGGATTTCGGGGGTTTGGGTTTGGTAAGATCTAATTTATTAGATAAGTCAAGAAACAGTTGCAGTTTCCTGGCCTACAAGGCCATGAAAGATGTTTACTAAATACTTGAACAAGTACTACTTTGAGGGTAACAAAGAGCTCGAGAAAATTAAGTATGCAATTGGCATCCCCAAGTACAGAAATTTCATATTTCTAAAGCATTGGAAGCATGCCCATATTTTTCATCCCCCATAGATTTTTTTATGAGGGATGACTGGAAGTAACACAGAGATGTCATCCATGTTGACTGGGATGTGGCTCTGCCAATGATGTCTTTGATAATATATATTGTAGCTTTGTAGTACTACTAAGAGAAATGTTTTTAAGGTACTTTGAAACTCTTCCTCGGTATATTCTAGCTTTCTCTTGTGTTGTAGTTTATAGCATTTATTTGGGGTTAAAAATATAAAATTTATTCTAAATTTCTTGCTCATTGATCAAAGAAATAGTGAAGAGGCTTAGGTTAGCATGTGAATCCTCTCTAAATCAATCATAATGAGACATAGACTAAAAAGGGACCTTGGAAAAGAAACTGAAATAAATAACATTGAAATGTGTATTCCATGTTAGGGTGTCCATATAATCTTACAATTCAAAAAACAAATGCAAAACATCATCCAATATGGGTTTTCTTGTGGTGCAGGAAACCCTCTTCAAACTGGTCACCTTTTTATGGTACAAAGTTGAGCTTAAATATGGGTTGTTCATCCTTAGAGCCTATTAAAATATCCCTCATAGTAAATATAGGTCCATCAACCTCACAAATTGTGTCCAGCAAGATAACCCATAGCCCCCTTCCAAATGGATATGTGGGCTCCAATACTGCCATGTGTCTTCCAGTTTGCTACCCTTCTAAATTTTGTACACATCCCCATGGTTATCTTTGAGGGTGGAGGATATATTCAAACATATACACTGACACCACTTCCAATGTGGATCATTCGATTGCATAAGGAATAGACCTCTTGTACCATCCCAAGGTACAACAACAAGTCCAAAAGCCCTAACGGCTCCTTTTCCTTCCTTAATCTTGTCTTAATTGAACCTTCAAAAAGGTACACAAATCCCTGAAGAAATACCTTGCTTTCAATGATCTCTCAACCATGCAACTCGAATCATCCATCAAAGGAAATAAAACCACTCTAGTGGATATAAGGCTCTCCAAATCATGTTCAAAAAACATTCAAACGACCATAACCATCTATAATCACATAGATTAGTCCAAATAGTGCTCCAAATTAGTTTTTTTAAGTCTGATATTAATATGTCTGCATCAAAACAATGCATGTCATCCCAATATTTCCACATATGGGTTTGCTTAACACACTTATTTAGTTTATTTTTAGCTACATAGGTATGATGGTAGCCCTATTTCCTTGTTGAAAAACATAAGCAGAGTTGATGCCTTCCAGTGAATCATTCAACATATCCATCAATAAATTTTATGGGGATTAAATATAAAGTTCCTTTGCATTCCTAAAATAGGATTAAAAATAATAAAAAAATTCCCAATTCAACTATTACCAACACCAATATTATACAAAATAAAACTATGTTCCTTCAGCTTGATCAATATTACATTGCATGTGACATTCTCAGCCAAAAAAAGGAAATAAAACTTCAATTTGGGACTCCTGTAGCACCCTTGATCCTTGAGATTAATATTGTCACCACACTCCCTAGTTTAAATGGTTTCATGAGGGTTTCCAGATCCTTATTGTAATAATATGATACTATGGTTTGAAGCTACATGTTACAAGGTTTTTCAACATATCCATTTTCTAGGATGGTAGGTAAGAGGATCCCAATACACTAAAACAATCATACCTACTCTGGGGATTTCTCCTGGATTATCAAAAATCTTTGAACTTTGAAGACTGCATAATTTTATTTTATTTTTTTTATAGTACCCAACTAAATGGTATGTAACATCTGGATATAACTTGGTGATATATGTCTTGCTCAGGGGAACTCCATGGACTCATAATCTCATCTTCATTCCAACCACCTCATCATCTCCTCTATGAATTTCCCCTTCTCTTTGTTCTTTATCAATGTCCAAAACAGTGATATGTCAAATCAAAATACTTATAAGCTAGAAATTTTTATCCAAGAACATAAAATTACTCCCCTTCACCATATGTATTCAACATTTCATAATAGTTATATTTTAGGATGTGTCCTACTACTAACATTTTACAAGACAATCTTACATAGATAAAAACTCCTTTTAAACTTTTTTGACCTAGTCACCATTCAATGCATGATCTCCATGATCATTTATTTGAAAGGGATGGGCATACTTGCAGGAACGCTTTTATTTTCTTGGTGTATGCTGATTTTTAGTAGATTTGAGAGGACTGGTCTAAAGATTCCATTTATAATTATTATAAATGGGAGACAATCCAAGACAAAATGAATATTTTCCATTGACCAAAGAAATAGTGAAGAGGCTTACGTTAGTGTGTGAATGCTCTCTAAATAAATCATAACGAAAGATAGACTGCAAAGGGAATTTGGAAAAGAAAAATAAAATAAATAACAACGTAATGTGTATTCCATGTTAGGATGTCTATATAATCTTACAATTCAAGAAAAAAATGCAAAACATCATCCAAGATGGGTTTTCGTGTGGTGCAAGCAACCCTCTTCAAAATAGGCACGTTTTCATGGTAAAATTTTGAGCTTCAATATGGGTTGTTCTTCCTTAAAGCCTCTTGAAAGCTCCCTCACATTACATAGAGGTCCATCAACCACCCAAATTGTTTCCAGCAATATAACCCATAGCCCCCTTCCAAATGGATATGCCGGCACCAATACTACCATGTGTCTTCCAGTTTGCTACAGTTTTAAATTTGGTACACATCCCCAAGGTTATCTTTGAAGGTGGATGATATATTAAAACATATACACTCACACCACTTCCAATGTAGATCATTCGATCGCACAAGGAACAGACCTCTTGTACCATCCCAAGATACAACACCAACTCCAAAAGCCCCAAAGGCTCCTTTTCCTTCCTTAATCTTGTCTTAATTGAACCTTCAATAAAGTACACAAAACCCTGAAGCAATACCCTACTTCCAATGATCTCTCTACCATGCAACTCGAATCATCCATAAAAGGCAATAAAAACACTTTAACTTCCCTTCAAATGTGGATATGAGGCTCTCCAAATCATGTTCAAAAAACATCCAAACAACCATAACCATCTATAATCACCTAGATTAGCCCAAATAGTGCTCCAAATTAGCTTCGTTAAGTCTGATATTAATATGTCTGCATCAATACAATGCAGGTCATTCCAATATTTCCACATATGGGTTCTCTCAACACCCTTATTTAGTTTATTTTTAGCTACATAAGTATGATGGGATCCTATTTTCTTGTTGCAAAACATAATCAAATTTTTTGTCTTCCAGTGAATCATTTAACATATCCATCAATAAATTTAATGGGGATTAAATATAAAGTGCCTCTGTAGTCCTAAAATAGGATTAAAATAACAAAATTTTCCCAATTCAACTATTACCAACACCAATATTATACAAAATAAAATTATTTTCCTTCAGCCCGATCAATCTTCCATTGCATGCAACATTCTCACCTGAAAAAAAGGAAATAAAACTTCAATTTTGGACTTCTGTAGCACCCTTGATCCTTGATATTAATATTGTCACCACACTCCCTAGTTTAAATGTTTTCATGAGGGTTGGCAGATCCATATTGTAATAATTTGATACTATGGTTTGAAGCTATAGATGGCAAGGTTTTTCAGCATTCCCATTGTCTAGGATGGTAGATAAGAGGACCCCAATACACTACAAGAATCATACCTACCTTGGGGATTTCTCCTGGATTATCAAAAATCTTTGAATTTTGAAGAGTGTTTCAAAGATATCTGTTTGATAGTACCTAACTAAATGGTGGGTAACATCTGGATATAACTTTGTGATGTATGTCTTGCTCAGGGGAACTTGACAGACTCATAATTTCATCTTTATTCCAACCACCTCATCATCTCCTCCATGCAGTGCCCCTTCTCTTTGTTCTTTAGCAATGTCCAAAATAGTGAGATGTCAAATCAAAATACTCACAAGCTACAAAATATTATCCAAGAACATCAGATGACTCCTCTTCACCATATGTATTCGACCTTTCATAGTAGTTATCTTTTAGGGTGTATCCTACTGCCAGCATTTTATAAGACAATATTCCATAGATAAAAACTCCTTTTAAACTTTATTGACCTAGTCACCATTCAGTGTATGATCTCCATGATCATTTATTTCAAAGGGGTGGGCATACTTGTAGGAACACTTTGATTTTCTTGGTGTATACTAACGTTCACTAGATTTGAGAGGACTGGTCTAAAGATTCCCTTTATAAATATGATAAATGGGAGACGATACAAGACAAAAGGAATATTTTCCATTTTGCTACAAATTCATATCAAAAAATTTACCATCAAGCTCTTAGAATTCAATAATTTTCATACATTTTTCCATAAATGTTATGAATTTCTTCTCACACTTGTTATTAATTATGTTTCATCCTCATTGATTTCTTGGATCAAAAGAAACTTTTTTATACAGTGATCCCTCATTTGCATCATGCAACTAGAGGTGTTGGCCTATACTTTCATTCATGGATTCTGAATTATTATTTCATAATAGCCTGAGAGAAATAATTGAGGGTTCTTCTTCCCTAATCTGAAGTTCATTTAAATATTATCAGCTATGTTGGCATGGGAATGCAAAGCAAGTGAAAAAATCTTTGTTGAATCTAAATCCATGTCTTCAACAAAAGAATCACTATTCTCATCATCAAAACAAGAATATAAAACCACATGGGGTTGTGTATGTTGAATATTTTTTAAGAAGGTGTTCATCCATGATTATATCAGTGATGATTTTTGTGATGTATAACCTTCAACAATGGAAACAATTGTGTTGTATTCTTTTATCAATAGGATGTACATGTTGATTTGTTGTGATGATTTTTGTATAGATACAATAATCCTTCCAATTTAATATTGGTGTAGGTATCTTGGAATGAACTCTTTGAAAGTCATATGAATCCTCTAGATATGGAGGCTTTCATTTATTAAATGTTATGCCTTTGTATTAAAAAGTGAAGAGGTAATGCAAGAGGAAGATTTTCAAGATGACCTAAAAGTGAGAATAATGAAACCTAATCATATAAACATGGTGAAGAAAGGACTGCTTCATTCTTGCATCAATGATGGATGTGGAAATTGATCTCAATTATATGTTAATCATGTCATTTATAAGCATGTATCAAATTTTTTATTTATTCATAGGCATACGATATCAAGAGCAATGGCATGGTTTAGAAATATCCTAGATGTTGGAGATCTATCCTAGGTAAGATATAACGTTTGATTATGTATGTGTTTATATAATGTTTATATTTGTGAGTGGAATTGGAGTGGCATATTTTTATTATTTTCTCTATAATTTTATTACCATAAATTGTTGCAATATATTGACATTTCTAATGTATATGGAATGTTATAAAGGGAAATATCATGCAATTATTTGAGCCACTCTTTTTTAGTTTTTTGTTTGGGGCCAGAGGTGAGAGGGAGGGAAATGTTGTGAATTCTTGCTTAGAAACCCTTTCTTTTATTTTTGGTAACATAATATGGGAATCTTACCTCAATTTATTGATGAGAGCATTTCAAATCATGGGTTCCATGAGGAAGATAATAGCAATATACTTTACGACTAATTTGTTCTATATTAGATAAGTTTTATTTTATTGATGGAATGTCCTCAACTGTAGAACCATAAAAACGTGACCATCCAATTGAGATTGGTGAAATGACATTCGATAAGCCAAATATGAAATTAAGAAGGAATAGTGGTAACAAAAACATTATCTCCCCTGAAATACATGAACATCTACAAAAATATGTTCTACCTGAGATAAATAAGTTGATGATATCTCACTCAAATTTAATTCATGTTTTAGTTAGCCATTTTGCACTAGAACTATTGAAACTTATTCCTTTGGAAACAATGGAATTAGAGCTTTCTTGTATTATACAATTGTTACACAACATTTTTTCACTTTCCCTGCAATCCCCATCTCACCCATTGGAGGGTCATTTCTATGATCAATAAGCAGTGTCATGCCTTGCAAATACCATCATTTCATCCCTTGCCATGAGGAAAACATTTCTTCTATTCACCATTTTCTGAGCAGACCACTAAATACACCTGTTTTTTCCTTGGCGCGAGTAGCCAGTTACACTCTTGTGCCGAGCTGGAAAATTAACACTGAGCCTATGCCAGTTGGCGCTCTATCCCAGTTAAGCACCCACGCTGATCTATTTATGGAAATTTTTAAAAAAATATAGGTGAAGTTTCGATCACAACAACTTCGTGGATGAGTCATAGGGATTGGTTCAACTAAATAACCATGGCCTCCCTCCTTTGGCCTCTTGTTTCCTCCTTCTGGGGAAACCTACCAAGGGATAAGGCCTCCCTTCCACTATTTTAGGGATTGCAACCTCCTCCTCTCCTCTATAAATATAGCCATCTTCAATTGATGTGCTAGTTGAACAGATAGCTGAAAAAGTTAGCATAGAGAAGAAGCAATCATAGCTTTGGGAGAATAGTGCAGAGTGTGACTATTTGTGTGTGTTGAGAACATAGTGAGATCTTGGACCTTTGTTCATGAGGGTGTGGAAAATGTGCTTGGATACGGACCTGCCAAAGGAAAGCCTCAACATCAAGGCTTGGTTGTAAACTCCCCTTGTCTTTATCATAATATAATGCATCTGATGTTTATCTTCCACTCTTGTTTACAATTATAATGAGATTTCTAGCATTCCTTGATTAGTTAGATAGATTGTAATTGTTTTTATGTTTTTCATGGTTTTATGCTTGCCGTGTTGTCTTGATTGTCCGTACATGTAATCAAACGTTGGTAGCAGCGTGTAGCAAGCTGGAGAAGAGCAACATATCAAGAAGATTCAACGGAAGATGAAAACATCGCATCAGAATGAGGTAGGTCATCTTCTTTGATTCTGAATTTCATTTACAATCTAGGAAGGTAGATGTTAGTATGTTCCCGTAGTTGCTAGACCCACCCTAGGGCTAGAGGTATCGCCTCTGTCCACAGAGGGGATTTACCTTCATAAAAAATTGGCGACTCCATTGAGGACAATCATATCAAAGACCTTTGAGTCTGTCACTCTTTGAGGTCTTAGTCATTTGATGGATTTAGTCGAACAACCATTTCCTTGTTTGTTCCTATGTTTTTCATCAATTACGATCTTTTATTTTTTGCTTGAAGTGGTGAGTCTAGTCTTGGTTGGGATAAATTATTTGCTTTTTCCTGTTTAGGCATTGGTGATTTTATTTTTCTGACAGTCGCACCGATTGGCGCTAGTTTTCAGCTAGCAACCCGTGCCAATTGGCCATTGGTGCTAGTTGTCAGTGAGCAATTCAAGCCAGTTGGTGCTAGTTTCACCCACAAAAGTCGTGCCAATTTCAGAGTGTATGAAAAATTGAGGTTTTTCCCTAATTCCTTCACCAGTGTGCCTTGCCCTTCCAGTCCTTTTCTCTGTATTATTTACTCATTCTCCCCTCTATTTTTTCACTTGTGAGCATAGATTACATTTCTCATTGCTCAGCTGAAACTTCTTCTTTCTATGACTGCTTGATGTAAAAGGGAATGAATGCCTTGTTTTGAGCTCATGCTTTGGAAGTCCTTTTTGTGCTTGACCTCATATGTCTTGTAGCCTTTTGAGGAATTTTGTTAAAAAGTGTTTAAAACAACGATTTCATTCTTAGTGTTGGTTTGCATCTCTTTTTCATTCATCCTTCATTAAGAAAATTTGCATTCATTTAGTTTTTGTCTCAGAGTTTTCTTTTTGTTAAAGTGCATTCGATCACACTGCATTGAAAAGTCATTTTGAGATCCATCATTGAACTTAGATTACATTGTTTAATGATTGAAAACTAAAGGTCGCATTGAGCGCATTCTATTTCATTAAAAGCATGCATTAAGTAGATTCTCATTTCATCGAAAAATGCATTGAGTGCATCCTTATTCTTTCAAATGAAAAAGGAAATTGTGCATAGATTACAATTGCATATTTTTCAAAAAAGAGGATTTTGCATAGATTACATTGCATAATTTGCATCGTTGAATGTTTTAGATTACTTTTGGATAGTGAAAGTCATATAGTTAGGAAAAATTTTCATTTGTAATCACAGACTTATCGTTTGAGACTCTTCCCTTAACTAGATAGCATTCATCGAATTAAAATATTTCTTTTCTCATATAACTGCATATAGGAGATTGTCAGATGACATCCGATAGGGCCTCAAAACTAAGACATAATTCAAGATAAACCATAAAATTTATTCAATCAACCTAAGGAAGCATTGAAACTTAACGGTCACATTAAGAGGACTAGCCTAGTGACGTGTTTCGGTGTCGTTAAACATAGTAGTTGTCGCTCGCCTTCTGGCTTCAGACAACGCTAGTATGGACTTGTGCTCTTTGTACAGTCGAGTATATAAATGGATATCCCTCTAGGTTGCAATCCTTTTATCCATAGGAAGCCGAGTCTGCTGCCTTTTAACTGTGATACATTGAAAACAACATTCAGAGAGACTACTTGCATGTACGTTAAGTCCTTGGTCATTTATCTTTCATTTCATCACTAAGGTGTATATGGAATTTCACGGAAACTTGGTACACCCTCTTGCTTAGATTACCTGAGTAGTCATTTTGATCTTTTCGTGACTCTCTAAAAAGTGAAAAGATAATCGAGTGCTTGTCCTTTCATGCTTGATTCAACTTGAAAGTGATAGAGTCACCTTTTTTCTATTTCTCGACTCTTAAAATATGAAACGTCAGAGTTTTGTTACAGTGTCTTAAAATATTAACTGTCCACAAAATATTCCTGGTTAAAGTTATCTTCCTTAGTGTTTTTTTTTAAGGTTGTTTCCAATGGCAACATTTCTAGAGTTTACCAACCAAGGAATCTTGGTCATTTTCCTGCTTTTGGGAATGTTGGTGCTCCTTATATGGCAACATTATACCTCCCTGGGTTAACTATTGGGTTGCATGTTTGGTTAGTCTCGACCTCTATGGTCTTGAGTATTCTGCCCTCTTTACAACTGGCATCTCCTCCCCCTAAATAACATCATGTTGCTTCTAAGGTGGACCTCTCCCCTTCTTCGCCTATATCTTTGTCCTCCTCTTCTACTTCGCCTGGTGAAAGTCTGGATTCTAGTAACCAGGTGGCTAAGAAGAAGAAGAACAAGACGAAGAAGAAAAAGTTAGATAAGAGAGAGGCTAGCTCTGCAGCTATTGTGCCTAAGAAACCTTCCCTTGATAAACTATCCAACCTTCCACGGAAAGTAAAATTCCCTTGCATGCTCTGTAAAGGTGACCACTTTCTTCAAGACTGTCCTGGCATTCCCAAGGTACTTGAAGTATGGTCTGACGACGATGCGTCATTGCCTTTGGCTTCTGTAAGTCATGTTGGTGACATGTCTTTGACTGGTATTGATAAGACTCATAAGAAACAGGGTAAGATCACCAATCCCTGTAAGTTGTGTGAAGGGCATCATCCCATTCACCTTTGTCCGTACATGGATGAAGCCATGAAAGTGTTGGAAAACCCTATTGTTTATGTACCCTACCTTACGGTTGGTTACTAGAATATTTATTTGAGTCCTCTGCTATTTGATTCCACGATCGGTCAAAGTTCATCATTGGTCGATCACGTTCCCTCAGAAATTCAAATTCATGAATCCATTCCTGACCAACCATTGGTCGTGAAATCAGTCGATCTAGTCCCTCCCATGGTTCATAAGGTATTTTCCATCAAGAGTGGATCTCATCCCCCTCATGTTCTTCCTTTTTCCTTAGATTCCTCGGACTTGGAGGAAGATTCTCCCGTCCCTGTGACTAAAGAATTTTCTCTTCCTATTCCCATGTCTGAGGTCCAGGAGGATGCTCCTCTTGCTCTGGTAACACCAGGGGAAGACCATCTTAAGTGCCTTTTGAAATCATGGTACACACCTCCCATCTGGTTGTACCCAGCACCATTATAGATGAAGGTGTGTCTATTAGTGTTTTTTCTTCAACTACTTGCCAATATTTTGATTCTCCATCGCTTGTGCCTGTTCCTCAAAATTTGTTGGCTTTTAACAAAAGAACCAGTCAACCATTAGGGATCCTTCCAAAGTTGCCTATTACTTTGGGAGGGAAAACTATCTATATAGACGTGATGGTTGTTCCAAGCCCCTTAGATTTCAATTTACTCTTGGGTCGTGACTATGCTTATGCCATGGGTGCGGTAGTCTCTTCCCTCTTTCGTGTGATCTATTTTCCACAAAAAGGTCGGATCGTAACCATTGATCAACTTTCATTATTTGGTCCTAACATGACATCTGGTCCACCATCGTCCCTTACGTGTCTTTATCCATCATTTGTATCTTCCCCGCCACAGGTTAATTATGTGGCTACCTTTCCCATGCCCACATTTAGTGACAATGTCGTTGTGCATCATGTGCTGGGGGCATTGGGTCTTGATTTCCGAGATGTTGTTCTCCCATCGGATGAGAACCTATTGGAAGCCATGACTTCTTATTTAACATGATGAGGTTTTCAGAGCATGGTTCGTTTTCTTGTATCAAGATCCTTAAAAAATGAAACAAGGTTGTCAGAGCATAGTTCGTTTTCTTGTGTCAAGCTCCTTAAAAAATGAAACAAGGTTTTCAGAGCATAGTTCGTTTTATTGTGTCAAGCTCCTTAAAAAATGAAACAAGGTTGTCGAAGCATATTTTTTTTTCTTGTGTCAAGCTCCCTAAAAATGAAACAAGGTTGTCGGAGCAGAGTTCATTTTTCTTGTGTCAAGCTCCTCAAGAAATGAAACAAGGTCCTTGTAGCACAGTTCATTTCCTTGTGTCAAGCTCTCTAAAAAATTAAACAAGATGTTATGAGGATAGTTCTTTTAATGTGTCAACCTCTTTGAAACAATGAAACATGTTCTCGTTCAATTCGAGTCTTTGATAAGATCTCGTAAAATCCCAGTCGAGTCTTTCTCTTGATCTCGTAATTTGAACTTTCACTCCATCTGCCGTTCATATGGATTAAAGCTTGGGGGGCATGTCCTCGAATTGAGTCACCATGTTAGGGGCATGCTTACTTTTTTAAGCATAGTTTGTTTCTGTTTCAAGCTTGTGTAAAAATGAAACTGGTTTCAAGCATAGTTTATTTTTGTTTCAAGCTTATGTAAAAACGAACCCAATTCCAAGCAGAGTTTCCTGATTTCAAGCTTGTTTAAAAATGAAACCATTCTTATTTTACCTCTTGTGATTGTCATTTTATCAGCCTTTTTTTGCTAGATGAGCCTTGGTTTTCTCACTCCATCGTCACTATCTGCTTGGCCGATCATATGCCTTCACTTGGTTATTTCACCCATTCCTAAGGAACCGCTGTGATGAGTGGTCTTGTTAGCCAGCCTCTTGACCTTTATTTTTTCATAGTAGTTCCACCATCACCGAAACCAATTGCTACCCTTTATACCACTCGTTACTCCAGGAGGAGTCATCTTTCAGCTTTTTTTTACTCTTAAAAATTGAAAAGAGTGCCGACATTATTGTCATTTTGAACTCGCTAAATGGTTGCGAAACGATATCTACCCAGTATACGTTTACCCCTTTTTTGAGCTGGGATAGATTATTTACGAAAAAGGAATACCTTACCCTATCGTGACTAAGAGGTTCTTTCAGATATTGTTTTCTACCTTTTCTCATCTGAGGGACTATTTATGAAAAGGGACATGCTGGAGTGTTCTTTTCCATTTCTTTTCAAACTCTCTAAAAATGAAAATTTTCCGAGTTCTCCCTTTATCAGACTCGTTAAACCTAAATGACATCAGAAATTGTCAATCATGACGTTACCGAGTTCCTCCTTCCTAGGGCTCGTAAAATGGAATTGTCTGAAGGACAAACTTATATGACAAGCATATGGTATCCTCTTCAATCTTGTGTAAAAATAAAGAGATAGTCACCAGAAATGGTGGGGGGGAGTGGAATATTTTCATCAGTTGTGTTGGTAATATGTCACTCTTGAACATGACACTTATCTGCAGTTCTTGTTGGGTTGGGATATCTTCATTCTGTCACTTTTTCTCCATGGGTTTGGGAAATCCATTTGCCTCTCATTTGATTACAAATTTTGTCAACATGACCTCTGATCCTATTTGAGTCAAATGCTGCCAAATTCTAGAGTCATGTCGCTGATATGTTCAAGAGAAAATCCTTATGCAGTTTGTCCATTCCCGATCCTCTATTTCAGCCTTGATTCACACTCATATTACATCCTCTGTTTCGTGTTGATGATGTGGGATTCATTATGACCCTCCTTCAATAGATTGCTTCCTATCGACTTCAGCTCATTATCTGGCAAGTTTATTTAGAGACTCCTTTCTGGTACCTTAGAGCTTGCATGCCCTAATGTAAAGTTCTTCACATTCGATGACAGGTTCACATCATCGGCCTTCGATCGGGTGATTTCACAGGTGTTCGACTTCAAATCATTATTCACATTCTGTGGATTGTACTAGTAGTACCCTGAGAGCCATTGACATTATGGGTGGTTTCTCTTGCACTTGTTAACGGTTCACATCATTGCCCAGTAATCAAGCGATTTTCTAGCACGTTCAACTTCAACACGTCTAGTCACATGTTGGAATTTTTACTTTGATCGGGTGGTGTTAGAGCGCAAGACCCTGGGCTTCGATCACAAAAGTCAAGGTTGCGAGGAGTGATGATTCATTCATGATTATATACATGATTCTTTAGATGGATGGTTGCAACCATACTATGTGTTCTCTTGTTTTTATCCTCTCTATATGGATGGTTGTTCCCATACCGTGGATCTATTTCATATGATCTCTTCATTCGGATGGTTGCGTCCATGCCGAGGATCCACTCCATGATCCTCTTCTTCATGGATAGTTGCGCCTATACCATGGATTCATGTATTTTCAATAGAGATTTCAGTATGTATATGTATCTATTCTTGATTTGTAGGTATCCTGATAGCAGCATCTGGTTCTTTGCACGTACTTGTAAATAATTTCACCCCTCACTCATGTTCGGACTTCATACTTTAGGGGGCATCTGTTACACAACATTTTGTCACTGTCCCTGCAATCCCCATCTCACCCATTAGAGGGTCATTTATGTGATCAATAATCATTGTCATGCATTGAAAATAATATCATTGCATCCCTTGCCATGAGGACAACATTTCTTCTGTTGACCATTTCCTGATCAGACCACTAAAAACACCTATTTTTTCCTTGGCACGAGTAGCCAGTTACACTCCCACGCTGAGCTGGAAAATTAACACCAAGCCCGTGCCAGTTGGCACTCTGTCCTAGTTAAGCACCAGCGTCGATCTATTTATGGAATTTTTTTTAAAAATAGAGGCGAAGTTTCAATCACAACAACTTCGTGGATGAGTCATAGGGAGTGATTCGACTGAATAACCACAGCCTCCCTCCTTTGGCCTCTTGTTTCCACCTTATGGGGAAACCTACCAAGGAATAAGGCCTCCCTTCCACTATTGTAGGGATCCGAACCTCCTCCTCCCTTCTATATATATAGCCATCTTCCATTGATGTGCTAGTTGAACAGATAGCTGAAAAAGTTAGCATAGAGAAGAAGCAATCATAGCTTTGGGAGAATAGTGCAGAGTATGATTGTTTATGTGTGTTGAGAACATAGTGAGATATTGGACCTTTGTTCATGAGGGTGTGGAAAACTTTCTTGGATACAAACCTGCCGAAGGAGAGCCTCAACATCAAGGCTTCGTTGTAAACTCCACTTTTCTTTATCATAATATAATGCATCTGATATTTATCTTCTGCTCTTGTTTACAATTATAATGATATTCCTAGCATTCCTTGATTAGTTAGATAGGTTGTAATTATTTTTATGTTTGTCATGGTTTTACGCTTGTTATGAAACCATAGCCTTCGATTTTTTGTTATGAAACCACCTCTAAAAATAGAAGAAAATAGAGATCAACACCTTAGAAATAAGCCCCTTCGAGGGGGCAACCTCCAATACATTACATAAATGAAAAATTCTTGGATGATACAAATGAAAAAACCTCTCTTCTATATATAGGAGTCCATGGGGCCACAATGTAATGCTAGCTGACCTAACAATAATAATGTAAGAACACAATAATAATAATATGATAGTTATAGGGGTACAACAATAACAATAAGGGGGTTACACTAACAACAATAAGGGACTATACTAGTAATATAGGGACCTAACATGCTCCTCTCCTTCAAAAAAATTTTCTCCTCAACGCTTGAGTAGCTTCGGGTGCTTCTGTATAAAATTCTCATCCTCCCATGTAGAATCTTCAGTGGGTAATTTCTTCGATTTGATGAGATACACTGAAATTGATCGATTTCATAGGTGTCGAGTTATTGTTTCCGTGACTGCTTCAAGTTCCAATATGGTTTTTCCTTCCTCATCAAGTTCTGGCAATATTGTTTGAACTAGAATTTTGTCCCCTATAACCTTCTTTAAGAATGAAAAATAGAAAACTGGATGCACTCACGAAGAAGCAGGAAAATCCAATTTGTATGCTACAGTACCAATCTTTTGCAACACCTTGTAAGGACCATAGTACTTTGGTGATAATTTACTATCCTTCTTAGATTTCTTGAGGGACATTTTTTGTATGGCTGTAGCCATAAAAATACACAGTCTCATACATCAAAACTTGTCTCACTGCGATGTTGATCTGCCTGTTGTTTCATTCGATTTTGTGCGAAATTTAGGTTATCCTTTAAGAGTTGGAGAACTTCTTGTTGATGTTCGATGTGATCTTCCACTACTTGAACCCTAGAACTTTCCCTTAAAGAGGATGTGATGGATGGTGGATGATATCCATAAAGTGCCATAAATGGGGTCATTTTTCCTGCAGTATGGAAGGAAGAGTTATACCACCATTCAACAAGAGGTAACCACTTGAACCATTGTGCTTGCTTATCATATACGAAACAACGAAGATATATTTCTAGGAATTTATTCACTATCTCTGTTTGACCATCGGATTGAGGATGATAAGATGATTTATGAGCTAGTTGAGTACCCAAACAAGAAAATAATTTCGTCCAAAAATTTCCTATAAAAATGGGATCTCTGTCACTTACAATAATCTTCGGGTTTCGATGTAGCTTTTGAATTGTTTCCATAAATGCAGTAGCAACTGTACTTGCTTTAAATGGATGAGATAATGCACAAAAGTGTGCATACTTGGTAAGTCTATCAACTACCATCATGATGACACTCCTTCCTTTAGACTTAGGTAAACCTATGATAAAATCCATTGAAATCTCCTCCCAACATTGACTTGGAATGGATAAAGGTTGTAGAATACCCAAGGTCTTAATTGTCTCAACTTTATTTTGCTGGAAAACCAAACATTCTGCCACAAAATTTTGAATATCAGATTTAAGGCTATCCCAAAAAAAAATCTTTCTTCAACCTGTGGTAAGTTTTTAAAATTCCCGAGTGTCCTCATAAAGGAGAAGTGTGCAATTCCAAACTAATATTTTATTTTAGTTGGGAATACTTGCAAATATATAAGTGATATTTGTACCATAAGGAATCATTTTTCCAACTAAATATATCAGATGTACTAGGATCTTTCTACAAATTTTTAATGAGTGTCCACACTTCTTCGTCCTTCTTCCATTCATCCCTTGCTTCGGTTATCCAATATGACTGGATAATAGAAATGGCATAAAGCAATGCTTCCACCTCTTCATCCTTTCTTGAGAGTGCATCTGCAACAAAATTTAGCTTCCCTTTTCTGTAGATGATTTCAAAGTCATAACCCAACATCTTTGTGACCCATTTTTGCTGCTCTTCTGAAGATAGCCTTTGTTCCAAAAACTTTTTAAGACTATCATGATCATTTTTTACCTTGAATTGTCTTCCCATTAGGTAAGGTCTCTATTTCTTTAGTGCATGTAGTATTGCCAACATTTCCTTCCCATAAATAACCTTTTGTAAATACTTTCCTTTTGACTGGCCAACTTTCAAAAGCAATGTGTATTCCTTCTTTCATTGAAATAGCACCAATTCCATTTCCTGAGGCATCAAATTCGACAATAAAGGTTTTTGTGAAGTCTTGCTTAGATAATACTAGTGCTAGGCACATTGCCTCTTTAAGATGTTCAAAGGCTTTAGTTGCTTTAGGATTCCATGAAAATTCATCTTTCTTCAATAATGTTGTTAGAGGTGCTTCTATTTTCCCATAATTCTTAGCAAACTTTTGATAATACCTTTTTAACCCGAGAAATCCGTGCAAGTACTTTATTGTTGTGGGGACTTTCCATTCCTTAATGGATTTAATTTTTTTAGGGTCTACCTTAACACACTCATGAGATACAATATGACCCAGATATTCCACTTCTTGTACTCCAAAGAAACATTTGGATGTTTTTGCATATAATTGTTTCTCCTCCAATAGTTTGAGCACCCTATCAACATGTTTAACATGATCCTTCCAAGACCTACTATAGATTAGTATATCATCAAAAAATACTAGCACAAATTTTCTAAGGAAGGGTTTGAAAATGCAATTCATCAACCCTTGAAATGTAGAAGGTGCATTGGTAAGGCCAAAAGGCATGACCAAAAATTCATAATGAACCTCATGAGTTCGAAATGTTGTTTTCATAATATCTTCAGTCTTCATTCTAATTTGATGATATCCTGAACGAATATCCAACCTGGTAAACTAAATTGCTCCATGTAATTCATCCAATAATTCATCAATCACAGGAATGGGAAATGTATCTTTAATAGTGAGCTTATTGAGCTCCCTATAATCTGGACACATGCACCATGATCCATCCTTCTTGTGCACCAATACTACTGGAGTAGACAAAGAACTTTGACTAGGTTGAATTATACTAGCCTCTAACATTTTTACAATCATACGTTCAATTTCACTCTTTTGGACATAAGGATATTTGTAAGGCCTGATGTTTGGAGGAACACTTCCTGGAATCAAATGAATAGCATGATCATGATCACTAATAGGTGGGAATCCTTTTGGAGTTTCAAACACCTTGGAATGATTGTCCAAGACTTCTTGGAGATCTAGAAAAATAGATGATTTTGATGTTGGAACTTTTAGTGAACATAATTGTGCAATTACACCTCGTTTTTATTTCTTCGGAAGATTTTTCATGACATTAGAGCTTATTATCTTTCCTGGCTTCCCTGTGATACCTCGTAATTCGATTTCCTTTCCTTCCAAAAAAAATTTCAAGAAAATTTCTTGAAAATTAAAAGCTATCGTCCCCAAAGATAGTAACCATTGTACTCCTAGCACAACATCAGCGCCTCCCATTGGGATGGAAAGAATTGAACTATTCAATACATATTCCCCCATGGATAGCTTGATATTATGGCATTTTCTAGAGAAATTTATAGTTCCTCCATTTGCAACCATCACTTGACATTTTGGTGTTGGGTATAGGAAACAATTCAATTCCTTGGCTACCTTACAATGAATAAAATTATGGGTACTACCCGAATCAATCAACACTATTACCTTTTTCTTCTTGATATGTCATTCTATCTTGAGAGTTTGAGGAGTGGTAATTCCTTATAATGCATTAGATGATATGTTCAGACTCATTTCTTCTTCTTCTAGGGTTGGTTCCTAGTGTATATCCTCTTCTTTTGAAGTTTCTTGTTCATTTTCTTCCTCCTCTTCACAATATATGTAAAATAATTTCTTCTTAGCACACTTATGACCTTTAGTGTATTTTCTATCACAATTGTAGCAAAGCCCTTTTGCTGTTTTTTCTTCCAATTGTTGTGGTGTCAACCTTTTATGTTATGGAAGTCTAGGAGTAGCAAGACTTCCATTTTATAGATGTGAGTGGTAGGCTTCCTTGTTGCCATAATTTTACATTCAATTTTTCTTGCCAACCTGAATGCCTTCTCCAATGAATGAGGTTCCCAAACGTGAACTTCATGTTGTATGTTACCCTTTAAATTCCCTATAAAGACATCAATCCTCCATTCCTCTGGAATATCAGTTACCCTTATATTCAATTTTTGGAAGTCCTCAATGTGCTCCACCATTGAACCCTTTTGTTTGAGATTTATCAATTGGCTAAAGAAGGTGTTGCTCTTTGTCCTAATAATGTGCTATCATTTCCTCCATAAAAATTGACCAAGTGACAATTATTTTATGGGATTAAAGCCATTGATACCATACAAATGTATTTTTTTCTAAATGTAAAGTTGCAATGCATACCTTTTGTGTATTTTGAACATTATTGAGATCAAAATATTGCTCCAACTGTAGTATCCATGTTATAGGATCCTTGCCATCAAAATTCCTCATATCCATATTTGGAATATGGTGGTTCTTAAACACAAAATTAGAGTTTATGAAATAACAATTAACATTTATTTTGTTCTGATTGTGAGTTTCCTCTGCTATCTTTTTGCCATTAGGAATCATTTCTTGTATCAACTTTGACAAACCTTCCATCAAACCTTCCATGTCTTCCTTAAAACCTTCCATTTTTTCTTCAATACCATTCTTCAAACCATCCATTGTAGCTTCCATGCTCTTCTTCAAAACATCCATTTCATTTTTTGTTGCTATTTCCGAAAGCAAAATTTGGTGCACTTTCTCTTGTAATTTTGATATGTCATGTTACATTTCTTCATCTTCATGAGCCATAGTAGAGTCTTCTAAAGGCTTAATGGGTGTTGAATTATTTTAGAGGAATTTTAGAACCCAATACTAATATCTATTCTACAATATTCCCTTGGAATCAATTCAAATTGATTCTTCAAACAAGACTTATGCAATTCAGAAAAAAAAAAAAAAAAATAGACACATTTTTCTTTCTTTTGAAGAGCTCAATATTTAAATTGTTTTATATCTATGATTTTGGATAATTAATATATGAAATTAATCCCTGTAGTAGCACTCTAAATCTTCTTTCGAATGCCATAGGTCTGACCTAATTTGGATTCTTCAAGGAAAAGTTATGCCCAATCTCCCACAATGACCTAATTATGGACTGGTTTAGTAGAGTGAAGTTGTACGACATGCCACGTGTCATTGTTTCCTCCTTTGACTCTGAAATTGTTACACAGGAAACTAAAGTTTGTGTACTTGTGGTCACTTTTTATAGAATTCCAATATGATGCTTAGAGAGAGAGAGTTATAATGATTTTCCGACGATCACCTCTTTGAGATGAAATTCAGAAGCTTGAAACAGCCCTAACTTCCAAAGATCATATCTCCAAAAATATTGCGAACCAAGATCTAAAATTGGTACAAAAGGTTCCATAAGATTTCGGCTTCGCTTTGTAAAAAATTCAGCTTCTAAACCTTTGCAGAAAAAAACGTTATATCAAAAATTCCACGATGAGATATTTTAGGTGAAATTCGGGAGCATAAAAAAAGCCTAACTTCCACATATCATATCTCCGAAAATATTGCGAACCAAGATCTGAAATTTTTACACGACCTTGATCCGGATTTTTTCTTGGCTCAATAAAAATTTCAGCTTCTGAGCCTTCATAGAAAAACATTTATAACGCACATTCCATGATGACTTGTTTGGAGCAGCGAAACCCTAAAATCCAAAGCTCTAATACCAAATGTTATGAAACCAGCTCCAAATATAGAAGAAAAGAGAGATCAAAGCCTTACAAATAAGCCCCTTTGAGGGGGAAACGTCCAATACATTACATAAATGAAAAATTCTTAGATGATACAAATGAAAAAACCTCCCTTCTATATATAACAGTCCATGGGGCCACAATGTAATCCTAGCTGACCTAACAATAATAATGTAAGGGCACAATAATAACAATATGGGGGTTACAAAGGTACAATAATAACAATAAGGGGGTTACACTAACAAAAATAAGGGACTATACGAGTAATATAGGGACCTAACATTTTTTCTGTGTATCATGGGGATTCACCCATTTATTATACATATAAATTTAGGGAGGTTCTTAAAATTTTCTCTGACTAGGGTTAGCCTATACTAAGAAATTCTATATGTACAAGTGTTTATATACAAGGCCTTTAGTTTATGAATGTGTGATGATGATTGTGATTAACAAAATGAAGGGAAAGGAATCATTCATATGTAATTACTTTAGAAAAATGACGATTCCTTTCAAGTGATTAAAACTAGGGCTCATTATAGCAACAGTGGGACTTGCTAATATGAAAGGAAACTTGAAAGAATAATAGAATTTGATGTAAGTTCAATTGAAAATTAATTCTAAGATTCAAATAAAAACAAAACTTATCTTGACAAAGAGAAGGGTAGCCTTACTCCTATCCAAGAGCTAAAGGTATCTAAAGGAAGGGGAATAACTACCGTTGATTTGAGGGTAGGAATTCACTTCTCAATTACAAACTAGTTTGAGGACTTAAAAATGATTCAAATAAAAAATTAAATGAAATAAACTTGATAGATAGCTATCAAAATGGCTTCATTCACATACTTAAAACTAGTTATGTATTATGAGTTCAATATGAGATTTACATGGAAAAAAAGAAATAGTTATCTTAATTCAATGTAACATAACACAAGACATATTTGTAATATACTAATAAATAATTATTAATCTATAGAGTTAAATCTCCATGGGCTCATTTCCAATTTTGATCTAACCATATTAGTCCTACAAAAATAGCTTTAAACAAAACAAAAATCAGCATTAAACACTCAAAATCGATAGTAGTGCTAGAGTTGATCATTAATATACTAAATGGAACAAAATTAAATTAAAACAAGTTTAAAAAAAAAGAGAGAGGAGGAAATATAAGCTCACAAGTCTTTACAGTAAATTGAAACTCATAATTATCTCCAATGTCTTATACCCTTTAGTTCTTGAATCTTGAACTCCTTCGGAAATTTTTTCGGCAATACTGCCAAAAATCCTATAACAAAGCTCTAAGACCTCATAAATCCACAAAAAATATCTTCTCAATTAAAAAAATGAAATATTTAAGGTTTCCTACAAAATTCTCCTTCTAATCAGGTTGCAAAGGAAATATTTAAGTATTTTAGGAAAGGTCAAATATTATTTTTTTAAACTTATTTCTATAGTCCACTTCTTTGTGGATTCGAATCCCCCATACATAGAGCCCAAATTATGAGCCCAACGTCTGCTTAAATGAATTACATAGCCTCCCAACATTAGAGAGTTTGAATCTTTTTAAAATTTATTGAAACTACCATAGTTAGGCATACAGTGCCCCATGAGCCTAAATTTGGCATTTTGTTATGTAATGTAGCCCAATTTAGAAGAATGTGCAACTAATTTAACAACCTTGGTTGCTTGTATTCCAATGGAAACATATAGAGAACCAAATTCATTCTGATAGTTGTGTGATTATTTCTTGTTTAAGAGACACCTAAGTCACGGATTTTGGGAATGTTTTAGTTTTCAGAGACCACCATCAAATACCAATTTTGAATCGAATCCTTCCATACATCATTAATTCTTGGATGTGGTGCCCAGATGCTTGGTTTAAATTGGATATGTATTTTTTATTAGCCTTCGTATCCACATTCAATCAAATGATTGAATTTTACCGCATGAAGATGTGAACTCACGGTGGAATAGCACAAGAATAATTTAATATTTCAAACCCTAAATTTAACTCGTCACACATTAAAAAATATCAATTCGGTAATGAATTTAATGATACAACGATAAATCACTGAGGTAATCATAATTTGAAACTTTCATGCTTAAAATTACCAGTGATCAAATAAATGTATATCAAAAAAATGCGATAAATGGCCATCGTTTCTTCATCACATGTAATAAAGGTTAAATTTCAATGAGGTTTACACTTACATGTTGATAAGCTTGTATGACTTGGGGATATTTGCAAATGTAATGGAGGTATCTGAGGTAATTACATTCAGAAAGGGTATGTATGTAGTGAGGTTTTTCTTTTCTCTTCATCGCAAAGTGTGTATCTCTGTGTTGATAGCAACCATATGTCAAATATTTACAACGAAAAGGAAAAAATAAATGTTAGATCACATTTGTTGGGTAGTTTGTTTGGTTTGTTGGAAATGGAGTGATATTTTTATGGTGAAATTTCCTTGATGAGATCCCATGATTTCTGTGATAGCTCCATTGGAAGCACATATAATAACGGTGAGAATTAAGGAATTTATGCCTGAACCCATGGATGGAGTTTTTCTTATGGATCATGACTATGTTGAAGGCCAAATTTGTGACATGAAATTAACCCCTTTAAAACATGAAGGTCTGCGAACTCTTGGAAAATTTGTAACAATGTGTGTATTAGTTTATATGGAACCTAAGGCTAAATGTTGGCCTCATAGCATATGATAATTTCATCATGTCATAATTTTGGTGGGATTTCCATATGATAAAAAGTATATATCATGTGATATTCACAAAATTTATGAGTCATGATGTAGGTTTGCTTATTAGTTTTTTAATCTCTTTTCTTTATTGATAACATACACATATATATACAATGAATTACAAATTAATTTATTTATATATTAGTATGTATTAAATAAAGTATATGTATATTTAAGTATTTAGGGTTTTCCGTAGTGCATTATATTAGATATAATTTTTGGGGATTCAACTGCGTTAAGTGAGACCTTCATCTATGACCATTTTCACGAAAGGTAGTCATAACTGACTAATTTCTCATGATTTTTTAAGAGTCCAATTAGCACTCATTTCATCACGTGATGCTCACATGGGTGAAGAAATGGGATATAAACTACTGAAATGAATCACATAGTGGCAGCCATCACTTCTAGAGCTTGCACCCAATAACCATGACTTCCTGAGAGGTCACCCATCTCAGATAGCCTTTGGCAATGAGTGTTAATTGGACTATTCAAAAATCATGAGAAATCAATCAATTACCACTACCTCTCATGAAAATGGTCATAGATGAATGACTCACTTAACACATTTGAATCCAAAAAGATGATATCTAATATAATGCACTGCGGAAAAACCCTCAATAATTAAACACAAAGAGTGAAGGGAGCTCTACTTGAATGGTCCATGAGGCACAATACTTTCTAGGGTTTTTCAAATGGGGTAGCAAGCTAAGTGGGCTTGATTATGGGGAAAACTCCATAGTTAAGTGTGCTTGAGCTAGAGGCGATCTGGTATGGGTAACCTCCCGAGAAGTCCTGGTTACCAGGTGCAAGCCCCGGAAGTGATGATTGATTCTATGTGATTCATTTCACTATTTGCAATCCCATTTCTTCAAACCTATGAGCATCACCCGATGCAATGAGTGCTAAGTGGACTACGCAAAAATCATGATAAATTATTTAGTTACGACTGCCTCTCATGAAAATGGGCATAGATGAATGACTCACTTAACACAGTTGAATCCCAAAAAAATAATATCTAATATATGTATACTCATAAATAAGATTCATATAAATTTTATTAGATGGAATATTAATATTTATTAGATTAGTGTTAATATATGTTACAAATTATCTATATTAATATGTATATATTTATATATTTTTGTAACTATTATGAATTATGGGAATGTCATGCAGGAACCAATTTGCACCAAGATGAAATAACTCAAAGTAGGAATTGATCGAAACAAGGCGCTAAAATGACAAAAGAAATCCAAACATACCAAAACCACGAGAACCATAAATCATCATAGAACTTTTAGAGGAGTGAAAGTAGATGAGGATATTGAAACCAATGAACAATAACCATCCCAGACCAAGCAATAAAAGTGACACCCTCAAGGAGCAGGAGAAAAGAAGTTCCAAGACATGATCAAACCTTAAAATAGGAAAAAGGGGAAAATCCAATAAAAATAAAATAAAAGCATGTATCAACCAAGAAAATTCAATTTAAAGAAGGAAATACCAAAATTTTTAAAGAGGGCCCCTTAATTCATTTAAAAAATTAAGGGGGTTGTTGTGGCCACAAAACCTTCATAGCCATATTTTCTATATAAAATTTCCACATTTCATATTCACATTTTCCATTTGAGATATAAAAGCTTACATACAAGTAATGAGTCTATTATTATATATTTGTATGTCTTTTTCTTTATAAAAATAGGATAATCTCTTGACATTGCAGAATTGACAAATTTTGTAGATTTATTGTGAAACTATAGTAGATGTAATAGTTGGCATATCTCCTGAAAAGAAAAAAAAAGTCAACCAAGCACATGGAAAAATGGAAAAACACAATAGGATGATTAATCTCCTATCTAGTAAATAAAATAAGTGATTGAGTCATCACTATGGTGAATTCAAATTCGCTTTCATCTCATCGTGTGTAGCATAAGTGCAGAGATAGAGTATATCAGGATGGTTACATGTCATAACAAATGGAATAAAGTGAGTGTGATATATTTATGGAATCGAGAAATTTTCAAGAATAGCACATCTATGAGATGCATTTTCAGATGTACTCATTGTTCATAAGAGATGCATAGGAATTTATGCTGAAAACTAGCAACATAGCACTTAGTCACCATATTTCTTTTTGATCTATAGCATTTTAATTCTGAAAGTTTTTATTTCAAAAAAAATGTATATTGGTCTTGCTAGGCAGAGTGAGAGAGAGAGAGACTTGAATTTTGAATGAGTGTATAAAATATTTCCTTTAATATAATCTCAAACACTTTATCATTTCTTCCATTTGCACATTCATACTGATAATGAAGAATATCTTTATGAATTTCCAATCTAGGATATTGATATAAATGCCAACATGAAGAATAGATATCGATATGTACCTCCAAAATTCCATGGTATGATATCAAAAGATCCAAAAAAAAAAATTTGAATTGGAAGTACTTTTTAGAAGTTATGATAACTACAACACACTAAAAAAATGAAATTGTTTCATGCCACATTAAAAGATGAAGCACCTAAATGGTTTATGGGACTAAGAACTAACTCTATAAGATGTTGGGATGGAATGATACAAGTATTTTTGAAAAGGTATAAATATTATTAAATATATCAAATGATCTAAAAAGAGGATGAGAATATTGAGAAGCTTGTAGAAATATTTGTTTATAACATTAAAAGAGAAAATTTACATCAACTAGGATTTGATACCATAAAGACCATTTTACTTAGAGTAATCGGGGGTTAATGGATTGATCTCTTAAATACAATGGGTAAAGTGGGTGTATCTCAACTTTCATTTGAGGAAATATGTGAATTTTGTAAGCATATATCAAGAGGAAGGGAATGTATGGAAAAATCCCCAGGGACCCGGCTATGGCAAGAGTAACTAAGTTACCATCAGGATCGATAAGTATAGATGAACTTGGTAATTTTTTGGAAAATTTTAAATATGATATTCTTGGAAATATCAGTGAAAAAATAGATATGCTACAAATGAAAAATAAGCAAAAAAATTGTGAATGTTGCATTATCTATATTTTTTCCTAGGTGTAGAAAGAATTACCCTTTGAGAGAACATCCAATTGATAGCATTGAATTTTGTGTCATTTGTGCAGAAAAAAATACATTAAAGGGAAGTTTAGCCTAAAAGTGTCGATGAAAGTTTCACGTACATAATTTGTAAACCAATCAAAATCCTTTAAATTTAAAAATACGTATATGTAAATATTTTGGAGGGAAAAAAATTATTTTTTTAATTGTATTTTTGGCTTATTTCCTTATAGGTTTACTCAAATTTCAACTATAGACACTCGTTGGATGCATGATTTAGTTTTGCATCCAACGAGTGTCTACACTTGAAATTTGAGTAAACCTATAAGGAAATAAGCCAAAAATACAATGAAAAAAAAATATTTCTTTCCCTCCAAAATTCATAACTATTATTTTATTATTTTCCTATTATTTTATCATTTTTCCTTAGGAGGCCACTTTTTAGGCTAAAATTTCCTCCAATGCTACAAAGCATTTTCCATCATTGCTAGGATTGATAGTAGACTACCAAGAAGGTAGTGGAACAAATCAATCATTAGAACAAATCTTCTTTGTGGCCCCAAGGAGACCTTGGAAGCCTCAACAACCAGGTATGATGCAATATCCTTCCGAAAAATTTAAAAATTATACATAAAAACCTCAAAATAATTTGAATAAACCATTTCCTTGGCAACCTTCTCCACCTAAACCAGAAAAACAAGGTTGGAGGGGATCATATGGAGGGAATAATCCATAATATTACCCATCTTACCATCATTATCCTTAGTATCCTCAGTAATAATCTCAACACCATCAACCACCACCACAACCTCAATTACACCGACAGTTGACTTTTGGTCAACCTCTCCAATCAACCCCTGCATAATCACCTCAAAGACCTACTCCCACTCAACTACCTGCACAAATAATTCCAAACCCAAATAATAAATTAACTCAACCAACTTACAATATTTCGATAGAAAAATTCAAAAATACATGATACATCCTCTTGATCTACATGATATTTGTCTTAGATAAGGAATAATGTTGCAAAAAAAGGATCCCCTTGTTATCATTGAAGAACCAAAAGAGGAAGAAAATATTGAAAAAATGGATGACACAAAAATAAGACAAACTCCTACTACTCCTCTAGGAGAACAACCTTCTATATCTCTACAAAATATTCCTTTCTCAAAGAGGTTAAAAATAAATAAAGATGTAGAAAAGCAATTTATTTTGTCAAATTATGATATGCTATATGGGTTACACAATAGTTTCATTAAAATTCCTTTATTGCAAGAAATAAGGGATATTCCAATTTATGTAAAAATAGTAAAGGAATTATGCATTAAAAAGCTAGGAAGAAAAAGAAAATAACCTCAAAATTTTCAACTGATTATGAAAATAACAAAAATCATAATGGGAAAGACTAACATAGAAAAATATTTATATCTAGGAAATCATATCATGAAGATTCATATTAATAATGTTTCAATCCAAAATACACTAATTATTCTAAGTGTAATAATAAATGTAATGACTAAAAATGCTATGGATGAGCTACAATTAACTAATCTTCAGTATACACCAATTGTGTTGCAATTAGCAGGCATATCTACCATAAAACCATAGGGGATATTAGAAGACATACTTGTATTCTTGGGAATATCTAGTTGATTTTATATTACTAACTGTGAGAAAGCATTTTGCACCACCCCTACAATCCCTCACCCGCATATTGGAGGGTCTTTCCCATGACCTGTGAGTAGTGTCATACTTTGCAAACACCTTCTTTGCATCCTTCTGCATAAGGACATCATTTCTCCTGTTGAACATTTCCTCAAAAAGCCTACAAAAAACTATGTTTTGGCCTTGGCGCGGGTAGCCAGTTCACCCCTCACGCCAATTTGGTAAATTTACACTATAGCCCATGCCACCTGGCACTCTGTCTCAGTGTTGTGCCCGCACCAGCTATTTTAGGAATTTTTTTTAACAAAAAGACGTGGAAGTTTCCTTCTAACCACCTCAGGGATGAGTCACAGGAAGTGGTTAAGTTGATGAGCCACAGATCTCCCTCTTTAGGTAGTGGTTTCCTCCTCCCATGGAACACTCCTTGAAGATAGGTATCCCTTCCTTAATTATAGGTATTCTAACCTCTCCCTCTCCCTCTATATAAATAGGCCTTCTCCCTTGATGAAAGCTAGCTGAACATATAGCCAAGAAGCTGAAATTGGAGAAGAGATACTATAGCTGAGTAATCGCTATTGAGAAGGTAGAACCAAGGAGAATTCCGTAGAGAGAGCCCCATCTGAATTCCCGATGAGCCTTTATGAGACGCGCTCAACTTGAACCCTATTGGAGGAGACTGCAACGTCAAAGCTTGGTTGTACTCTTCCTTTCTTTCATTAATATACTTGACTATGGTGTTGGTTCCATCATTGTGTTATGTTGATTATCTGATGCAATTGATTTAGTCTTCTTTGACTGACTGCTAGTTATGAATGTGAATTATTATGTTGTATATCGTCGTTGTTTCTTGTGCGTGTGTAGGTATTCGATCGTGAAAGCAAGAAAATCGTGATCTATCAAACCAGGATTGAGAGGTAGCCATTCTTTCCGATGAAAACAACAGCATAAGACCTCTGGTAAGTAGCTTATCGAATCTTCGTCCATTCCTTAACTAGGAATCAATAGTATAGCTTGTCTCGTTTATGGCTAGACCCACTCTAGGGCTAGTGGGATCGCCTCTGTCCGCAGAGGGGATTTACCTCACCAACAAATTGGTGAATCCACTAGGGATCAATGCGAGTTTGTCTTTCATCCATTAGGTCTTCCTCTTGGTATTTGCTTGCTTAGCTTGCCCATTTTGATTATTTCTGCTAAATCTAAGACCCTTGTTCAGCCCTTTCCAAAATTTTCCTTTTACCAGGGTTAACTGGCTTGGCGCGTTTTCTGGCCCAACAGTCACACCCACTGGTGCTTGTTGCTAGTTCAACACCCGCGCCATCCCCTGTTTGGCGTTGATTACAGCCAAATAGTCACGCCAATTCTTATAGCTATTAGGGTTTGCCTTGTTTTGGAGTTTTATAGTCAATACTTGTGTCTCTGGGTGATTTCTTGACATGTTTTGAGTGCTTTGGGATTGTTTGTGATTGTGAGCAGCCTCCTTCCTTCAGTTTTTTGTCTGTTTCCTGTCAGCATCATAGCCTTAGGGATTTCTAGTTCTTTGGTATGCTGAGCCTCCTGTAGGAGTTTGGGTCTTTTGTTTCACGGTCAACTTCATTCCTTGTTTGGTTGCATTCAACTCCCTTGATCTGTTTGATTGATTGCATTGGTTGAATAGTTCTTGCCTCTTTCATTTAGTTGTGCTTCTTGTCACTCCAAGCATAGATTACACTGCTTTTATGGGTCTGTTTCGACATCTTTCTTCGATTTGAGAGATTGCAACATTGGTTTAAGTTTTTGTTTTGTTTTCTTTTGATTTGATTGAATTGTTTCACTTCGACTCTCGCATTGACATTCTCGAACTAGTGTGAAGGTTTTTTTTTTCATGTAATTTAGTGCATTGTTTTCTCTATCACATTGAAAAAAAATATATATATATATTTGTGCTTGCATTCTTGTTTGCATTGTGAAATTGAAAAGTCTTTCGCATATCTAGCATTGGACATTCTAAGAAATATTTCTCATTTTCATTAGCTTGTGTCAGATACTGTAGTGGATTTTTTGTATGTTCTCATTATTTGTTATCGCTTGAAAACTCCTAGCTTTCTCGTAGATATCTTTTCATCGAACGAAATTGTATTATGGCATGTAGCTTGCATTTAGGGATTTGTGAGATCCAACATTCGGTAGGACCTTGCAATTAAAACATAAATACAAGATAAAATTAAAATTTACTCAATTAACATAAGGAAACATTGAAACCTAACGAAACATTTAATGGTCTAAGTTAGAGACATGTTCCGACATCTTTAAATCTAGCAGTTGTCGCTCTCCATCTGGCTTCAGACAGCACTAGTACGGACTTGCACTCCACGTACCGTCAAGTATATAAAGGGAGACCCCTTTTAGGTTGCTATCCTTTTATCCATAGGAAGCTGAGTCTGTCACCTTGTAACCATGATACACTGAACACAACATTTAGGGAGACTACCTGCATGTACGTCAAGTCCTTGGTCCATTCTTCTTTTATTTGATTACCAAGGTGTATATGGCAGTTCACAGAAACCTGGTACACCCTTTTACCTAGACTACCTGAGCAGTCATTTTTGATCTTTACTAACTCCATAAATTTGAAAATATCATTAAGAACTTTTCCTTTTGCACTCGCTTAAAACTGAAAGAGACTAGAGTCCTCTTTGACTGTTTCTTGACTCTTAAAACATGAAACAATGAATTTTTGGTTGCAATGTGGTAAAATAAACTACCTACGATTACACGCGTATTAAAGTTGGATTACTTGGCCTGTCTTTGTTTTCCTTGGTTCTGATCCAAGAGTCTTCTTTTCTGATATTTTTCCCTTTTCTGGTTTGCTATAGTCACAGTGACGAAACCATCGGTTTCTTCTACTGGCAGTCCTTTCCTGGACAATTCATATGAAACTTCTCAAACCTCTAGATCTGCCGAGCTTCAGCAGCCTATCATCCCGTCAGAGTACCCCTTTAGAGAACCGGTTGAGTTCCAATGGCCTCTTTCAAACGCTTGGTTTGGGTTTGGTGTCGGGGAAAATTTTACCCCTCTTACATCGGGATCACCATTTTTGGCTGCTATCATACCTCCTAGACCCCATAGTCTTTTACAAGATCTCATGGTGGATTCATACATGGACTTGTCTAGTCCTAATTGTAGTGAGGGGATTCCAGTTTCTGATGAAGAATACCAAATTTTCCGTGAAGACACCCATCAAAAGCCTGCTCAATCTTGACCATCATTGTCCCTTCCAGCTGGATATAGGTCTTTGGGTCAGATTATAGAAGGTATTGCCTCCATGGCAACATCAACTCTATCGATGGGGCTAGTTCTCCCATCGTTAGGGATGTCATCGATGGCACCTGTATCATCGACCCATTTTGTTACATATGTACCCACTAGTCCTACTGTCTGTGTGGCTGCATCGACATCGGTTGTCATTGCTCATTCATCACGAGTTTCGGCTTCGGTAGAGACTTCGATTGCCATGGAAATCCCTGACGGTCTTTCTTTTGAGGAGTATCGGTTGGTTGTCCAATAGAAAAGCTCCAAGACTAATCAGTCTCCTTAGGATCCTTATCTTCCTTATTTTTCTCATTATGGCGCGGATGGTACCCCAATTTATTCACTTCCATTTCAATATGATGAGCACGGAAACCCTATCTATTTTCCTGCTCCTAAGGCTTATCAGTTCCTTTCTGGTTTTAGGCCTACCTTGCCTATACAACCTTCTAACCAACAAGGACAACCCTTTTAGGGACAACCTTCGGTCCAACAAGGGTATGCTTATGACCCACAAGGACAACCCTTTCAGGGAAAACCTTTGGTGCAGCAAGGATATGCGTATGACCCACAAGGGAAACCCTTACAGGGACAACCTTCGGTCCAGCAAGGATTATTTTACGGCCTGCAAGGGCAGCCTTACAATCCTCAAGGTCAAACTTTACAAGCTCAGCCTGTGATCCAACCAGGGCAACCTCAAGGATCTACTGGACAACCAGTATATCAACCTATACCTTCATATAGTCCTGGGGGGGGGAATCTATCCATCATAACCTTTGGTGCAACCACAACAACCATATCTTCCAATTGGTCCAAATGTTGCACAGCCAGGACCATCTTATGGTCCTTCTCTAGTTCAACCTCGTTATCAGGTACCGCCTAGCCCACCGCAGCCATCAGGCCAACTTGCACAGACAGTTCACCCTGCTCGGCCACCGCTCTACTCTATGCCGAATTCGAATCAACCTCTACGCCCAACTTATCCAGCTTAATAGGGCCCTACTTATCAGCAGCCCGTACGACCCCAAAGGTGACTAGTACCCTCAAGGTCAATATCGACCGGTATACAATGCGCCCCAAGGTCCTTCTTATTACCCTCAACCACCAAGACATACTTATATTCCACAGCAAAATCTGTATGCTGCTCAATCAGGACCCTCGTATACTCAGAATCAGTATCCTAGTTTTCAACCTCTGTATCCTGGTCCTCAGCCACAATATCAGCCGAATTATCCAGCTTATACCCCTTATGGTCTGAATCCTTTAGGACAGAACCAATGGGGGCATAGTTACACTCAACCATGATGGAATATGGGTACGGGTCCTTGTCGGGGACCTCCTATTCCTTTCAACCCTCAATTACCATTTCTTGCCACGTTGGAGTTACTGGATGTGTCCAAATTAACAAATGATCTAATTCTTCATAATCCTTATTGGCCTCTGGTTCCAACAAAGGTTCCTGGTGATTGTCCCATGTTTGAGGGAAAATCTAGAGAAGACCCCCAAGCACATGTCATGACATACCACTTATGGTGTTCTTCCAATTCTTGGGTGGATGACTGTTTTTGACTCCGTCTTTTCCAGCACACTCTCACTGGAGCCGTTGCTAAGTGGTATATCGAACTGCCTTGCAGTATCTTTCAAGATTTCAATACTTTCGCTATGGCATTCCTTACTCATTTCCAGTTGCCAGTTCGTTATGACACTAGGACACATCTCCTAACATCCTTGAAACAGGACCGAGCTACCCATATCTTGGACCATATTCATGAATGGAGATGGCATCATCGCCTGATCAAGTTCGAAATTCTTGATCAGCTTCTTACTCATTGGTTCACTACCTCTTTTTTCAATCATATTGCGAAAGACATCGCTATGGGGGAATTTGTAACCGAGGAACAAGCCATTTCTCATGCCTAGTACCTTGATTTAGTGTACTCTCAATCAAGCATTTTGTATGATATCTTGATTGAGGCTCCACAACCTTGGACCTCTAAAGCGCCGGCTACCCCATCTGTCGATGACGTTATTGGTTCTGTGTCTCAAACTTCACGTAAGTCTTCCAAGCATAAATCAAATTCTTCCAATGGTTCTGCTCCTCAGCCTACCCCAGATTCTGGTAAAACCTAAAAGGTCAGCGCCATTCAGGCCAATCCTGAAAAGAAGTCATCCAAAGGGATAAATAAGGGCAAAGGCAAGGCCAAAGCCGATGCCCCAAAACCAAAATCATCTAAATCTTGTGCTAATGATGGTTCACAATGAAAGCCAAAGTATCCCTGTCTGATTTGTGATGAGGAACACTACACTAAGGATTGTCCTAGACGATCTGAGGTTATTCAATTGCTCAAAGGCCCTAAGAGAACTCTAGTTGTCCTCAAAGAACCTTTTTCGTCTCAGAAAACACATATGGTTGAGCAAGCTACGTCATCTACATCGTTTGGCTCTCAAGTATTCATGATGAACGGTTCTGCACCAGTTTCCATCGCTACTCGGTCGAAGGATTATGCTGGATCACACCAGGCAACCAGGAAAGAGATCGTTGATGGTCCTCCTCCCCCACCTACCTCTAGTCCTTTAGAGATTGAAAGGCCCATTTTTGAACCTGTTGTATGGCCACCTTCTAAAGATGTTCTCTGAAAATCTTCTTATAGTCCTAATTCCCGTGTTGCTCAGCATTACAATATCGTTGAGGATTTAGCACAGGCACCATCCACTTATCACCTTCGTGAATTTTTTCATATTTCTGTCTCAATGGAAGCTGCTATTATCTAAACATCGAGGGACTGACTCTACCACTCCTAGCCTCCTCACTGACTTCCTCAGATACACCTTCGTCTCCTCCACTTCTTGATTCGCATTGTGCTTGTCCTACAAGTCAGTATTAACAGTCTCAACATCCATAGAGCCATTGTGGATGAAGGTGCATCTACCTATGTCATGTCATCTGCTTGCTGGAAGGCTATTGGCTCTCCAGCCCTGACTTTGTCACCTAATGCCCTGGAGGCATTTGATGGAAGGGAATCGAAACCCGTGGGTGTTCTCGCTAGCTTTTCGATCACGTTGCAAGGAAAGACGATCAGTGTTGAAGTAGAAGTCATTGACAATAAACTCAATTACAATCTTCTACTCGGTCGCAGTTGGACTCACACTATGTTGTACGTTCCGTCCACCCTCTTCCATCTTTTAAAATTTCCATACAAGGGAAAAATCATTATTGTTGACCAATTGTTGTTCTTTACCTTGTCTTCTGAGAACAATGTTCCATATGTGGATCAGGTTCCTTCTCCCCCTGATATTGTAGGGCTGGGTCTTTTCAAAGATCTCGCCCTCATGGGTATCTTTCCCCTTTCGCCACCAAATTCCGTTCAAGTTAATATGATCTATCGGTTGAATGACCCATGGATCATCCCTTTACCTGAACAGGTTGATTCATTTGGGGATTCAATGCCGCTTAGTCCAATTGAAATCAATTATTGTGAGCTTACAGCTACATCTTATTCTCCCCCTTCTGAAGGTGCTCCTTTGAGCATGTCTCTCGACGTTTATTCTCAATCCCCCTGGCTCGGCGATGTGGATTTGCCTGATCTTTTGAAAGAAGTGTTTCCATCTGATGAGGCTATTATGGAAACCGTGTCTCTTGAATACCTACCGTGGAGTGATGGGCATCATCATTACTCGTTTATGCCTGGCCTTGGGGCAATGTATAACTCTCTTGAGCGTTTTGCGTCTCAAGTTCCTTCTCCGCCACTTCAAATGACTATCTTGACTCATGAAGTCTTTGTTGAAGGTAAATTGGGTAACATTACTTAGACGATGCCTATCGAAATTTCTGTGAAACTAGGAATTGTCGAGAACATCCATGTGGGAGTCACTTGCTCTTCTAATGAAGTCCAAGTGTATACTAGACTCTTTCGCGAATTTTGCGATGTTTTCGCCTAGTCTTACGAAGAAATGCCTGGAATTGATCCTAGTATTGTGGTGCATGAGATTCCCACCTACCTAGGTGAAAATCTGGTTAGCCAGCATCTTCATCCAATGCATCCTTGGAAAGCCACCGCCATAAAAGCTGAAGTTGAAAAACTTCTCAAAGCGGGTTCATTTACCTGATTCCTTTGACAAAGTGGGTTTCTAACATTGTTCCTGTGCATAAGAAATAGGGAGAAATTTGTGTCTTTGTTGACTATCGCAATATTAATCGGGCCTATCCTAAGGATAACTATCCCACCCCTTTCATCGATCAGATCATTAACGATTATGCGGGAAGTGAGAATTTTTCCCTTATGGATGGATTTTCTGGCAATAATCAGATCAACATTCTCTTGTCCGATCAACACAAGACTTCTTTCATCTGTCCTTGGGGAACGTTCACTTATAAGAAACTCCCTTTTGGCTTGAATAACACTGGGGCTATGTTCCAGCGCGTGATTTATTATTCCTTTCACAATATTTTTCATATTGTTCAACCATACCTAGATGACCTTTCGGCTCATTCAGCTGCGCGAAAAGACCACCCGGACCATCTCTGCTATATCTTTCTTCGTTGTAGATGCTACAACATTCAACTCAATCCACATAAATGCATATTTTGCATCGATTTCAGTATAATTTTAGGGTTTATCGTATCTAAATACGGAATTCGCCTTAACCCTCTTAAGGTTGAGGCTATTGTTAATCTCCCCTCTCCATCCTCGTTACACCAACTTCAGACTCTCCAAGGGAAAGAAAATTTCTTACATCATTTTATCCCAAAGTACGCTGAAGTAGACAAAAGGGTTCACACAAATTTTAAAGAAGGACACCCCTTTCTCTTGGGATGAGCTTGCTCAGAAATATTTTGATAAGCTTAATACGTTGCTTGTCAACGCTCCTCTATTACATCCTCCAAATTATCATCATGGTTTCACCCTCTATCTAGCTTCTTCCTTCAATACGATCGCCATGGTTTTGGTTCAAGATGATGATGATGGTAATGAGCATGTCATTTATTACTTGTCTCGAAACCTTCTCGACCCTGAAATGTGTTATGCACATGTCGAAAGGTGAGTGCTGGCTATGGTCTAGGTTGTCCAACATTTTCGTCATTATATCCTTTTACGCACGATGACCGTGATTTCTGATTGTAAGCCCATGACCTATATTTTGTCTCGACAGTTGCTGTGGGGGACATACTCGAATTGGATCGTTATCCTCCAAGAGTTTGATTTGGATTTTACTACCACCAAATCAAAGAAATCACTTGTTTTCGCTAATTTGATTTGTTCTCTCCCCCACCGACTCTGCTCCTTCTCATTCCGAGGATCATATTCCGGGCGAAACTCTTTTCTTGATTAGCACCCTCGATCTGTGGTATGGTGATATTATCGTGTATCTCCAAACTTCTACTTTTGAGTCTGAGTTAACAAAATATGCCCGACGCCGCATTCGGCATCAGTCACAACCTTATCGTATTATCGGGTATACCCTCTATCGTGTTGGAGTCGATTCTCTACTCCGCCGATGTCTGACCCTCGAGGAAGCTGAGAAATTTTTAAATGATTACCATAGTGGCACCTGTGGTGGTCACATGTCTAGATATGCCACCGCACAGAAGATATTTCGTGCTGGCTATTTTTGGTCGTCCAATTTTAAAGACTGCATTGTCGCAGTACGTAGATGTCATGCATGCCAGATATATCAACGCAAGATGCATGCACCACCTGTTCCTTTACACCCTATCATTATCGTTGGTCCTTTTTCCAAACGAGGCATCGATTTTATGATGTGTAACCCTCGTTCGGCTGGGGGGCATGCCTATATTATAATCGCCATTGATTATTTTACAAAATGGGCCAAAGAAATGCCTACACTAGTTGCAAACAGTAAGAGAGCAGCGAAATTCATATTCAATCATGTTATTACTCAGTTTGGTGTTCCTCAAGCCATTGTTACTGATCATGGTTCTCATTTTTGGGACTACATGATGGCGGAGATGAAATCTAAGTTGGGTCTGCATCACGACAGCTCAATGCCTTAATACCCTCAAGCTAATGGCCAAGTTGAAGCCGTAAACAAAGTCCTTGTTACAATGCTTCAATGAACAATTGGGATCCATAAATAAAATTTTCATCTCATGTTGTTTTCATCTCTTTGGGCTTACTGAACATCGATTAAGAGTGCAACCGGATTCACCCCATTTGAGTTGGTATACGGCCTGGAAACTACTCTTCTAATTGAATGTGAAATCCCTTCACTCAAACTAGCTATGGAATTACTGCCTAATACTTCATCTGAGGAAGAACGTCTCCTCTACTTAGAGAGATTGGATGAAACTCGTCGCTTAGCTACCCTGGTCATCGAAGCACAGAAGAAGCGATTCAAAGCTCATTTTGTCCAAACAGTTTCCCCTCATTCTTTCATCGAAGGTGATCTTGTTCTCCTATACGACCAAGCTCATGACAAGCTAGGGGCAGGTAAATTCCAACCCATGTGGCATGGGCCCTACATCGTCAAACGTGTGTTACAGAATGGGGCTTATGAGATTATTGATTATGAAGGCTATCCCTTAGCACAACCTAGAAATGGGTTGTACCTAAAAAATTATTATGCTTCAGTCATTCATGCATGATATGTGTACATAGGTGATTTTTTCATTTTCGTGCATGCTTTGGTTTGAGGTGCTTTTTAAGATTTTTTCTGCTTATTGGGTCTTGTTTGTTATGCAGATGTTTATTTCCCCTTATGTCGGTTTCGCGGATGGTGCTTCCCGCAGTACCAGGAACTTATCTTCGGTAGCCTAGGTAATTTATGATCCTGTTGATGAGTTGATTAACCTACAAGGTATTTGTGTAGGACCGACTACAAACAATGTCACTGAATATAGTGTTTTTTAGAACTATTAACTGAGGAAGTTAACCTCGGCATATGCGCATTGCTTGTGAATCTGGATTCGCAGCTTTTTGTTCTTCAATTTAACGGTCATCATTCGGTTCAAAACCCATGCATTTTGAGATTGTATTTTCCTATTCATTTACTTGAAAGAAATTTTGATTTCATCACATATCAACATATACCAAGACGAACGAATACATTAACTGATGCAATAGCTAACATTGTGCTAGATAGACATTTCTGCAATTTATAAAAAATCATCATATGTATATAGACCCATGTAGAGAATAGATGTATATACATCGATTTCTTGCAATGTGCGCATGATAAAAACCCAAAATAATATATGTGTATGTTTTAGTTACATCGCAAGACAACATGTCTCTCAAAATGTGTGGAAATAAAAGCCTAGGTGCCTAATTAGCGTCGTGCTCATGATAGTACTTCACTGCCCATACCAACCACCTCAGCAAGTGGTGGATACGACTTGGAACCCCTACAGTGTGCCTCTGATAGGCCCGAGGAACATCATCAAAACGAGCATAGTCTGGAATCCCACGGGTGATCCCCTCCAGGTTCTGTACTATCTCCTCGTCACTACCCTCACCATGAGGATCGAAATCGCGAGGAGCTCACCTCACTATCGGTGACATACCTGCAGGTTGCTCTAGGCCAACATCTACATATAGATAAGATTAACTGTCAGAACATGCATATATACCAAAAAATGATAAACTCATGAAAATAAAAAATCAGTCTCGCCTATCTCTTCATCCCAATCCTCTCCCTCCAAGAGTGGGAGGTCTAGATCACCGGTGAAGTCTGTGGCAAAATAGGGCCACTCCTCCATGAAAATCAGTTGTCGGTGGAGCCAATTGAAGAATTATGGCTTCCAGGACATCTGTTGGCCACTCCCTGCTCTAGGCATTAGCACAGTCCATCAGGCCATCCATGGTTCTCTGGGTGGTGGCATCGGGACAATAACCTCCTAACGCTGAAATATGGGTAGTCATTCCAGGAAGAACGATACCAAGATTGATCCATACCCAAATTTCTTTAGTTTGGTCTTCTTGCACTTGGTAAGGTTCCGCTAATGTTAATAGTCATGACCTCGGCCCAATTGAAGAGAGTCAGGTTCATAAACTCTAAGGCAAGAAGAAATTGTGTCTTTATGGCCTCATGCGGTGCTTACGATCCTGCAGCCTACGTCATAGTGTGTAGCACTACTTTAGTGCCAGATCAGGGATGGTTTGGATGTCAACTTTTCCACTCCTTATTCCTTTTTGTGCCCCTCAGCACACCCCGTCGATCACCATCCCCATGCTTTCCCCAGAAGGACGGGTACCAGTCAATATAGGGACTGCACCCCTACGTGATAATCCTGTGATAAATACACATCAAAGACTTTGAGTTCAAGTTTCTTATCCTAAAGCATAAAATTTTCTTGATCCTCATCCCTAATGCTTATCAAATATTGAAGCAATTCTGGCTGAGCCCGGAGGCACAGTGTTGGGACGAATTTCTTTAGCCCATAGTCTCTTAGGGCATTCATGCATCGTTCATTCTCGATGTCCAGCTCATCCTCCTCACTGTGTTCTCTCTCTTTCCACTAAAACACCATATTTTTTGCTTGGTAACTGCACACATTGTTCATATGAGCATTGTAAGTCTCCTTAGGCATCAAAATTTGCAAGCAAATGGTTGCATTTTCTTTAAATTTAGGCATATTGTTGGGTTGCATGGTTGGCATGACTGTTTCACTAACATTCGCCAATGGGCGTGACCCCTATGTAAAAAAGAGGTGATTGGCGCGGGTCCGTGCCCGAAACCCGCGCCAAGCACGATGCCTTAGTTTTGACAAATCCTCCCCTAAAGGATTCAAAATGACAAATAAAGGTAATTAAATTTAGCTCAAAAGACGGAAAATGATGTCGGCTCTTACCTGAGACTGACGAAATCAAGATTGGTCCACTGGATCACTCACAATCGTCACCACAAGATCGCAAGGAAAATGGGTCACTATTGCTCCACAAAGAGGTAAAAGTGAAAAGTAAATAATTTTTACCACTTATGGCATTTTATAACTTTTCAAAATCTTAAATTAGGTTTTAAAACATATTTGTCGATTATTTTATCATATTTTTTTCAAGGAATATGCTTTACACACCTATTTTTGTGTAGCCACAGGTTTTCACATGCTCATGATGAAGAAATGAGTTGTATTTTATACTTTTTTGGACACAGTAAAAACACGAAAAATTCACTACTGAAGTCACCTTTCAGCTCTTTTCGGACTCTTTAAAACTGAAAATATTGCCGAGACGCTTGTCATTTTGAATTCATTAAATTGGCTATGAAATGATATCTACCCGGCATACATTTACCCCTTTTTTGGGCCGCGATAGATTATTTATGAAAAAGGAATACCTTAGCCTATCGCGACTAAGAGGTTCTCTCAAACACAGTTTTCTACCTTTTCAGATCTGTGAGACTACCTACGAAAAGGGACTGCTGGAGTTTTCTTTTCCACTTTCTTTTCAAACTCGCCAAACATGAAAATATACTGGGTTCTCCCTTTGTTAGACTCATTAAAAACTGATGACATCAGACTCGGTCATCATGATGTTACTCGAGTTCCTCCTTCCTAGGGCTCGTAAAATGTACTAGGTTGGATTTGTCCGAAGGAAAAACTTACATCGCAAGCATATGCTATCCCCTTCAAGCTTGTTTTCAAAAATAATTGGGGTACTCGCCATAAATGGTGGGGGAAAATGGAACCACATTATAGTCGTGTTGGCAATATGTCACTCTTGGACATGGCACTTGTCTACATTCATGTCGGGTTGGGTACATCTCACTTCATTATTTGTTTTCCTCCATGGGTTTGGTTAATCTCTTTTGACCGCTCATATGCTCTTTGCCACGTCGCCATGACCTTAGATCCTTTGATGTCAAATACTGCCAAATCCAGTGTCATGTCGCCGATATGTTCAAGAGAAGTTTGCCTCTGAAGTTTTCAACCTCCCTCTGATTCTTGGTTTCTCTTGATTCACAAGCATAATATTCCTCTGTCTCGTGTCGATGATGTGGGAAACATTATGGCCCACCTTCGATCAGGCACTTCCTGTCGACTCTAGCTCATTATCTAGGATGCTGATCCAGGGACTCCCTTCAGGTAACTTGGAGCCTGCATGACTCAATGGCAAGTTCTTAGCATTCGACGTAAGGTCCACATCATTGTCCTTCGATCGACTGACTCTGCAGGTGTTCGACATCAGATCACTTTTCACACTCCATAGATTGTACCTTTCATACCTTGAGAGCCATTGTCATTATTGGTGGTTTCTCTCACATCCATTAATGGATTTCATCATTGGCTAGTAATCAGATGATTTTCTTGCATGTTCGACTTCAGCTCACATATTCGCATGCTCGAATTTTTACTTTGTTCGGGTCGAGATGGAGCACAATACCCTGGGTTTTGTCCGATGAAATCCAGGCTATAGGTTCTTTGTGGATTACTATGACTTATTACATGACTCTTCTGATTGGATGGCTGCGACCATACCTGAGTCTGTTTGTTGATCCCTACTGCTGGATGGCTGTGTCCATACCTCAAATCTCACTGTTTATGTACTCTATTATGGATGGTTGTGCCCATGCCACATGTCATGTATCAAAAGTATCATTTGTATTTGTACTTTTAGGTTTTCTGACAGCACTGTTTGAGTCGGATGTGTTCTCATAAAGCATTTCACCCCTCCCTCTCTCTCGAACCTCATGCTTTAGGGGGAATCTGTTACACAGCATTTTGTCACCGCCCCTGCAATCCCTCACCCCGCATATTGGAAGATCTTTCCCGTGACTTGTGATTAGTTTCATACTCTGCAAACACCTTCTTTTCATCCTTCTACATAAGGACATCATTTCTCCTGTTGAACATTTCCTCAAAAAGCCCACAAAAACCTATGTTTTGGCCTTGGCGCAGGTAGCCAGTTCACCCCTTGCGCCAATGTGGTAAATTTACACTAGAGCCCATGCCATCTAGAACTCTGTCTCAGTGTTGTGCCTATGCCAACTATTTTAGGAATGTTTTTTAACAAAAAGAGGTGAAAGTTTCCTTCTAACTACCTCAGGGATGAGTCACAGGAATTGGTTAAGTTGATGAGCCACGAATCTCCCTCTTTAGGTAGTGGTTTCCTCCTCCCATGGAACACTCCTTGAAGATAGGTCTCCCTTCCTTAATTATAGGGATCCTAACCTCTCCCTCTCCCTCTATATAAATAGGACTTCTCCATTTATGAAATCTAGCTGAACATATTGCCAAGAAGCTGAACTTGGAGAAGAGATACTATAGCTGAGTAATAGGTATTAAGAAGGTCAAACCAAGGAGAATTCCATAAAGAGAGCCCCGTCCGAATTCCAGATGAGCCTTTGTGAGATGCGGTCTGCTTGAACCCTGTTGGAGGAGACCGCAACGTCGAATATTGGTTGTACTCTTCCTTTCTTTTATTAATATACTCAATTATGGTGTTGGTTCCATCATTGTGTTATGTTGATTATCTAATGCAATTGATTTAGTCTTCTTCAACTGACTAATAGTTATGAATGTGAATTAGTATGTTGTATATCATCATTGTTTCTTGTGTGTGTGCAGGTATCCAAGCGTGAAAGCAAGTAGATCGTGATCTGTCAAACCAAGAGTGAGAGACAGCCACTCTTTCCGACGACAATAATAGCGTAGGACCTCTGTTAAGTCATCTATCGAATCTCTGTCCATTCATTAACTAGGAATCAATATTATAGCTTGTCTCGTTTGTGGCTAGACCCACTCTAGGGCTAGTGGGATCGCCTCTGTCCGCGGAGGGGATTTACCTCACCAACACTAACACAAAAACCAATCTAGGTGGTCATCCATTGATATTAGGTAGGCCTTGGTTATTCAATACTGATGCATTTTTTAGGTATAGATATGGTGACATGGAAATATTTAATGGAAAATCAAGGAAAATTTTTACATTGAATCCTCAAGCTAAAGAAAATAGAGAATTTGAAAATTAAGAATGGATTGATGATGATGATGATGAATATGAGTATGTACAACGTATTCTAACTATATCACAAGAAATTTTGTTTTAGCAAGATGATGAAGAAAATCAACTAATGCATCTTAAGAATAATAATTATTTTTCTCAATATCTTGAAAAACAAAGTTATCATGTGAATATGTTAGAAAAAGGTTTCCAAAAATATTTTAATATTGAATATTTTTCATCACATCATTGTATGGTATCATTAAGTTCTATGGATAAATTTAGCAATACTCCTATAGAAATTAGTCCAAGAAAAACATTAAACATTAATAACAACTTGGGAGAATTTCAACTAGATAAACTAATAAGAATGTTGCAAAAAAAATCATGTCCTTTTGCATGAGACTACACATAGATGAAAGTAATTAATAATAATACTTGCATGCATCGTGTATTTTATCACATATATTTTTTTGTTGAAAATTATTTATATGGGCAATTTTTTTTGGTGTTTAAGTTTGTAGTTGCTCTCGGGACTTTATAAAGGATTATTATTATTATCATTTGAAAATCTCCAATTATCTCCCACCTCCATGTCTCCTTTTTCCTCTGTGTCATATATTCGTTTCATGGTCAATTAAAACTATGCTTTTCCCTATACGACATAGTAATTTTAAACATGGTTTACAAACAACTGAGAACAAATTTTCAAAAAATAAAAGAGGTTATTTTTTATAACATCCTTATATACAAAAATCTCCCCCATTTTTCTAGTAGTTATTATGGTTTGAGAGATTCAAAGAAATCTTTGCAGGAATATTTTCCCATTTTTTCCTGTTTTATGCCAGTATTTTCAAATACAGTTTTTGCACAGGTGGAAATGAATTTTCAAATCTTTAAAGAGGTTTTTGTTGATAACATCTCTATGTAAAAAAACCTCTCTCCATTTTTACATAGAAATTATGGTTTGGTAAATTTTAAATAATCTTTGAAGACACATTTGAGAGAAATGTCATGTTTAGACATCATTTGGTAGAGCATATTGTGGCCAATTAGAGATGAATAATGAGAAAATGGACGAGGTGTATGTTCAAAATATTCCAAAATAGAAAAACCTATCTCACTTTTTACAAATGTATTACATAATGCGATATACATTCACATATTTACAGCCTAGTTTTCTTCTTGTGCAAAGTCATGTTTTAGACATCATTTTACAGAGAATATTGTGAACAACTGGAGCTAAATTTTCAGAAACCGAGAGAGATTCATCTCAAAAATATCTTCATCTACAATAACCTCTTTCATTTGTTACATATCTATCTTGGATGACATATTCAAAGGGATAAAGAATCCCTATTTTTCATAGATTCGGGAGGAAAAATCTCAAAGATAGTTAGTGACTTGGGGGCCACATCATCTAATAAGAGTTGCTATCAAATTCGAATTACTCTTCTTTGTCACCATCAATCCACAAAGATAGTGCCAATTAGATTCATTAGTTCTAAATGTCCTATATTTTATTTCCATTTGTGTAATACAGTTAGAGATATTTGTAATAAATTTTGATATTTTTTTCAATATATTTTACTTTAGAAATTGTATAAATACTTCATCATTTGAAGTAATAGATTTTGGAACATTAGACATTGAAACAATGTATTTCAGTTTGACAAAGTAATACAGTGAATACAAAGAAAAATTGCAGTTAAATTTAGGGATTCATGTGGTGATATTGTATGGCTATGTTTCTCTTTTTTTAATTCACTATGTTGAATTCTTTCTCTTTCCATTACATGTCTACTACTTTCACTCATTGTCTTTAAAGTTTTTAAACAGGATTCATGAGGAATACATGCATGTTTTGATGAGATGATTATTTTGTGTTTATTTTCTTCTTAAGGAATGAATTCATATTGATATGATTGTTCCTAATCTCTCTTTTCATCCGACACCATAACCATACAACCTAAAGGGTTAGTCCAACTTGCCTACCTTGCCCCTTTATTTCCCTGCAATTTTTGCTCTTGTAACCCTACCAGAGTTTTCGAGCATAGCTCTAAAGGTTCATTTTCATCCAACACAAAAATAAAAATCAACAAAACCCTAGAGCCTACTATACCTAGCCTAAAATCTCCATGATATAGTCATATTTGCTGTGAAGTTCTTTGATAGGGCCCTCTCAGCCTAGTAGGGATAGCTACTAGGTCAAATTTGTACGTGGTTATATTTTTTGGTCTACTTCTTAGGCTTCGAAGATCCAGTGGAGTGATAAGTGTACACAGACACACAGACACACAAGAGAATGTTAGACCCATTATACAACCTAAAAGAAGGATGAATCCTAATTTGAGGGAGATTGGGAAAGAAGAATTGCAAAAATTGCTCAATGTAAACTTTTTCTATCCAATTTATAATAGCCAGTGGGTTTCACCATTTATTATTGTGCCAAATAAGTGTGGTAAGTGGCAAGTTTGTATAGATTGTAAGGAATTAAATACATCTACTTTAAAATATCATTTTCCACTTCATTTTATCGATCAAGCTACTTTAAAATATCATTTTATGCTTCCTTTTATCGATCAAGTTTTGGACACATTAGTAGGAAAAAAGTATTTTCCCTTTCTTTATGGATTTAGTGGTTATAATAAAACTCAAATAGCATTAGAATATCAAGATAATACTACATTCACTTGTCCTTGTGGAATGTATGCCTACAGAGTACTTCCTTTTGGACTATGAAATGCCCCCGCTACATTCCAAATAGTAGTACTAGGTATTTTAACTAACTTGATTCATGATTATGTCAAGGTATATATCGATGATTTCACGGTGTACGGAAATTATTCTGAAGAAGATTTAGGGAAACTTGAAAATTTCCTTATTAGATGTCAAGAAAAAAACTTTTATTTGGGCAATGAAAAATGTTTTGTGATTTTTAATGCATGTATTGTTTTGGGGCATCACATTTTAGGCATCAGTATTTAATTTGATTCATTAAACATAGAAGTCATTACTAAAGTTTAGATACTGAAATCTCAAAAGGATGTAGGGAGTTTTCTTGGATTTATAAGATATTGCAGAAGATTCATAGAAAACTAAACAAAAATAGGTTTTCCACTTTTAAAATTTCTTACTAAAGATTTTGAATTTTTTTGGGATTCTTTTTGTCACATATCTTTTGATTTAAAACAAAAAAAAATTGAAGCACCTATATTAAGAGGACCAAATTAGTCCCTCCCATTTCATATTTATTCAAATGCTTCAGATGCAGCTTCAAGGGTTGTACTTAGATAAAAAAATCCACAGACTCATTATGCAATTTATTACATAATCAAAAAATTAACTACTCCAGAGTTTAATCATATAACTATTTATCATTAAACAATCCGTGCCATCAATAAATTCAAGCATCATATCATTGAATACAAAAATTTTATTCATGTTGATCATTCTGACATTATATATCTAATGAATAAACCTATAAATAATGGTAGAGTCACTAGCTCGATTTTATTTTATAGGAATTTAACATAAATATATTGGACAAACTTGAAAGAAAAACACAGTTGACGATTTTATTTCCAGAACCCAAAATAGTAATACAACAATTCTTGTAAAAGATAATTATCCCAATGAACATATTTTTGCAATTTCTATTAAATTTCCTTGGTTTGTAAATATCGCTAACTATTTTATAATATAAAATTTTCCATCACAACTATCATCCAAAGAAAAAAGCAAGTTATAAAACATTGTGCACCTTACTCCTGGATAGAAGGATGATTATCTTAAATTGGACCAAATATAGTTATCAAAATATGTGTACAAGAAGATGAACTACATGATATATTAAAAGCATACCACGATGAGCCTTTTGGAGGACATTTAGTTTATAAAAGAACTACGTATAAAGTCCTTCCCTTTGGATATTATTGACCTACCCTTTTTGGGGATGCCCAAAAATATGTCAAAATATTTGATAGTTGTCAAAAAAAGGGAAGACTCGTTCTCATAGATGAAATTCCTCTACAAATTGAAGCACTAATAAAGCCATTTGAAAAATGGGTTCTATATTTTGTAGGTCTAATTAATTTGGCATCCAAGAATAAAAGGTATATTCTTGTCTATATCGATTATGACACTAAATGGGTAGAATATAAAACTTTAAATTTTGATACTTAAAATGTTGTTGTAGCATTTTTTTTATTATATATTTACTAAATTTGATTTCCCAAGAGAAATTGTTACGAATCAGGGCTCAGAATTCACATCCAGGCCTGTTCAAATGATCATGGAGCACTCTAAAATAAAGCATAAAAAATATACCCTATAGAATCCACAAGCCAATGGACAAGTGGAGTCAACAAGTGAAGTTCTTGAATTCATTATAACCAAAATAGTTCATCTACATTGGAAAGATTGAGAAAATAGACTTCGGGAAGTACTCTAGACATATCAGACCACATGGGAAAATAACAACAGACATACATGATATGAATTGGGGCTAGATATCTTTGAATCCAAAAAGTAAAGGTTATCACCGTTGAATGAATTAGATGAAATTAGACAAGATACCATTCAAAGAATGAATATAATCCAACGACAAAGAATAAGGTGGTATGGAAAATTCATCAAATTGAATAAGTTCAAACCAGGTGATTGGGCTCTCTTATTTGACTCAAAATTCAAATATTTTCAAAGGAAATTTCAAACTCATTCATTAGGCCTCAATGAAATAGGAGAATTTTTTTAAAATGGATCAGTTAGAATAAAAAATATCGATGAAGAAGGAGTAACTTTTATCGTTAATGGGAATAGATTAAAAATGTAGCATAAGCTCATAACAAGATAAGAATTTATTCAAATTTTGCAACAACATTCAAATATGAAGATGGTGGAAAAATGAGATCATAATCCCCTTCCACCAAATTCAATTAATTTTCTCTCTTCTAGATATATAATAACAACAACAATAATAATAATAATAATAATAATAATAATAATAATAATAATAATAATAATATATTTATTAAAACCATAATGATAGCATAAATATACAGAGATCCTAATTGAAAACCAAGTTTTTGGCAATCAAGATTCTCGAGCTTTTTCTTTAAAATTGGAAAAAAATTTATTTATATATTAAACATAAAGACCTTACTTTCTTTGAAGAAGATCAGAAGCGTTGCTAGAAACAACATCAGAAGCTTATCTTGTAGAGATCCACACCGAATTTTAAATATGAGTTCAATATCTTTAGCCTAATAATTTTTTGTAGCCAACTATTTTTATGAGAGATCCAAGTAACAAACATAGGTTAATATCCATATCAACAGTTGTCTCAAGGAGTAGCAATTTCCAAACATCCTAAAAGGTAACAAAGTAACACATTTTAGTTTTTTCTTTACTAAAAGTAAACTATAAAACTAAGAATATTTGGACATGTATATTTTAACCTAAAATCAATTAAAGGCAAATTCAAAAGCCTCATTGCTACTAAATGATGGAAACCTGCTCCATATTTTTTCTTTACCTCGAAATAATTTCATAGCTAATTCCATTTATTAATCCATTAAAATAATATTCTGAATAGATTAATCATGAAATTGTTACTGATTTTATTGATAGATCATATAATAAATAAGGGGATTGGACAATCCTATCACCAGTTTACGGTATAATGAACCTATTCTAACCATTTTTTTTAAAGATTAATTAATTATATAGAGACATACATCTCACTTTCTTATATCAGTTTTCTTCATAGAAAACTCTACTTCAATAAAAAATTTATATATTTTTTCTAAAATAAATAATAAAAATCTTCATGATACTTAATACTTACTAACACATGATATCCTTCTTCTTATACTATCATCTTGATTGAATTCCAAAAACTATTTTTTGTTGAGAGTTTCTTTTTAAGACATTGATATCCCCTACCAAGAAAATTTTCCCTCTTTACTCCTATAATGATCTTAGTATTTTACTTGAGTTTATTCTACCACCTTTAAACTCATTTAACACTTGTTTATTAGACCTTTGATAATGTATTATATTTTATAAATTTGGATCTATTAAATAAAATTATGTTATTTCTTTTCCTACCAATATATTTTATTCATACATGTAAAACAATATTATTTTACCTTTACATGGATTTTAATAATGTAATCATCGACATCATTTTAAACCTTAGCTACAACACGCATGTATTAATCTCACAAGAGGGTATAACATTGTGAGTTATATTAAGCATATCATATATACACAATTTTTGTTGTATAACCAATTGCATGGACCTATATCAATACGTATTCTTTGTTAGTTCTTGGCATCGAATTCGATATAGTTTATAAATTCGATGTATAAAACTTTGTCAAATCCTTCCGCACTTACACGTGTTGATATTTGAAAGGTTTTCTTGTGATATAATGACTATCCTTCTTAGGGTTTTCTTGTGATATTATGACTATCCTGAAAGTTTTGTCTGTTCATTCATTTCTCTCACGGTGCTCTGTAAATTACCACTATTCAACAATGATTTCTCGGAAGCCTGAGATTCATGTTTCCATCATTCACTTCAAAGTTCAAACAACTAATTATTCGATTGCTCAGATTAGAATAGAGGTAATCATGTCACTATTGTACAAATTATTCTGTATTCAAATGGTTCATATGTCTGAATTGTTAATGTTAACTATCCTTGTGGACTAATCTTGAGGTGTTTTTTCCTTAGGTTTCTTATAACTATTTTTACGACATTTCTCTAACGACGGTTTCCTTTAGAACATCTGGGCATCGGCTGTAAGAATTTTTTCAGTATTCATAGTTGCAATACTAAGCACTTCATTTTTCCTTCAAATTCCTTCAAATGATAATTCCCTTTAGGTGAATCTTTGTGACAAATTTGTAATGTTTCTCATTTTCTCGTATGACTTTTCAATTATAAAATTTGGGTTTCTAACATATTTACAGAATCTCCCTCTAGAACGTCTTTTCATTTGAGAAACTACCATATTTCTCGGATTTGTATTCCTCAATCCCTCAGTTAAAATGACGAATCGAGTTCCAGGTAAATTATGTAAAGTTTCTTTGTGATTATTTTTTCCATAGTGCTTCAAATCCTATGTGGCACTTTCCTCTATTAATAATAATTTTCTTTCTAATCTCTTATAAGGTTTATTCTTATTTCATTTTTAGATTTCATTTATTCTTAGGGTTCGAAAGGTCGTTCCATTATTGTATCAAATTTTTATAGGGTTTGTGGTTTTTCCTTAACGTTGGCTACATTATAGCCACAAACAAGCTTCGGTCATATTATATGTATTTGGATATAATTTCATGGATGTATTTATGTGTATCAATTTATAATTTATAGTGTAGATATTACTTGGGTGTTATTGGTTCGAGTTTATCCGCTTGCTGGTATTTTTACATGCCCAATTATGTATTGAAAATCGTGTTTGGTCTATTTTGTTTTCTGTGTAAGAATATATACATTTGCTCAGATTATTCTTTATTATAAACATACATTTAATTTACCTTTCTCTGTGTATTATTATTATTTTTTATTTTTGTCTAATATGACTCTATGACCATTTGGTCTATAGTATTTTTTATACACTATACTCTTCATGTATAGTTATATGTATATGCTCGTGCTCTTCATTGGAATTACGAATTTTCCTCTTTTCAGTTAATTGGAGAAAAATTAAATTTATAATTGTTCCAAGGTAATTACAAACTCACTTCAAATTTATCATCTCATTACTATTATTTATTTATACTTTCTATGAGGATTTATTATTAATTCTTCTTAATGTGCTCATTTTTGTCACGATCTTGTAGGCATGTCATTAGGATGATAGGTATAGAGAGCTCATGCACAGGTTATAGAAAATTATAGGTAAAGGTATAGGTATAGGTGCATGTACAGGTGTACAGGATTTGAATTTGAACTATCATTTCTCAGCAGATGGCTTGATAATATTTAGAGATAGGATATATGTGAGACAGTATTGAACTCAAGAGGGTGATATTGAGGGAGTTTCATGCGAAACCATATTCAGGTCACCTGGGATATTAGAAGACATTGACCGCAGTAAAGAAACTCTATTATTCGTTGGTTTGAAGAAGGATGTGGAAAATTTTGTGACTAGATGTTTGGATTGAAAACAGGTAAAGGTATAGTGTACGCATCCAGGTGGACTTCTACAACTGATTGCGATTCCAAAATGGACATGGGAGGAAATTTCCATCGACTTTATCACAGGTTTACCAAGAACATCCGTACATCATGATTCCATCATGGTTGTTGTGGACATGTTGATGAAGGTTGCGCACTTAATTCCAATGAAGAATGTGTATTCAGCTAGTGATGTGGCATAGGTGTTCATGAGAGATGTGGTCAGATTGCATGGTCTTCCAAAAAATATTGCGTTAGATAGTGATGCAAAGTTCACTTCCAACTTTTAAAAGGAGTTGTTCACGAGTTTAGGTACATAGTTGGAAATCAGAACAACTTATCATCCGCAAAGAGATGGATAGACTAAGAGGATCAACAGGATATTGGAGGATATGTTGAGGATGTATGTGATGCATCAAAAGCGAAAGTGGGAAGAGTATCTTGAACTGGTATAGGTCGCTTACAATAATGGTTACCAGGATTCATTGAGGATGAGTCTGTTTGAGGCATTGTATGGGCGGAGTTGTAATACTCCCATCAATTGGAGTGATCTGCTGAATAGGCTATTGATTGAACTGGACATGTTGGCAGAGATAGAATAAGAAATGAAGGTAATCAAGAAGAATCTAAAGGAAACACACGATAGACAGAAAATATATGCAAATCAGAACAGGTTGTTTAAGGAGTTTCAGGTTAGGAAATAAGTGTACTTTCACATCAAGAAAAAAAATGTTCCAAGTTGGCACATCAATTTTTATGGACCTTTCAAGATTCTTGAGAGAATTGGGCCAATAGTGATCTAGATTTATGCAGGAACGCAACAGAATACACATATAACCATAAATATAAAAATGCAGTGGAAATAACACTTCATTTCATTAATATAAAAGAACTAAAATATGTTTACATACATAATGGAAATAAACTAGCTAGGACGTTGGTAGCTTATCTCTCAGAAGAGATTTGGTGGCTACAGGCCTCTGAACTTTGTGTTACAATGAGGGTCGAAGGCCTATATATTATTGAGAAACAATGGAAAACCCTAAACATCCAAAAACCTAACCCTAGGATATGAAATGCTAGAATATGGGCCCCGTCGGGCTAAATTGGTATATCAATTTCCTGAGGTCGTAACTTTGGCATATTATCTCTATTTGACGCACATGATACATTGTTAGAAAGATCTATCCAAGGACTATAGCTGCTGACCGCGAATATCGATCCTGGAATGGAATCATATTATCTAGAAAATCAATGCCCAAAAAATGTAATTTAGGGCCTCGAAACGGCTCCAGAAGTTCAGGACCTGAAAAACTGCTAAAAATAGTAAATTGTGCTACTATTAAGGAAACTAAAAAATTGAAAGAAACAATGGTGGGGCCCCAATGGGAATAGGCGAGTGGCCACTAATATCTACCTGGATCCTTCCTTCCCCCCTTAGGAACCAATGGTACCCACTGTGTTGAGTTCCTCCATGAGATGAGGAAACTTCTGCTGAACTTGGTCCATGGTGACCCACTTGCCTTGGTGTAGGAGTTGGCTAGCTTTGACCACCGGATACAGTTGGATATTCTACTGGTGAGTGTTCTTAATTTGCATGTCCATGATACAATCTGTGGTGGCCTGTTCCATGCAATCTGATTTTAAGTTTGTTGGTGTGAGTTTTTATACAATGTCGGAGGTGTCCAGTAGAGGTGGGAAATAGGGTCGAAGGCGGTCCACGTTAAATACTAGGTGTAGACCAAGGAATTAGGGAATATTGAGCTTGAAGGCATTGTTCCCTACAACCTTGGTGATGGTGTAAGGCTCATATCAGAGTGGAAGAAGCTTGAGGTGGGGTCTAGTGAGACGCTCCTTCTACAAATGTAGCCACACTTTGTCGCCCACCAAGAAGTGGTGTGGCACCCAATGTTGATCATGTCATTGCTTGTACTTAGCATTGGCTCTGTCCAATATGTCATGAACCTGCTAGCGAATGTGCTGAATGTGCTAAATGAAGTTTCTTTCTTTATTAGCTTCATACTAGAGATGAGTCGAATTGGCTTGTGTAGCCACAAATGGCATGGCTACATCAATGGGACATAGTGGTTGAAACCACAAGCCCACCTAAAAGGGGTTGTGGCCAGTTGAGCTGTGGAGAACCCAGTTATAAATGTGTTGTACATAGGGAAGGCTCTCATCCTATGTGTGTGGATGATTTGAATAGTACATGCGCATAATGTGTACAATCATCCTATTAATGACCTCTGTCTCGCCATCAGTTTGGGGATGGAATGTTGTGGAATTAGTGAGCTTCGTGTCCATCATTGACTAGAGATTGGACCAAAATGTGTTGAGGAACCTACTGTCCCGATCTAAGATGATAGACTGTGGGATCCTAAAGTGCACCCACACTCATTTAAATAATAGTAGTGGCTTCTGCTGTGATATTCTTCTTGCAGGCCAACATAATTATCATCTTCAAGAATCTATCAACGACCACGAAAACACAGTCATTTCCATGCTTAGTAGAAGTAAGGCCCGACATCTCATCCATGGAGATGGATTCCCAAGGTCGACTAGGGGTAGGTAGTAGAGTATAGAGGACTTGATTCTTAATGGTCTGTTTGGAAATGGAGTAAGCAATGCAGGATCTGATGCACTTCCAAACATCTTGTCAAAGTTTCAGCCAATAGAAATACTTTTGCAGTAATGCCATTATTTTCTCGACCTCGAAATGTCGAGTGACTCAACTGTAGTGTGCTTCCTGGATCATCTTGGCACGCTCACTTGAAGTAACATAAAGGTTTCCCAAGTGACATAGTAGTGCACCCTGGAGGTCAAAATTTGGAACTTGCGTAACCTCCAAGAGTATCTTGTATGTGTGGCCAAATTTTGGATCACTCTTATAGAGAAGCAACCAATCAGAAGTCTCGTGCCCACAATATTTGAGAATGAAATTTAGCACCACGATCGGTGGTCAGCTGAGATAGTCTGCAACATTATTGGTGTTGCCCTTCTTATACTTGATGTTCAAATGAAATTGTTGTAGATCCGTGGACCACTTCTGATGGTGATCGTTCTACAAATTCCCTTGTGTCTGTATGAACTATAGGGGTCAGTGGTCTATGTGGATGACTGTTTCCTTCCCCAAAATGTAATGCTTCCATTGGTGGCATGCCTGCATAATGGAATACATTTCTTTGTCATAAGTGGGATAATTGCGGACTGTGTTGGACATAATCTCACTGTGATATGCCACAGATGCCCCTGTTGAGTAAGAACAGCCACAATAGTATAGTCATAGGCATCTATCTTGATCTCAAATGGATGTTTCAAGTCTGGTAATTTGAGCATTGAGGCAGAGTAGAGGCAATGTTTCAATTCTACGAACGCCTTCTATTGAGATTCCAACCAAAATAATTTTTCTTTCCCTCCTCCCTTGGTGACTTGACTCAAGGGCCAGGTGATATGAGAGAATCCTAACATGAACCTGTGGTAGAAATTTGAAAGACCCAGAAATATGCGAAGCTCTGTTAGATTGGTTGGGGTCGACCAATCCCAAATTACTTGAATCTTTGTTGGATCCACATGCACCCCTAATTCATCAATAATGTATCCCAGATACTGAACCGGGGCCATGCCATAAGTGCATTTCTTGAAACTAGCACACAACTTGTGTTGCTGCAGTGTTTGGAGGACCTGTCGGATGTGGTGGAGGTGCTCTTCCCAAGTCTGGTTTAAGATCAGGATGTCATCCAAGTACACTACTACAAATGAGTTAGTGCATGGCCACAAGCTGTCATCCATCAGCCTCATGAAGGTTTCGAGAGCATTCTTCAACCCAAAAGCCATGACCATCATTCAAAAAGGCCCTTCTTGGATTTGAAGGCAATCTTCCACGCACCGGATGGTTCAATTGGTACCTGGTGATACCCAGACTTCAAGTCAATCTTGTTGAAATATTTCACCCCTTTGAGTTGTTCCAGAAGGTCATCTATCCATGGGATCGGGTACCTATTCTGAAAAATTATCTTTTTCAGCACCCGATAGTCAATACAGAGTCTCCAAGTCCAATATTTCTTCTGCACTAACACGACCGGGTTCCCACAGGGTGATGAACTCAGCCAGATGTGACCTTTCTGCAGTAGCTCCTGAATATACTTCTTTAGTTCATCATTATCTAGAATAGAGCGTCGATAGATTGGTTCATTGGGAAGTGGCGCACCTGGGTTCTGATCAATGGGGTGCTTGACCTAACAGTGGAGAGGCACCCTTGTGGGTGAGGTGATGATGTCCCCATACTCCTCCATGACCTTGTCCATTTTTTTTTTTCGTGTGAAGGATCCCTGTCTAGAGGTTGTGGCCACTGTCTTCTTCTTGCCCTAGGGGCAGATCATCAAGAAAACAAATTTCCCATTTTTGGAAATGAGCTTACTGCATTGTTTTGCAGTAATCAAAGAGATAGCCACAGTTAGTGGTACCTCTGGTATCATGTACAACTTATTTCCCAAAGTAACAATAACAGTACAAGGTTAGGACTCATACACAGCATGTTGCTTCCAAAAGTATGGTTGGCCTAATAATACATCAGAGCAACGTAACATAATACCTCATATGTGAAAGGCTTGATGATGTAGGGAAGGTGACACTGCTGGCTAATGTGAATATCCCATCCTTGGTGAAGCCACCCAATAGTGTATGGTTGTGGGCGTGTTGTGATTGCCAATCCCAAATGCTTCATGACCTCTGCTGAAATGAGATTCTTTTGGCTCCCACTTTTGACAATGAACTGTAGTAGGGAACCCTTTACCCACATCTAAGAGTGGAAGAGATGCTCCTCCTCCTCTGGATCTTCCGGTTCCTCCTTTTGGATATTTGTATTGGAAACTGTGGTGTTGGGCTCTACATCAATAATATGCTTCCCTTTTTCATTCCCTTTGTCAGGTTCTAATTTAGAGTCAGAGCATGCGTCTGATTCAAAAGCCCTCATCTCTACCACTAGTCACTGCTTGACCCGACACTCACTTTTGTTGTGAGTTGACGGCAACAAAACCAAAAGTCGCCCTTGAGGAGAGATTGTCTACTGTAATCACTCTGTCAGCATTTTCCTTTCCATTAGCTTCGTTTACTTCCACATGGCCTTCTCAGGTTTCTTCGAGTTTTATTTTTCAAATTCGAGGAATTTGAAAAATAACATTATCCACAATCTTTGGCAATTAAATTATATAATTGAACTTTTATATTAATATCCAACGCTTTTTGAATAAATGACTTTTAAATAGACCTTTGGTTCCGGTCCCACATACATAATCGACGGCCCAATCAAATGCACGCACAGTACCTCGATTATCGTCCGCGCATCTTCATCAAATGATCATCGTCCGATGGCTCCTTCCCAGATCAACGACATTCCACGATATCGCTTGGCTTCCATGGTCGAATGATAACGTGCCATGGCGCGCAGCAACAGTGTTATTTTGTGGGTCCACCTCACCACGTGTCGAACACTCTATGGAATCTCTTCCCAGCCAGGAAATATCGCTTATAGCCAAAAGGCAGTGCGATATGGGCGGGGTAGTTTCGTCAATCTGCTTGCGGGTTTTGGTACAATGATTAACCACGGTTCACGTCGGGTTGCGTCATCCTTCGTATGCCTTAACTTAGGTTCACAACTCGAGTTTATTTCAATAGAGTTCTATCCAACCATTCGGTGGGGAGTCTCATAGTAATACAGACAGAGGAATGTGTTGGAATTCCATTCACAGAGTTATCCAAACAATTCACGGGAAAATAGACAGAGAAAAGCGGAATTACCAGTACAAAATTGCCTCACAGTTAAATAATTCTTCACAATTAACAGTTCGAGACAATTCAATGGCCAACGAGCACTGAAATTATTCAACTGGAAACAATTGCTAACACACAGAGATTTTATTACAAAAATCTCTCCTCTCCTTCTCTTCTTCCCTAATACATGTGAGGAATAAAAAGTATATACATTACAATGCGTCTCCTCGGTTCCTCTGTGAGGACCGTTTTAGAAAATCAAAATCCTAATTACAAGAATTCAACTAACTGAAACATGACAGATGGACTAACTGAAATATTTGACTTCTACAATTCTAAATACTCTAAATGATATAGTCAGCTGAGATATTGACACCTAGTTGTTACAATTTTGATGATTTCGAACCCTCCTTGCCACAACATGTGGACAAAACCTCCTACATTGCTGGCTAGTGTCTACTGCCCCTGCATCAGACTCTGAGGGAAATTTTCTTCATGGGCTCCTATCCATGAGCTCTTCCACTGATCTGCCTATCTTCTACAATATTCCTTCAGTCATCCAAGTTGCATCTTCCTCTGGCTTATCCTTCCATTTGATTTAGTACTGAAAGTACTCTTGTCCTCTGGTCCTCTTGAACACTCTTTTGTCCAATATCTTCTCTGGTTGCAATGGTTGTGCTGGAGGTAGCTGCTCTTTCCACTCAATCTGTTTCTTGTCTGCTGATCTTTCTTCTGCACCATCATCCTCATACTTGTACAAATCTTCAACATTAAAAATGGGATATATTCCAACATCAGGAGGTAATTCAATCTCATAAGCATTTCCAGAAAACTTCCTAAGTATCTTGCATGGCCCAATATTTTTCAACTTCAACTTGTTATACTGCTTCTTTGGGAATCTCTCCTTTCTCAAGTGTGCCAAAACCAAATCTCCTACTTCAAAATGAACTTCTTTTCTGCTCAAGTCTGCTCTGCTTTTGTATTTGATGCTGCTACCTTGTAGTTGTTGTTCCACTTGCTCATGTATGGCTTGGATCTCTGAAGCAAACTCCTCACCATCTGCACTCCTTAGCTCTGCCCTTCCCAAATTTCTTAACTCTGATATTCCTCTGGGGTGCATTCCATAAACAATATGAAATGGAATTTTCCCTGTGCTCCTGTTTGGTGAGTCATTATATGCATATTATTCCTGGGGAAAAATATGGTCCCACTGCTTGGGATGCTCTCCTGCAAAACTTCTCAACAAATTTCCCAGACTCTTATTCACTACCTCAGTTTGTCCATCAGTCTGAGGATGATAAGTTGAGCTGAAACTCAGTTTGGTACCAATTTTCTTCCATAGTGTCCTCCAAAAATGACCCACAAATCTAGTGTCTCTATCTAAAACAATGCTCTTGGGCAACCCATGCAATCTAACAACTTCTTTGAAAAACAAGTTGGCAACATGGGTGGCATCACTAGTTTTATAACATGGAATAAAATGTGCCATTTTGGAGAATCTGTCTACTACAACAAAGACTGCATCATTCCCTCTCTGATTCTTGGGAAATCCTAGGACAAAATCCATACTCACCATGTCCCAAGGTCTGTCTGGAATAGGCAAGGGAGTGTACAATCCTACATTCTGGCTCCTTCCTTTAGCATATTGATAGATCTTGCAATTCTTCACAAACTTATCCACTTCTGTTCTCATCTTGGGCCAGTAATAGAAGTGACTCAGCTGCTCATAGGTTTTATCAGTACCAAAGTGTCCAGCAAGTCCACCACTATGCTTCTTTTTTATCAAATTTTCTCTCATGGAACATCTTGGTACACACAGTTGGCTTCTTATGAATAGCAAGTCCTCCTGCAAGAAATAATCCAGCCACTAGCTTCTATCTGTCAAAAGAGGGTTACTACATGCCTCAAATGCTTTCTTAAAATCTGGATCTGTTTTATACAATTCTTTGAGAAAATCAAATCCTACAACTTCAAAATTAGTTTCTTGAACAAGCATGTGCCTCCTACTCAAAGCATCAGCTACTTTATTGGCTTGGCCACTTATATGTTTCAAACAAAATTAAAACCTTGGAGATACTCAACCCATTTGGCATGCTTATGTTTCAACTTGGGCTGTTGTACAATATACTGCAAAGCATGATTGTCAGAATACAATACAAATTCCCTGGACATCAAATAATGTCTCCATTTTTTCAATGCCTGAACAATTGCATATAATTTCTTCTTATAAGAGGACTACTTTATCCTGGTGTCATTCATCTTTTCACTGAAATATGCTATAGGCCTATCATCCTGACTCAACACAGCTCCAATGGCTTCCCCACTGGCATCACACTTCACTTGAAAGGGTTTAGTAAAATCAGGTAGAATCAAAATAGGCTTCTCAGTTATCTTTTGCTTCAAAAGTTTAAAATTCCTTTTTGCTTCAGTAGTCCACTTAAATGGTTGTTTGCTCTTCTTTATTGTCTCAATTATGGGTGCATTGATCTTACTGAAGTTCCTTATAAACTTTCTGTAAAAACTAGCAAGTCCATGGAAAATTCTTACCTCAAAAACATTCCTGGGTGAAGGCCACTCCACAATTGCCTTAACATTTTCTGGGTCCATTTTCAATCCTTCAGCAGAAACAAAAAAACCCAAATACACCAACTCTTCTTTCATGAATGAACATTTATTTAAATTTATCAGCAGTTTCTCTTGGTGCATCTTTTTCAAGACATGGTTAAGATGCCTTAAATGTTCTTCTTTAGTTCTGCTGAAAACTAATATATCATCCAAATATACTATCACAAATTTCCCTATGAATTCTTTCAATACTTCATTCATAAGTCTCATGAAAGTGCTAGGTGCATTTGACAACCCAAAAGGCATTACCATCCATTCATATAGTCCTTCATTTGTTTTAAAGGCAGTTTTCCACTCATCACCCTCTCTTATTCTAATCTGATGGTATCCACTTTTCAAATCTATCTTTGAAAAATATTTAGCACCACTCAAATAGTCCATCAAATCTTCAACTCTGGGCAAAGGGAATCTATACCTGATTGTGATCTTATTCATTGCTCTAGAATCAGTACACATTCTCCAGCCCCCATCTTTCTTTGGGCTCAATACTGCTAGTACTGCACATGGACTCAAAATTTCTCTGATCAGCCCCTTGTCCACCAATTCCTGTACTTGTCTCCTGATTTCCTCATTTTCCTTGGGAGTCATTCTGTAGGCTGCCTTACTTGGCAGATTTGAACCTGGGATAAAATCTATCTGATGGCTGATCTTTCTCATAGGTGGTAGCTCATCAGGTAAATCATCCACAATAATGTCACAATAATCATCTAACATCTCTTGGATTTCTACTAGCAAATCATAAATCTTTGTAGAAGTAAGAACTACTTTAGGTTTGCAAACTAAAGCAAAACTTACCTCTTCTTCTTCTATCTACTGCAGATATTCCTTCCCGCTCAGCAACAAGGTCTTTGGATCAATCACTCTGCTGGATGGCTCTCCTTCTTCCATGGGTATCAATGTATGATGTACCCCATCCTTGAAGAAATTGTAAGTGTTCTTCTTACCATCATGCACTGCTGCTCTGTCAAACTGCCAAGGTCTACCCAGCAGTATATGACACACATCCATGGGCATTACATCACACAAAACTTTGTCCTTGTATTTTCCCATTTGCAGCTCTATCTCACACTGCTATTTTACAACCAGCTGGTGCCCTTTATGCAGCCAGGACACCCTGTAGGGAGTTGGATGCTCCCTAGTCTTCAACTTCAACTTCTCTATCACCTCAGTGGAAACCAGATTGTCTGTGCTACCACTATCAATAACTAGCTGACAACATTTCCCTTGGACTTTTCATATGCTCCTAAACAAATTATTTCTTTGTGCAGGCTCAGTGACCTCTTTGTTTTGCTTCAAAAAGACCTTATTTACCACCAAGGACTCTCCCCTTTCTGGTAGAATTTCTTCTTCAATTTCTGCCTCTTCTCCAACCTGGGCAACAACAACATTTCTTGGACCAGCACCCACATTCTCTGGGCACTCATAGTGCTTATGTCCCATTTGCTGACATCTATAACACCTCAACTCTCTACCTCTGCCTATGTCTCTGCCTCCTCTTCCTTTTCCTCTGTAAGAACCCCTTTTTCCCCTTGCATCATCCTCTATAGATGCATTCTGAGGTGAGCTACTATTAGCTCCATCCCTGGGTGTAGTAGGCTTTCCTCTACCACCCTGACTTCCCTTTCCACGGAAAGTACCTCTCTTCTTGGTAGAATGTTTCCTCAGGAGTTTCTCCTCTGCTTTCAAGGCCATCTGGTAGGCCTTTTCCACTGTCTTAGGAGACAGGAGACCAATCTCGTCTTGGATCTCCAGCTTGATACCATTCAAATATCTGGCAATCTTCTCTGGTGTGTCCTAGAATTGCCCAACCCTTATACTTACTCTGTAAAATTCCTCTGTGTATTATTTTACTGTCAGCAACCTCTGTCTCAGGTTCTACATTTTCTTATACAATGTCAGTTGATAATCATTAGGCAAGAATTTACCTTTTAATTTAGCCATCATTCTGGTCAAAGGTCAAGTTTGTGGTGACACTATTTTCATTAGTCAAGTCTCACCATTTGCATTAGACACTAGAATCTAATAAGTGCTTCGATTATGAAGAAATAAGTGAAGATAAAAAGGTCAAGTTTGCGGTGACAAAGCTGAAGGGACATGCTACACTTTGGTGGGATGGAGTGCAGGCAGAAAGGAGGAGAGTTGGCAAGCAACCTATCAAAAGCTGGACCAGAATGATGCAGGGGCATTAGACACTAGCCAGCAATGTAGGAGGTTTTGTCCACATGTTGTGGCTAGGAGGGTTTGAAATCATCAAAATTGTAACAGCTAGGTGTCAACATCTCAGCTGACTATATCATTTAGATTAGTTAGAATTGTAGAAGTCGAATAGTTCAGTTAGTCCATCTATCATTTTTCAGTTAGTCAAATTCTTGTAATTAGGCTTTTGATTTTCTAAAACGGTCCTCACAGAGGAACCGAAGAGATGCATTGTAATGTATATAATAAGTATTCCTCAGATGTATTAGGGAAGAAGAGAAGGAGAGGAGAGATTTCTGTAATAAAATCTCTGTGTGTTAGCAATTGTTTCCAGTTAAATAATTTCAGTGCTCGTTGGCCATTGAATTGTCTCGAACTGTTAATTGTGAAGAATTGTTTAACTGTGAGGCGATTGTGTACTGGTAATTCCGCTTTTCTCTGTCTATTTTCCCGTGAATTGTTTGGATAACTCTGCGAATGGAATTCCAATGCAGTCCTCTGTCTATATTACTATGAGACTCCCCACCGAATGGTCGGACCGAACTCTATTGAAATAAACCCGAGTTGTGAACCTGAGTTAAGGCATACGAAGGATTACACAACCCGACATGAACTGTGGTTAATCACTATACCAAAACCCACGAGAGGATTGACGAAACCACCATGCCCATATCGCACTGCCTTTCGGCTATAAGAGGTATTTCCTGGTTGTGGAGCGATTCCATAGAGTGTTCGACACGTGGAGAGGTGGACCCACAAAATACCACCGTTGTTGCGCGCCATCACACATTATCGTTCGACCAAGGAAGCCGAGCGATATCGTGGAACATCGTTGATCTGGGAAGGAGCCATCGGATGGTGATCATTTGATGAAGATGTGTGGACGATAACTGAGGTACTGTGCGTGCATTTGATTGGGTCGTCGATTATGTATGTGGAATCAGAACCAAAGGTCTATTTAAAAGTCATTTATTCAAAAAGCGTTGGATATTAATATAAAAGTTCAATTATATAATTTAATTACCAAAGGTTGTGGATAATGTGTATTTGTCAAATTCCTTGAATTTGACAAATAAAACTCGAAGAAACCTGAGAAGGCCACATGGAAGTAAACGAAGCTAATGGAAAGGAAAATGCTGACAGAGAAATTACAGTAGACAATCTCTCCTCAGGGGCGATTTTTGGTTTTGTTGTTGTCATTTGTGGTATCGGAGCTGTTGTTTTCGAGTTGTTTTTGCATAGAGCTGACATGGCAATCTGAATTGGTAGAGGTGCTAGCAGAAGGAGACCTATTGCCAACGCAGAGGTGTTGGAGATTTTGCAGAGGTTCGAAGCCAGAGTGGATGTCGTGGAACGAAGACAGACAAGAGATCCTGAAGACATTAACGAACCTGAAATAGAGGAAGTTGAAGAAAATGTTGAAATTCCTCCTGACATGAGGCTCCTTAGAACTGTTCTGGGGTCTGCAGTTAAGCCCAAAATTGAAGTGTCGAGTTATGCAGGGGGACTGAATCCAGAGGAACTAGTGGACTGGATAAATGAAATGAATAAGTGCTTCAATTATGAAGAAATAAGTGAAGATAAAAAGGTCAAGTTTGCGGTGACAACGCAGAAGGGACATGTTGCACTTTGGTGGGATGGAGTGCAAGCAGAAATGAGGAGAGTTGGAAAGCAACCTATCAAAATTTGGACCAGAATGATGGCTAAATTAGATTCATGTTGAACCTCCTACATTGCTGGCTAGTGTCTAATGCCCCTGCATCATTAGAGTTAGAGCATGCATCTGATTCAGAAGCCCTCATCTCGACCACTAGTGACCGCTTGACCCAACACTCACTTTTGTTGTGAGTGGAGATCTCATGGAACTCACACCACTTTCCCGTGTCCTTATTCGTATTCATGGTTTTGTTCTTTGCTTGCAGCTTTGGTAGGTTATCTTGGGCCGCCATTCCTTGGCTTTGTCCTTTGTTCTGTGATTTTGGAGCACCTTTCCCTTTCTTTTGATTCGCAGATCCAAAGTCTCACTTCTTCTATTTGAATTTATGTTCAATATTGGTAGCATACCGGTATGTCATACCAAGTGAGGAGATTTCGAGGAACTCCATTTACTCTTGAATTTATCTGTGCAGACAACTGCAGTACTTCAGCACCAAATTTTTCTCTAAATCGTTTGATACCCAACTTTATGTGCAGGGTATGGAATAGGTTCGTCATCTCATGTACATCTTGATCCCTTTGTTTTCGGAGCAAAGTCCATTGTATGTACTTGTCATTATCGCTCCGCACAAGATAATATTGTTCCTTGATGGAATCACAGAAAGAGTTCCAAGTGGGTATGGCTGAGAAAATAGAGGGTTCCCCCTCATCCTTTTTATCATAGTAGGTCTCCCACCAGTCCTTGACATGGGGGGTAGCTTTGAGGAGTGCAAAAATAATCTTCTCCCAGTCATAAAAGTCATGTACTAAGAAATATCCTTTTAACATATTAAACCATCTATCTACAGCGTCTACATCTATTTGGCCCTTAAATATGGGAATGTAAAAGTTTACTTGTACCTTAAAAGGGGTTGTGCCTCCAGAGTGGTTGTTGGATGCAGATGTGCCACTAGTGGGAAGTCGTTGAAGGATCTGGGAAAATTTATTCATCATCATGTTCCTTTATTTTTTGAGGGCCTCCTCGAGCAATATTTTGATAGGATCTCCTGCTCCCTCATCTTTATTTTCATCTCGCATGGGTGGTCATTGAGGTTTACAAGGCTGATCTTGGAAAGGTTCAACTAGATCGAGCCCTAAATCCTTATACCTCGACCTCGTTGGGGACATGCAAAGAAGGATCGAGAAAGAGTAGAATTTTATGATACCACTGATTTGGATTTATGCAGGAACACAATAGAATACACATATAACCATAAATATAAAAATTCAATAGAAATAACACTTCATTTCATTAATATCAAAGAACTAAAATATGTTTACAGACATAATGGAAATAAACTAGCTAGGGCGATGGTAGCTTATCTCTGAGAATATATGTGGTGGCTACATGCCTCTGAACTCTATGTTACAATGAGGCTCTAAGGCCTATATATTATTGAGAAACAATAGAAAAACCTAAAAATCCAAAAAACTAACCCTAGCAGATGAAATGCCATAATATGGGCCTCGTCGAGGTAAATTGGTACATCAATTTCCTGGGGTCGTAACTTTTGCATACTATCTCAGTTTGACACACATGATACATTGTTAGAAATATCTATCCGAGGAACTATTGATCGCGAATATGGATTTTGAAATGGCATCACTAACGTTAGAAAATCGATGCCCAAAAAACGTTGTTTAGGGCCTCAAAACGGCTCCAGAAGTTCACAACCTGAAAACTGCTAAAAATAGTAAATTGTGCTATTATTAAGGTAACTAAAAAATTGAAAGAAAAAATGGTGGGGCCCCAAGTGGAATAGGCGGGTGGCCACCAATATCCACATGGATCAAATATCTTATTGACTTTCACTTCCTCCAGGAGTGAAATTCCATGATGTTTTACATGTATCATTGCTTAATAAGTATGTTAAAGATGTTGATCATGTTATTGACTGGTCAATATTGCATGTGGAGACAGATGGAGAATTCCAACCAGAACCTTTGTGTATATTGTAGAGAAAGGTGATATGCTTCAATACCAAGCAATAGAGAAAGTTAAAGTGCAGTGGAAGTAATTTGGGCCTGACAAAGCTACATGGGAGATGGTGGATCAGATAAGGGCTATGTATCCTTCCTTTCTCACTCATTGAGAGAATATTTTGGCATGTGTTTTGGTATATGTTTTTGGTGTATTTCAGGTATGATGTTTTTCTATATATACATTTGTATCTGGATGTAAATACTACCATGATCCATTATAGGATGTTTCAGCCTAAAAGTGGCCTCCTAAGGAAAAATAATAAAAATAAGAGTTATGATTTGGGAGGGAAAAGAAGAAATACTACTTTTTTTTAATTGTATTTTTGGCTTATCTCCTTATATTTTTACCGAAATTTCATGTTTATACACTCATTAGATGAAAAATTAAATTCCACATCCAACAAGTACCCATTATTCATACTTTTGAGAAGACCCACCATTATAAAAATTGTAGATACATTAAAAAACGTGTTAAAACATGATTTTTTAATGTATATGCAATTTTTATCAAGGTGGGTCTTCTCAAAAGTATGCATAATGGATACTCTTTGGATGTAGAATTTAATTCTTCATCTAATGAGTATCTAAACATGAAATTTGAGTAAACCTATAAGGATATAAGCCAAAAATACAATTAAAAAAAATAAAGTAGTTTTCCTTCTTTTCACTCCAAAATAGTTACATTTACCTCTTTTTAAATTTAAAGAATTTTTATTGGTTTACATATTATGACATGGAAATTATATGAAAATTTCATGGGCACTTTTAGGCTGAGATTTCCTCTAATGCATGTCATAAATCTCCAATAAACAGTATGGTGTCATGTCATTATGGTTGTCATGTTGTTATCTTATCATGTTGGTTGGCTTCTTATCAAGATGGTCATTGTAAATACTGCAATGAGCTAAGTTATGAAGCTCCATGGGAAACATTTATTCTTTCAATAGTATTGTCAATTTTAGGTGTCATTGAACACCGAGGACAGTGTTCCCCAAAGGGGCAGGGTTTTGTAATAGCCCTGGTGAAAATTCCATGTAATTAAAGTTAACAAAGGAGAAATAAAGGCGAAATAATAACTGTAGTTATGGAATACTTATTCCAAGCTAAATGTTGGGAAAAACATCCTAGTGTAGGCTTTATTTTGGTTTATTATGGCCAAGATAATTGGCAAAGGAAATGGAAAAGTCTTTGGATAGGCAAAGTGGAATTTTTGACAATTTATTTCTGAAAATAATGGAAATTAGGAGAAAAGGAATGTGAAAGGTCACAAGTTTCATGTGAGGAAAATGAAGGAAAATAATGGAAAAATGGTGAAAATGGAGGCATAATTGATAAAAAGGATTTTGAGGATAAATTGGTACCTTTTTTTTCAGTTCAGTTTTGTAGCTCTCTCTCTCTGTTCTATCTCTCTCTCACTCTTGGACACTTAGAGTTTTCTTGAACCACTTCAGCATTATATCAAGAAAGGAAAATAATGCAAAGAGGAAACAAATAGGAAGCAAAGATAAACCAAGGAAGAGAAGGATCAAGCAACTACTACAACTTTAAATGCAGGTATAGATTTGCATGTTTGATTTCCTTGATAGATTTGGTATGCATGGTTATGCATGTGTGTTCTTGATTGTCTTTTTGTCATTGGCATGGTTTTTTCTAGGTGTGACAATGATTTTCATCCTAGCCTTTCCATTTATGCATAGCCATGGTGTGATGTCATTCTCATGTTTTGGTTGAGCTGGATTTCCATATGGATTCAAAAATGGCTGAGGTGGATCTCTGAATGAAATAAAATATGGCCTAGTGATCCCTAAACCGGACTGTGGATTGTGGTAAATCCACTGGCCTAGTGACCCATAAAATGGACTATGGGTTGCGGTAAATCTAGGTATTGTGTGCCTTGGTGAGCCTAGGAATCCTTGACCACTGAATAGTGGTATATACGGTAAATCTTAGAGGTACTTTCCCTTGATCAGGCCTAGGAATCCTTGTCGATGAATGGTGGGATATATGGTAAAGCCTAGAGGGTGGTGTTTCGATTATGGCCTAGTGATCTCTGGATAGGACTATGGATTTTGGTAAATCCTAGAGACTAGGAGACAAGAAACTTCCTCATGGTATAAGTGGAGAAATTCGGTGTCATCCATGCTGGTTTATGGCCTAGTGATCCAGTGAGATTATGGCAAAGCCAAATTTTTATTGATGAGCATGAGGTGGTTTACCCTCGGGAAGCCCTGGTTGATTCTTTCGATTTGAGTCCATATTCAAGCTTGGAATATGGCATGGGGGTGATTGGATGAAGAGATATTTGGCTCAGCCAATCTATGGTCAAGTGGAATGTTGTAGTCTCATATCGAGTTGGCTTTTACATTCATGAATAAGAGTTCTTTTCCTTGGTATTTTATGTGTAAATATATTGGATTCTATGTAAAATTTATGGTTGTATCCTCTATATTTTTGTTGTTTATATGCTTGTTATGAATGTGTTTTATGATAGTGAGAATGTATGGTTCTCATAATGTTTTGATTTGTGAATGAATGAGAAATGAATATATGACCTAATATATGATAATTCAGATAATGATATAAGGAATTAGTCCTTCTTAGCGATTCTTAGATAAGTATGAGACCCATATGCTTAGGTTTTTTTTAAACCTGTAGATTACATATTTGTGACATGTTTAACGAAATTCTTGTCATGGCTAGTAGGGTTCCAGTCAATTCCTTGTTCAAGTGATTGAATTTACATCATTATTATGCTATTATATTTCATTTTTGGAAGTGTCATGAAGTTCTAGGCAGTGACCTGAGCCCTGAGCCTAAAACATTAGCACAAAAATCGGGGTCACAGGCTCATAACTACCTAGAAAAGTCCCTAGTCGCACACATCCCCATGTTGTGTGAGTGACTCGATATTTCTAGTCACACTCTTGCCCATATCTAGGGAGCGAATTGGGGGATTGATGCATTAAAAAGCCAGTTTGTCTCAGGGGCTAACCTATTGGAAGGTTTGGATGGCTCTTAAGTGTCTTGTAGTAGGTGAAGAAGCTATGTGTTGTTGGGTTCCATTGATTCCACTTCCTTAACTAATACATGGGGAATTGAATCATATCATAGTAACTCTTTGTCACATATTTACCACAGTTAGTCAGTTACTTAGGTATATGTGGGAGGAGGGTGTTATAGAGTGCTATCAGAGCATGATTCACCCCTCAAACTGGATGGTCAGTGTGTTGGACATCCATTCATGTCAGTTGCATATGTGTCCCTTATGTTTATGATATATGTGCTTGCTTCTTATGCATGGTGTTGATCATTGTTGTAGTCATGTCACCATGTGAAGGTTGATGGGGTTTTTGTGAAATGTGTCGTCACAAGTGTACTATTGTTTATGCATTTTATATGCATGTCAAGTGCTTACATATCATTAGTGTAAATTGGTATGATTGTTTTTGTCATGCATGAGGACATGGTATGTGATTTATATGGTCATGCATTGATGACTAGGCTATTGTTAAAATTATTTTTAAATTTTATTTTATCTATATGATATTTACTTACACGTTGTTGTGATTATGTTTATACATGTATTATGTTGATGGGTCGATGTTGTAGGAGATATACTCCCCAAATGATGCTAAGGTACATGGTTTATTGTGATTTGGCTTAGTTGACATAGTATGGCTTACAGGAAGGAAATCAAGATGACTAGCAAGATGGTAGACTACAAATATTCTCCCTATGAATCAGATTTGCAGTGTGGTGTTGGGAACACTTATAACTTGGAAGACACATTGAGGAATTTGAAGGAATAAATAAGGAGTTGCAAAGTAGATAATCACAAAATCATGCAGGCATGGGAAAAACAAGTAAAATTCAATGCAGTAATTCTTTAGAGTTTGTCAGAATTGCAAAGACAAGGACCACTCTAGATGAACTATGGATAGGAGGATGGGACTAATGGGGAATATGGGAGTAGGTCTCATGGTGGTCACAAGTCAGATAAATATGACACGATCATAGACGGTATATTTTTTGATACTCTGGAGAGGAGAGGTGATGGACACATGTACTATTCTAGTTCTTTTTCTTATAGGAACTATGATCGTCATCGTTATCACCCTTACAACAAGAGTGATAGGGGGTTCCTTTCCTATGAGTTTAAGAAATCAAAGACACCTAATTTTGATGGAGGGTTAAAAATACTGAGGAAGTAGAGGCTTGGTTACTTGGCATGAATAAGTTCTTTGAACTGCATGAGTACACAAATAATATGAACACCAGAATAGGTATCTTATGCTTGAAAGGGAAAGCAGACATTTGGTGGGATGATGTAAAATAAGTGAGAGAGATTGGGACAAAGGAGTTGATTTGGCATGAATTCAAGAGACTCTTTAGAAATAATTACTTGTGAAAAAGGACTTATGACAACAAAGCCAAGGAATTCTATGACCTCAAAATGGGATAGATGAAAGATGACGATTATAAAAAAATGTTCCTAGAGATATTGAGGATGTACCACATCTTAAAGATGAAAAGGATAAATTTCAAATTTTTTCCAGTGGATTTCCATTAGCAATTAGAGATCAGATTGAGTATGATGAGCCTTGGTCACTTGAAGAAGTTATTATGAAACTGAAACACTTTTATGAGCATTCAAAGCATACGAATGAATCTCACTAAGGGTGGAATGAAAATATGAAGATAAAGGTAAAGGTAAATGGAATCAAAAAATAAAAATGCCTCAGAATGAAGAAGAGAATGTTGCACCACCTAAGAAGTTAAATTAAGCTAGACAGGGACATGGATCATAGCAGCAGAATAGAGGTGATGGTACATGATGGTTGTAGTGTTGGACATGTGGTAAGGCATACCTTAAGAGAGATTTTTCATAGAATTAGTGTGGTAAGCCTCAGATCTATAGTGCACAGGAGGTGCATATAGTTGAGGATGTTAGGAAAATCATTCCTCATATTTATACACCATTAGATAATAGGTAGGAAGACCATCAAGCATCTAGCATTGAGATGGATGGTAAGCTCTGTCATAAAGTTATTTCTATTTTGATTATCCCTAGATCTAATTGTAGTTATGTTAACCCTTACTTGGTGGATAAGTGTGGTTTGAATAAATAGGTGCACACAAAGTCTTGGCTAGTGAAATTATCTACAGGTACCAAGAAGTGAGTTCATCATGGGGTAAGATCTTGTGCATTTGAGTTGAATGGTATCTCTACATCAGCACATTTGAATGTATTGTCATTTGGATCCTATAGTATGTTGTTTGGTATGGCTTGGTTCTATATTCATAGGACCAAAGTGGAATATTGTGACAAATATATCGAGTGCTTGGATAACAATGGAGAGAATAGAATCTTACAGGGTAAGAAGAAAGAAAAATCAGTTAGGATGGTGAAATTTTTGCAGGAAAAGTGCAATCGCAGAAAATGGTGTGTGTTATTTGCAGTGCACATTTATAGTGATAAAGGTAAGGAGCATGAGGATGTGAAGATATTGAACATGTACTTGGTCTTGCAGTAGTTCCAGGATGTGTTTCCAGGAGAGATCTCAAAGTTTCTGCCTCAAAAAGAAGTGGACTTCTCCATTGATTTGGTACCAGGGGTAGCACCAGCATTAAATGCACCTGATAGGATGAGCACACATGAGTTGGTACATTTGAATTTTTAGTTGAAGGAGATTCTTGATAAGGGATACATCAGGACAAGTGTATCACCTTGGGGTGCACCGGTATTGTTTGTGAAGAGGAAGGATGACACTCTCAAGTTATGCATTGATTATAGGAATTTGAACAAGGTGACCATAAAGAAAAAGTATATGTTTTCGAGGACTGATGACTTATTTTATCAGTTGAAGGGATGAGCAGTGTTCCCAAAGATTGATTTGAGATCTGGATTTCATCAAGTATGCATCAAGGAAGATGATATTTACAAGACAAAATTTCGGACAAGGTATGGGCATTATGAGTTTGTTGTAGTTCCATTTGTCTTGACTAATGCTCCAACTACCTTTATATGCTTGATGAGTAGTGTGGTGTGTCTATATTTGGACAAGTTTGTTATTGTATTCATTGATTAAATTTTGATATACTCTAAGAATGAGGAATGTCATGCCGAGAATTTAGCAATAATATTGATATTTTTGAGAGAGAATCTGTTGTATGAAAAACTCAACAAGTGAAGTATCTTTCAGATAGAGGTACATTACTTGGGGCATGTGGTATCCAAGGAAGGCATAATGGTAGATACAAAAAAGATAAGAGCTATCATGGAGTGGGCAGGTTCTAGAAATGTGGAAGAGGTAAGATCATTCATGGGGTTAACAGATTACTATAGAAGATTAATTAGGAACTTCTCTCGGATTGCATATCCCATTATGTCATTGCAGAGGCAAGGTAATAAATTTTAAAGGACAAAGGAATGGTCAAAAATATTGTAGCAGTTCAAACAATTTTTGACAAGCTCCAGCGTTAAATATTCCAGATCCGGACAAAGAGTTTGTAGTATGTAAAAAAACTTGCAAGAGAGGACTTGGTGGAGTCCTTATGCAGGAAGGACAGGTAGTGTGCTATGAATCATGGAAGCTAAATGAGCATAAGAATAATTACCTGACACATGATCTTGGGTTGGGAGTGATCATACATGATTTGAATATGTGAAGGCACTATCTTCTTGGCAAGAGTTTTGTATTGATGAGTGATCATAGTGGATTTATGTATCTATTTAACCAACTGAATATGAATGTTAGGCAAGCTAGATTGTTGGCCATGATCAGTGAGTTTGATTTTGAGATCACATATATTAAAGGTAAAGAGAACATTGTTGTAGATTCCATTAGCAGGTGGATACATGTGAATCATATAGTAGCTATGAGTTTGTATGGGACATATATATAGGATAGGAACTTGCAGGTAGGTTAGCAGGATGACAGGTATAGAGGCCTCATGCATAATTTACAATACAGTAAGGGTATAGGTATAGGTACAGGTATAGGTGCAGGTGCAGGCGTACAGGATGTGGACTATCATCTCTCAACATATATCTTGATAAGATTTAGGGATAGGATAGATGTGCCAGACAATAATGACCTCAAGAAGGTGATCTTCAAGGAGTTTCATGTGAAACCATATTTAGGTCATGCAGGATATCAGAAGACATTGATCGCAGTGAATAAATTCTATCATTGGCTGAATCTTAAGAAGGATGTGGCAGAGCTTGTGACTAGATGTTTGGATTTTCAGTGGGTAAAGGTAGAGTGTAGGCATCCAAGTAGATTGCTACAGTCGATTGCAATTCTAGAGTGGAAATGGGAGGTCATTTCTGTGGAATTTATCACAATTTTACCGAGGACATACAAACAGCATGGTTCCATCATGGTTGTTGTAGAAAAGTTGACAAAGGTTGTGCACTTCATTCCAATGAAGACTATGTATTCATCTAGTGATGTGGAAGAGGTGTTCATCAAAGATGTGGTCATATTTAATGGTGTTCCAAAGAATATTTTGTCAGACAGGGATGCAAATTTCACTTCCAATTTTTGGAACGAGTTGTTCACAGGTTTAGGTACAGAGTTGACCTTCAGTACAGCTTATCATCTGCAGATAATTGGACAGACTAAGAGGGTCAATTGGATATTGTAGGATATTTTTAGGATGTGTATGATGCATCAATAGCGAAAGTGGGAAGAGTATCTTCCACTAGTAGAGTTTTCTTACAACAATATTTACCAACATTCATTGAGGATGTGTCCATTTCAGGAATTGTATGGGCGTATTTGTAATACTCCCATCAGTTGGAATGATCCAGTGAACAAGGTATTGATTGGACCAAACATTTTGGTAGAGATGGAAAAATAAAATTAATGAAGAAGAAATTAAAGGAAACATGGGATGGGCAAAAAATCTATGCAGATCAGAACAAGTTGTTTAAGGAGTTTCAAGTTGGGGAAAAAATGTACTTTCACAGCAAGCCCATGAATAGATCCTTGCAGATTGGATCATGTGCCAATATGGCACCTTGATTTTTGTGGACCTTTCAATATTCTTTAGAGGATTGGGACAGTACCCTCTCGACTTGCACTTCCTTCGACAGTGAAAGTCCTGGATTTTTTCCATGTAACATTGCTTCAGAAATATGTTAACGATGTTGATAATGTGATTGATTGGTCAGTATTACAGTTGGAGCTAGATGGATAATTTTGAGCTGGAACATCAGTCTATATTACAGAGAAAGGTGCTCATGCTCTGAAACTAAGAAATTGAGTGGGTTAAAGTGTAGTGGAAGCACTTTGGGCCCGATGAAGCTACATGAGAGATAGTGGATCAGATGCAGGCTATGTATCCATTCTTATTCATTGGTTGAGAGAATGTTTTGGCAGTTGTTTTGGAATATGTTTGGTCTGATGTTTTGGTATATGTACATATTTATATGGATGTAAAATTCGTCATGAGTTGTGTTATAAAGCTCCAATAGACAGTATGGTGTCATGTCATTATGTTTGTCACATTGTTATGTTGTCATGTTGGCTTTCTTCTTAGCGAGATGGTCATTATAAGTACTGAAACAAGCTAAGTTATAAATATCCACGGGCAATACGTTTTTCTTTCAGGATTGTTGTTGGTTGTAGCTATCATTAAACAATGAGGATGATGTTCCTCCAAGGGGGAGGGTTATTTAATAGCCCTGGTGAAAACTCCATGTAAATAAATTTAACAAAGGAAAAATAATAACCATAGTTATGGGACACTTATTGCAAGTTGAATGTTGGGAAACAAATCCTAGTGTGGGTGTTCATTTGGCTTATTATGGCTAAGGAAATTGGCAAAGGAAATGGAAAAGGCTTTACAAAGTGAAAATGGAATTTTTGGCAATTTATTTATGAAAATAATGGAAATTGTGAGAAAAGGAAGGTCAAAGGTCATAGGTTACATGTGAAGAAGAAAATGAAGGAAAATAATGGAAACATGAAGAAAATAGAGGCCTAATTGATAAAAAGGCCTATGAGGATGAGTTGGTACCTTTTTTGTCGGTTCAGTTTCAGAGCTCTCTCTTTATTCTCTCTCTCTCTCACACACTCTTGGGCACTTAGAGTTTTCTTGAAGAAATCTAAAATTGGATCAAGAAAGGAAAATAAGGCAAAGAGGAATCAAATATCAAGCAAGGAAGAGCAGGATCAAGTATATAAAATGGGTTTACTTTCAGGTATAGATTTTCATCTTTTATTTCCTTGCTATATTTGGCATGCATGGTTATGCATGTGTGATCTTGGTTCTATTTTTTTCATTTGCATAGGTTGTTCTAGGTGTGCCATTTTTTTCATCCTAGCCTTGCCATTTCCATATATCCATGGCAAGATGGGTTTCTCATGTTTTGGTTGAGATGGATTGCAGGATGGGTTAAAAACTAATTGAGGTGGATCTATGAATGAAATAAAACATGGCCTAGTGATCCTTGAATCAGACGGTGGATTGTGGTAAAGCCACTGGCATAGTGACCGTTGAACCATAATGTAGCTTGTTGTAAAGCAAGGTAGTGTGTATCTCGGTCGACCTAGGAATCCTTGACCGGTGAATGAAAGGATGTACAGTAAATCCTAGAGGTGTTGCCTTTGATTAGGCCTAGGAATCCCTGTCGGTGAATGGAAGGATATATGGTAAATCTTGGAGGCTGGTGTTGAGCCCCAAACATGTCCTTTCCCTTCACCAAATTTCACTTCATTTCCTTTGTCCCTTATCAATTATAGGCTTAAATGGTCAATAGGATTGATTAAATTCACTTTAGGAATGTATACAATGACTGACTTGCTATATTTTCATGGTTTTGTTGTTGTAGTAATTTTTTACTAGACTCAGCTACAAAATGCAGCCATTCTGTAGCTAGTCGCCTATTCTGCAGCTATCTTCATGTTCTCACAGGTTACAAGTGTCACTTCAAGGAAAAACGCATATGGTTGAATTCCAAAACACTCCCACATCATTTATTGCTCTCTAAGAAGTCTGAGCAAGAAGCTACAGGTGGTTATGCACGTGGAAGAGATCAAATCCAAGAAGCAGATTCCTACCAGGACAGGGACTCTACAGATGTCTCCAACAAAGTACAAGGCTTCCATAAGAGTTATAATTTGATTTTGATTGAAAAAGACACTTGTTCTTGTTTCTTCTCAAGGGTAGTTATGTATTTCTTTTATAAGAATGACTTGGAAGACCGAGAGACAGCTAGCTAGATTGATGTTTTGTTGCTAGATCTCAAAAGACTGTAATACTCTGTTTTTGAAATACTTTTCCTTTAATGAAAGAAGTACCTCTTTATTGCAAGATCTGAGGAAATATTGAGGAGATTTGTTTGCTAATCTGGTGGTAGAGGGCCCCTACTGCCCGAGAAGCTCTGTGCACATTTTTTAGATAAGTAACTTTAGCCTTGTTGCATTCCTAGCTTAAGCAATGTTCTGAAGTTTGTGTTTTATACTCACTTGCATTGGATGCTACAGCCAATCCTATTCTTACGAATTGTTCCAAAATATCACTAACATTGAATGAGATATAACTGTAGTATTCTAGGAATTAGTTGCATTTTTCTGAAATTTACATTTTTGTGCTCAATTACATCAATTGTTACAGCTAGTCTTGTTCTTACTAATTATTCCAAAATATCACTAACACTGAATGAGACTTAGCTGTGGTGTTTTAGAGCTTAGTTTCGTTTTTTGAACTTTATGTTTTTATGCTCATTTACATCACATGTTACAGCCAGTATTGTTCTATGAATTGTTCCAAAACACCATTAACATCGAATGAGACAGAGCTGTAGTATTTCAGTTATTAGTTACATTTTAGTTTAGTTGTTAAACTCCGGAGGTTAATGGCACTCTAGTTCAATTTTGTTCACTGTATTTCAATTTTGAAAGATTGCACTCTAGTTCAGTTTTATCCATTGTATTTTTAGTTTTATTAGTCAGTTGTATTCTAGTTGTTAAGTTAGACTTGATGGCCTTCATTATTTACAAAACCACTCCTGTTCTTAATTTCTACTAATACATCATCATCATAGGAACAAGAATTGGTAATGTCATTTTGAAGTCTTGACTGTTCTGAAACTTCTCATAATTTCACAAACTGCCTCTTTTCCAAATCTATTCCAAAAGATTTCTAATTCTTGAATGAGGTTTAACAGTGATATTTTGAGTTGTGGAATGGATTAATTTTGGTTCCATAGGTTAATTTAGAGTAGAATTATTCACTAGGTTGCAGACTATCTTTTTCCAAATGTGTTCCAACAAATTTCTAGCCATGGACGAGATTTTCTCTGTGATATTGTAGATTGTTGTTTACTTAGAAGAACCTCATTACATTAAACTTATCCTTTTCTCAAATTATTCCAACATATTTCTAATGAATTAATTTGACTGAGTTCATGTTATGAGTTATTGAGTTCATGCTATGAGATATTTTTCTTGTTAAAGTATTCCATTTTCTGTTCTCAAGTGCCATACATAGTTTAGAATAGTTTTTTCTCTATTTTAGTGTGACCAACAACTTCTCTTTACCAACACTGAGTTCTTTTCATCTTAGAATAAAAACATAAAATCAAAAACATTGGAAAAAAACTAAACACAACGTAGTGAGAAACAGATACCTAGGCACATATAGTGCACTTCACTTCAACAGTTTACTAGCCCTAGTTGACAATTTATGACATCAATTTAGGAACACTAAGTTGAGCAGACAGCTGGTGTCTCGGTTATGGCCTATTGATCCCTAGATCAGACTGTGGATTGCGGTAAAGCCTAGAGACTAAGAGACAGGAAAATTACTCACAGTGTAGGTGGAGAAATCTGGTGGCATCCATGCTTTTTTATGTCCTTGTGATTCGATGACGATTGTGGTAAAACAATTTTTTTATTGATGAGGGTGAGGTGGTTTAGCCTTGGGAATCCCTGGTTGGTTCTTTCGATTTGAGTCCCACATTCATGCTTGGAATATGGCACCGGGGTGATTGGATGAAGAGATATTTGCCTCAACCAATCTATGGCCAGGTGGAATGTGGTAGTCCCATACCGGGTTGGATTTTTCATTATTGAATAAGAGTTATTTTCCTCTGTATTTTATCTGTAAATATATTGGATTCTATGTAAAATTTATGGATGTTGTATCCTCTGTCATTCTTTACTTTATATGTTGGTTATGAATGTGGTTTATGACAATGAAAATGTATGGATCTCAACATGTTTTGATTTTTAAATGAATGAGCAATGAATATATGACCTAATAGATGATAATGTAGCTAATTGTATAAGTAATTTTTTCTTCTTAGAAATTCTCATATAAGTATGATACCCCTATGCTCAAATCTGTTATTTAAACCTGTAGATTACATATTTGTGACATGTTTGATGAAATTATTGTCATGGATGGTATGGGTACATTCAAGTCCTTGTTCAATTGGTTTCGTTTACATCATTATTATGTTTTCATATTTCATTTATGTAAGTTTCATGGAGTTCTAAGCAGTGACCTACGACCTGAGCCTGAAAATGTAGCACATAAATCAGAGTCATGGGCTTAGAGTTACATGGAAAATTATCCAGTCGCACACATGCCCATTCTGTGTGAGTGATTGGAGGTTTCGAGTCACACTCTTTCCCATATAAAGGGAGAGAATAGGGGAATTTATGCTTTAAAAGGTCAGTTTGCCTCAAGGTCTAGCCTCCTGGAAGGTTGGGATGGCTCCTAAGTGTATTGTAGTAGGTGAAGAAGGTTTGTGTTGTTGGGTTACTTCGATTGCACTTCCTTAACTGACACATGGGGATTTGAATCATATCATAGTAACTCTTTGTCACATGTTTACGCTGGTTGGTTGGTTGATTGGAAAGATGTAGGAGGAGGGTGTTACAAATATGCATAACTCTTTTGTCAGTCTTATGCTATTTTAAAATTCTATCAACCTGTTTAACCATTTCAGCCATCTCCTTTAACATATTTGAACCTAATACTAACTGATATTCGAGATGCTCCCAGCTTAGAGGTACTTTGCCTCTTCTGCCATAGATTACTTCAAAGTGGCTCATCTTCAAATAATTTTGGTACTCGTTATTATAGGAAAACTCAAATAGGGGAAGTTAGTCGTCCCACTTAATTGGTATGTCCATAACATACATTCATAACATATCCTCTAATATTTGGTTACTTGTTTCTGTTTGACCATGAGTTTGAGGGTGATAAGTTGTACTAAAATTCAACTTTTTCCCCATCCCTTCAAATAATATCTTCCAAAATTTTGAATTGAATTTTGAATGACAATATTAAATTACAGCTCTGGGCATATCGTGAAACCTAAATATCTCTTTCACGGAAATGTTTTCTATATTAATAGCCTTAAAGATAGATTTAACAGGAACTAAGTGTGTAGATTTACTAATATTATCTACCAATATCATGATTGAGTCATTCTACTTCATAATCCTTGGTAGTCCAATAATAAAATCCATGGATATGGTTTCCCATTTCCATTCTGGAATAGGAAAAGGTTGCAACAATCATGTCGGGTGTTGATGGGAAGCTTTCACTTGTTGGAATTCTAAACATTTGGCCACATCTTTTCTTGTCTTTTTTTTCAACAGTTAGGCCAATAATAATCCTTCCCCAACACATTTATTAGTATTTGATATCCAATATGACCAATTATTGGTTTCTTATGTAACTCATCTAACACAAATTTTTTCAACTTTGGGTCATTAGGAAAGTAAATTTTTTCTTTTAAAAAAAATAAATATCATCATTTGCTGAAAAATAAGTTTCTTCACCTAATAATTCATTTTTTTGCATTTTATTTTTTATTTGAATGTATTCTTCATCAAATTTTGTTAATGTTTTTAATTTATTTTAAAAAAAATTTCCAACCTGTTTCCAAAATTAAGAATATTTGATGTAATTTTATTCTCAAGGCATCAACAATTTTTATTTATTTATTTAATATGTATGATTTCAAAATCACACTTACTAAGGAATACCATCCATCTAGATTTCCTAGCATTCAGGTTTGGCTAGTCAAAAATATAGTTATGAGTAACATTGTATGTCCTTGAATAAAATTTCCTTCCTATCAAGTAATGTCTCCGCATTTTTAAAGCATTTATTATGGTTGAAAGTTCCAAGTCATGTGTAGCATAGTTCTTTTCATGGTCGTTTGGTTTTCTAGACTCGTAATTGATTACATGCATCGCCCTCTTGCAGTAAAATATATCCTAATCCTTATTTACAAGAATTTATATATACAAAAAAAAAAATTATTAGGATCTACTAGTTTAGGATGGGAGAAGTGGTTAATAATTGTTTAATTTTCTGAAAACTATCCTAGCACCTTTGACTCCCTTCAATTTTTTTCCCCTTCTTCTGCAAAGAAGTAATAGGATAGGCCAATTTAGAGAAGCCCTCTATAAATATTTTATAATAACTTGTAAATCCCATAAATGATGTGACATCATCTACATATTAAGGTACTATCCACCAATTAATATCTCTAATTCTTTTTGGATCAACAATAATTCCTTCCTTAGGCACTACATGTCCCAAATATTGAATCTATTCTTGGTAGAATGAGCATTTTCTAAACTTAGTGTATAGCTCATTCTCTCTAAGTGTTTGAAGAACAATATGCAAGTGTTTATAATGTTCTTCCTTACTCTTGGCGTAAACCAGAATATCATCTATGAATACTATGACAAATTTTACAAGAAAAATACTCAACATACTATTCATTAAGCACATGAAAGTTGTTGGGGAATTAGTGAGTCCAAAACGAAACATAGCAAATTCACAATGTCCATGTCTTGTTCTAAATATTTTTTATGTATATATTGATCCTTAATCCTTATTTAATGATATCCAAACCTTAGATAAATTTTTGAAAATATTGATGCTCCTTGGACTTGATCAAACAAGTCATCAATTCGAGGTCAAGGATGTTTTTTTTTAATGGTTATTTTATTCAGCTACCTAAATTCAATACAAAGCCTAAGTGTCCCATCTTTATTCTTGATAAATAAAACGGGTGCACCCCAAGGATACACATTAGGTCTTATGTACTTATTATCTAATAACTCTTGCAATTGATTCTTAAACTCCATTAACTCAAGAACACTCATATTATATGGATATTTGGACACTAGAACTGCTCTAGGAATGAGATCTATAGTGAAATATATCTCTTTCCTTGGAGGAAGTCTTCGTATCTCCTATGGAAAAACATCTCTGTGTTGTTCTGAAATAGGGTATTCTTATAAATATTTTTTTTCTTTCAGCTAAATCCTCAACGTGAACAATAAACATTTGACAACCTTTGTGAGCACATTTTTTCAGTTGTAAGGCGGAAATATACCTCGCAGAAATAGCTCTTGGCACTCCCTTCACTACGCAATCCTCTCCTTCATCATAAACAAAAGTGAAATAATTTTCCAAGAAATTCACAATTACTTTTTGAGACTCTAACGAGACTATCCCAATTAACACATCATAAGACCCCAAAAAACATTTAGACATCGTTGAGTGTTCATTCCATTAAACTTTAGTAAATATTTTTTTCTTATTTTTGTCACATTCCATTTTGTTCTTGTGGCTAGTTTTACTAACCAAGGTTTTCTTTATGTTTCCTTTCTAAGTTCACACTTTTCAATTGTAGTAGGGGAAATGTAACTTAAGGTAGATCCAAGGTCTATTAATACTTAAACATTTTGGTCAACAATTTTACCTTGGACTTCTACCATTGTGTATTGGTGTTCTACTTGTCTTCCATCCTATGTTGCGCTAATCCTCGAAATATTGCAGTAAATATCATTGACCATTGAAGCTTCTTGCATACTATTTACTATTCCTTTTTATTTATTGGATTTTATGGATAGTCTCTCCATGAGTTATTTTCACTGCAACCCCAACATTAGTCGGTGGTATATTTGTTTCTACAAAACTTTTATTTATTGTTCCAACTCCTTGTCCACCTTTTTGTCCCAAATTTATAGGTTGGTTCAAACTTATGCTATAATTCCATCTTTAATTACTTTTTAAAGTGTTTGAAAATTTATCATGGTTCTTGGCCATCCAACTTTTTGAATTGTCACATTTATTTTGGTTCTAATTAAAAGCATAGTTTCATCTTCCTTATAGTCTCATCCATGGTCTTTGGGTTGTGAAACTCTATCCTCTCTTTAAATGAGAAAGGTAACTAGCTAATTCACCTTTTTATTTTGTCCTTTTCCTCCTTCAAATACGATACATATCTCAAAAAATTCATAAAATTATTAACAAACACATCCATGGTAGACTCTCACAATATTAATTCATGAAACTCTCTTTCTTTTTCATCAAAATACCTTTCAGCTATGTATTTATTTAAAAAAAAAACTGAAGAGTTTCCATATGATATTTTTACTTCTGATTCCTTTTATAGCTATGGTATCTTCCCACCATGAAACTAATTTACTATTCAGTGGGTATGAGGCTAGTCTAGCCTTCAAATTTCTTGGATAATTGTAAACCTCAAAATATTTATAAAAGCCATGCTTTTGATCCTTCATCATATTGACCATTAAAAATTGGAGGCCTAATATTTTTAAACTCTCCTTGTAGGTGAGATGTAGTCATCTTCTTCCTAGATATAAAAGTACTACTTTCGTATCTTTGTTCTTCTTCCTCATCAAACTCATGAGACTTACTTCCACTAAAATTTGTAGAATTAGTGGTGTATGTTGATTCACTCCTAGCTATATACTTGAGGGATTCTACTATTTTATTAATGACCCTATCTTCTTCTAATTTTATCTATAGATAACCATTAATCTCTTACAGAGATCTTTGAGTGATAATCATATGAGACAAAAATTTGTCGACGCATTTCGAACCAACAAGTGTCGTTTATCTCGTCCTTAATATGAACCACAATGGTTGCTTCAAAACACGTCGAATTTTTTTTTCCTCATGTGATTATCACCGAAAGATCTTTGTAAGAAATTATGAATCATAGAAGCCAAATTTCAAACATCAATTTCTTCTTGTTCTTCTTTATCTTTGGATAGTCTTTCTGGATTTGCCTTTCTGTTATCTAATTATGCATTCAAGATACATATTACTTGCAATAAATTAGATTCTCAGTTTTCTATATTACCAGTTCCTCCACCCATCATTCCAATCTCATTATTAGGTTCCTCACCACCTCTCGAGGATCTTATGAAAGTCCTCCCACTGTGTTCTTAAGCTATACTTCAAACTTCTCTAACAATTCTTTGATAATATGATCATGACATAAAACAAAATAAATGATTCAGTTTTAGGATCCATAAAAGACCCAATGTTGTAACTACATCTCTGATACCACTTGTAATGAACCTCTTATAACCATTTTTTTTAAATAACAATTAATTTAATAGAGGCATACATTTCTTTCTCTTGTACTGGTTTTATTCAAAAAAATATCTACTCCAATAAACTATTTATATACTTCTTTCTAAAATAGATAATAGAAACATTCATGATACTGAATTCTAACAAATACAAAGATAATAGAAACATTCATGATACTGAATTCTAACAAATAGATAGTACCCTTTCTTTGTGATTCCTATACTTTCTTTGTGATTCCTATACTATCACCTTGATATCACCTTGATTTAATTCCATAAACTTTTTTCGTTGAAAGTCTCTTTCTAAGAGATTCATATCCCCTACCAAGAAATTTACTCATATGCTTGTCTTTTTTACTAACAATTTTCCATGGTAAACTTTGTAATGTTATACTCTTTTACCTTTAGGTAGACTACCAAGAAATTTTTACTCATATGCTTGTCTTTTTTACTAACTTACCTACTCATATGCTTGTCTTTTTTACTAACTTACCTAGATTATAATCATGTAATCATAGACATTGTTTTAAACCTTAGATATAGCATTCATGTCTAATCTCACAAGAGGGTATAACATATGTTAATTATATTGAACATATAATATATACACATAATTTTGTTTTATAACCCATTTCATGGACTATATCAATATGTACTCTTTGAATTCATCATTTAAATGTGGTATATTATTTCTTAGTTCTTGTCGTTCAATTCAATATAGTTTATAAAGTTGTATAAGAAACTTCTTTAGTTCCTCTCGCATGTAGACATGTTGATCTTTGGAAAATCCAAAAATGGTCCTTTCGACCTACCAAATCAATGGCTGTGAGATGATATATCAAATCGACGATATTTATGATTTTTAGGTTTTCCTCTTGATACAATGACTATCCCGAGAGTTTTGTTTGTTCATTCATTTTTCTTGCGGCACTCTATAAATTACTACTCTGCCACTACATTTTCTCTGAAGGCTTCTGGTATGGAAGAATTACATCCAAGTTTCCACCATTCACCGTGTACTTCAGGGGTATGGACAACCATTTATACATTGATTTGATTCTTCGTATTACACAAGAAGTAACTGTATAAATTCTTTTGTATTTAAATTTTAAGTTCTATTCTCCTTATGGAATAATCTTGATGTGTTATGTCCTTCTTACGTTGCTTATAACTGTTTTTACGACATTTATATAACAAGGGATTGCTTCATAACTTTTGGTCATCGTCTGTAAGAGTTTTTCTAGTGTTGATAGTTGCAATGCTAACCACTTCAGTTTTCCTTTGAACGACAATGCCATTCAGGTGAATCTTTGTGACAAATTTGTAATGTTTCTTATTTTCTTGTATAACTTCTCAATTATAAAATTTGGGTTTCTAACAATTGGTGGTTCGGAACTTATTTACATATTCTCCCTCAAGAATGTGTATTCATTAGAGAAACTACCAAATTTCCAGTATTTTTTTTCCTCAATCCTTCAGTTAACTGGTGGCTTTATTTCCAAGAAAATTATGTAAAGTTTCTTTGTGATTATTTTTTCCATAGTGCTTCAAACCCTATGTCACACTTTCCTCTATTAATAATCATTTTCTTTGTAATATCTTCAAGGTTTTACTCTTATTTCATTTTTAGATTTCATTTAGCTTGGGAATTGAAAAGTTCGTTCTATTATTGTATAATTTTTTTATTAGGATTTGGGGTTATTCCTTAACCCTAAGTACATTATAGCCACAAACAAGCTTCGACCCTATTCTTTGTAATTGGATATAATTTCATGGATGTATTTATGTGTATCAATTTAGAATTTATAGTGTAGATATTACCTGACTGTTATTGGTCCAATTTTATCCTCTCAACGATACCTTTAAATGCCGAGTTATGTATTGAAAAGCATGTTTTTTCTATTTTGTTTTCTGTGTAGGAATATATACATTTGATCAGAATACTTCTTTACTGTAAAAAAATATTTAATCTCTCTTCCTATTTGTATTATTAGTATTCTTTGTTTCCCTTTTAATATGAATATGTGGATGTGTGGTCTATAGTATATCTCATACATTATACTCTTCACGCATAGTTTTATGTATATAACCATGCTCTTCATTGAAATTAGGAATTCTCCTTCTTCATACCAATATTAAGTTGGTTTACCTCTTTTGAAGTTAATTGGAGTAAAAATGAAGTCTATGATCGTTGCAATGTAATTTTAACCCCACCTTAAATTTATCTTCTCATTATTATTTTTCATTTGTACGTTCTATCAGGATTTATTATTAATTATTGTTACCGTGTTCCTTTTTGTTTTTTCTACAGGAAATTGTTCAACGCCCCATTGGGATACCTTTTTCCTACGATGTTTCTAATTCAATCATTGTTCTAATTCAACTCGTAGGACATTCAATTCCTTTTCCAAGTCATATTTTCCTATACCTAGCTCCTGTGTGTCTCTGACGTTTTTGACAAATCTCTGATACACAATATTTTATAAAATTTTGAATGTGTTTATATTTTCATACTTATTGTTCTTGGGAAAAATGTAATGATTAGTCCCTTGCATAGGTTTGTATTTTATTTATAAAATTAATTTTTAATGTTATCAATGTTTCGATCCTAACTTCTATTTAGCAATTTCTCATAGCTTAACTTTGTAAGAATTTATATTGAATGAAAATATTTTTCTTCTTATTTATTATTGTATACTACATTTATTTAGCAATTTCTCATAGCTTAACTTTGTAAGAATTTATATTGAATGAAAATAATTTTCTCCTTATTTACTATTGTATATTTTGTAGAGCCTTCCTTTCTTATAGTATTATAGATTCCTGTTATTTTAACAGTTATCTCCTTAGTGACTAATATTCCTTAGTTATCTTTATTTAACTTTTTATATTTATTATGTTTTAACTAAAAAAAATCTAAAACAAACATTTAACCATAAAACTAATAAATTATGTCATTACATATATATACCAATATTTTCTAGAATTCCAATTTTTCATTCTTTCTTAATCTTCATCACAAATTGTATACTGTAAAATATGATTGCTTTCCTATTTTGAATATCATCCTTTCCAGTTGAATTTATGAATGAAATTATTCGTTATTGTTCTCTTTTTTATATAAATTGAATCTAATAGTACCTTTGTTGCTATTTTTCTTCTTTCAAAAATACCATGCTTGTATTTAGAATTGAGAGAGAGAGAGAAATTTTGTAAATGACTAGTGCTTGTTCTAACATGTATAATTATTTATATTTATATATGTCACACAAATACATATGTAAACTTTTATAGAAAAAAAAATTCCTTTCCAATATAACAAACTAAATCCTAATTAATACTATAACCTTCACAAAATAAAAGACATATATTCCAAATTTTACTTTATTGGTCATAATTTCTAATAATTGTTTCTTCTCTTTTCAAAGATAAACATAGCAGGTAAGAATATTGACTTGAATTTATTAGTCTGAAAAATTAATAGTTAAGTATTTGGCTCCTACCAACCTTGATACTTCATCCTAAATATATCTCCCTAAGCACACGTCTACAACTCTCTGTGTCTATTTCTCACCTATTTCTCTTCATTCAATTATTTTTGAACATGAGAGACAAAATCAAGTAGAATAAAAAAAAAATTTCCATTATCCATCTACCACTCTTTCGGTGGTTGGTAACTACCTCCACCTCAGCAACAGTTGCCAATAATTACTAGCTCCTTAATGGGCTTCTCTTTCCCACTCCCAAAAACATCATGTCTTTTAGGAAACAATTAATTGCCCAATTACATAATTTCATAATAAATCTAAACATCTATATTAGATGCCTAATACTTATTATTAGGTAATTAATATTCTTCATCAATTCTTCATCAATTTTCGCCCTCATCTCTTTTAGCCAAAAGTACTCTAAAATTAATTTTCTTTACCTCTTTATATATATATATATATATATATATATATATATATATATATATATATATATATATAATTAGTGATTATCAATAACAAATTAATAATAATTAAATTCTGCATATTTTTTTTAGAATTTAAAAATTCAAAAAATGAAAACAAATATATATAATATTACATTAAACCTTTAAGCCAAGATTTGTCATATATCACCACCAATGTGACTCATAATTTTACACCTTTCAATTTTTCATTCCACTAATAACATTAATTTTCTTATCATCCACCATCATCACTATTTCCACATATGTAACAATCAACTGAAAGTGCATTGAAAATCCTAAAATTTCAGAACACCAAGAGATGGGTATCATCATCCCAGTTGATCCATTCGGTGAAAATTTTCTTGAAGCATACCCAAAATGAATAAATAAATTAAGGAGATTTGGTTGGCTCAACATTTTAGAGAAATTTAAAGGTCACGATGTGGAGGTATTAAGGGAATTTATTAGATATTTTGAAGGGGTTGAAGTTGAAATCAGGGACATTAGATTAAAGGTGATTGATTTTTTTAGAAAATACTATAAAGCTACCGAGAACAGGGGAGAATTGGTTTTAATGTTAAATAATTATGGATGATTTATGGAATATTTTACTTGAAAATTTAATATGGAAATAAAAAGTTGGATAAAAGGAATACCAATACAAGAATCGGAGAAATATGCTTTACATCCTCTAGAATTTCATAGCATGCAAAGGAAGGTATGGCATAGTCTTAGTTTATCACATTAGACTCCTCATGCATTTTTAGAAAATAAAATAAAGTCAATTTTGTGTGTTACTGATTAACAATCTTAAGAAAATTGATTTTAATATAAAAATAAATTTCATAAATATAGACAAGATAATTTATCATTTTGGTTTAGTGAAAATTCTACTTGAAGAGGAATTAAAACTCAAAAATGAAAATTGGGAATATTTTTTTGATAAGAAATCACTTTAAGGAGATATCTAAGGAGAGAGGAAAAAACGATTCAAAGTGTTTGGTCCTTATAATACTAGTGTACCTCCCTTATTGTTATTTCTAGTGTAGCCCCATTATTGTTATTGTTGTGCCTATGTAGCCCCCGTATTTTTATTATTGTGCCCCATATAATCATACTATTGTTATTGTTGTGCCCTTACATTATTATTATTATGCAGTCTTTGATTACATTGTGGCCCCTTAGACTCGTATATATACCAAGGAGGTATTTTCATTTGAATCATCCAATAATTTTTCATTTATGTGACGTGGAGAATATTTACCCCTCATAGAATCTAATTTTTAAGTTTTTGATCCATATTTTCTTATTTTTTATTATCTAGTTGCATAACATTTGGTATTAGAGCTTCGGATTCTAAGGTTTTGTTGCTTCAAATAGGTCATCTTGGAAATTTTTCCATGATTTTTTTCTACGGGGCTTCATAAGACGAAATTTCGACCAAGTAGAGAATAAATATTGATTAACTTAATGTAAAAATTTTAGATCTTGGTTCTTTATATTTTACGAGATATGGTCTAAAAATTTTAGGGTTTCAGCATGCCCCAAATTTGATCTCCAAAATGTGACCTAGGGAAAATCATCATAACTTTCTCATCAAGCATAAGATTTAAATTTCATAAAAATTGACTGAAAATAAATTGAATTTGGTTTATCTTATATCATTTTCAGGGCTAAAGGTTGAAAGTGTGATTAATTGGAATCGCGTACAAGTTCGCTCTATTGAACCAGTCCATAATCAAGTCATCATGGTAGTTTTGCATAAATTTATCGTAAATAATCCAATATCGGTATGAATTGTGGAATTGGAAAGCAGACTCATATGGATACCACATGATGGAATTTGCAACCTTAGTATGCTAAAATTACAAAGACACAATATTTTCAATATTGAACTCCTAAAATTATCAAAAACGTGTGTATTGTTTTCAAAATTATGCATTACTTTTTTTTGAAAAATTAGTTTCAAGTGATTCAAACATCATAGTGAAGCATAGATATATTTGTTTGATTCCAAAATACCTAAAAACAAAAAAAATAGATACACCTATTAAGAAACCAAAAAGCTCTACTATGGCACATAAAGAAGAGGAAGAAATGCAACATGATATATCAAAATTACGAGACCAAGTGCAACACATTTCACTTGCAAAAAGTAACAAAAAAATGAATTGGAAGACATAATGAATGTTAATATATATGGTATACAAATGGAAATGGGAGTTTTTAATGATGGTTTAAAAGAAGACATGGAATAAATGATGAATGTCAATATGGAAGCATTGAAGCAAGGTTTGGAAATGTTGCTAGAATAAAGGCTTCCCAGTGGTGACAAGGTAATCCATGAAAATTATAATGAGGAAAAATTGAATATGAATTATGATATTAGAGACTCTAATGTTTGTTTTAAGACCCACGACATTCCAAATATAGATATGATGAAGTTTGATGGCAAGGATCCAGTCACATGGATACTACATATGGAGCAATTCTTTGATCTACATGATTTTCCACACACACAAAAGGTACGCATTGCATATTTAAATTTAGAAAAAAAATCGTTTTTTGTGGTGTCAATGGATTTTTTCTCACAAATCAATTTTCACTTGGAAATTTTTTTGTGAAAGAATTGGTAGCACATTATGATGATACAAATATCGACAACTTCTTTATCCAATATTTAAATCTCAAAAAAAATGGTTCAATGGTGGAGCACATTGAGGACTTCCAAATATTGAATATCAAGGAAAATTATAATCCATAGGAGCATAGGATTGATGTCTTCATAGGGACTTTAAAGGATAACATCCAACATGAGATTCTCCTTTGGGAACACAATTCATTGGATAAGGCATTCAAGGTGGCAAGAAAAGTTGAAAGAAAAATTATGGCAACAAGGAAGTCTACTACTCACAACTAAAAATATGGAAGTGTTGTTTCTCCTAGCCTCCCACAACCTACAAGTTTTACACCAAAAAAATTGGAGGAAAAAAGAGCAAAAGGTCTCTCTTACAGTTGTGATAACAAATATGCTAAGGGTCATAAGTGTGTTGAGAAGAAATTATTTTACATAGATTGTGGAGAGGAGGAAGAAAGGAAAAAGAAACATCAAAAGAAGAGGATATACACTAGGATTGATCCAGGTGGATATTGGTGGCCAACCGCCTATTCCACTTGGGGCCCCACCATTGTCTCTTTCAGTTTTTCAGTTTCGGCACAACTTACTATTTTTAGCAGTTTTTCAGGTCCTAAACTTTCGGAGCCGTTTTGAAGCCCTACACAACGTTTTTTGGGCATCGTTTGTCTCGTGAATATGATTTTGTTCGAGAATTGATGTTCATGAAATTAGTTGTAGTCCTCGGATATATATTTCTAACGATGTATCATATGCATCAAACGAAGGTCGTATGTTGAAGTTACATCCCCGGGAAGTTGAAACACCAATTTACCCAAACGGAGCCCATAGTTTTGGCGCTTCATCTCCTAGGGTTAGGTTTTTGGACATTTAGAGTTCTTCATTATTTCTCAATAATAAATATGCCCTCGAGCCTCATTGTAACACAGTTCAGAGGTCTATACCCGCCACAACTCTTCTCAGAGATTCGCTACCAGCACCCTAGCTAGTTTATTTCCATTCTGTCTGTAAGAAAATTTTAGTTCTTTGATATTAATGAAATGAAGTGTTATTTCCACTGCATCTTTTTGTTTATGGTTATATGTGTATTCTGTGGAATTCCTGCATAAATCTAGATCAGTGGTATCAGAGTGGTCTGATTTTTCTCGATCCTTCTTTGCATGTCCCCAACAAGGTCGGGGTATAAGGAGTTAGGGCTCGATATGGTTGAACCTTTGCAAAATCAGCCTCGAAAACCCCGACGAACGCCCATGGGGGACGAAAATAAAGATGAGGGAGTAGGAGATCCTATCAAAATATTGGTTGAGGAGGCCCTCGAAAAACAAAGGAATATGATGATGGATAACTTTTCCCAAATCCTTCAACAACTGCCCACCAGTGGCGCATCTGCATCCAGCAACCACTCTGGAGGTGCAACTCCCTTTAAGGTACAAGTAAACTTTGACATTCCCATATTTGAGGGTCAAATAGATGTAGATACCGTAGATAGATGGTTGAACCTATTAGAAGGATATTTCTCGGTTCATTACTTTTCCGACTAGGAGAAGATTAATTTTGCACTCCTCAAAGCTACCCCCCATGTCAAGGACTACTGGGAAACCTACTGTGATAAAAAGGACAAGATAGAACCCTCTCTGTTCTCAGGCATACCCACTTGATATTATTTCCGACATGCCATCAAGGAACAATACTATCCTGTGGGGAGCTATGAGGACAAGTCATATATTAGACCATGATACGGCAACAAAGGGATCAAGATCTGCATGAGCTGATGAATCTATTTCATACCCTACGCACAAATGTGGGTATCAAATATTCAGAGAAACATTTGGTGCTAAAGTATCACAGTTGTTTGCACATATACATTCAAGAGGAAATGGAGATCCTCGACATCTCCTCACTTAGTACGGAATACTGGTATGCTTCTAAGATTGAGCAAAAAATTCAAACAAAAGAAGAGAGACTTTGGATCTGTGAATCAAAAGTAAGGGAAAGGTTCCCCCAAATAGCAAACCAAAGGACAAATCTAAGGCATGCTAGCCCAAGACAACCTGCCAAAGCCACAACAAAATAACAACACTGTGAAGCCAAATAAGGACATGGGAAAGTGGTGTGAGTTTCATAAGAGCTTGACTCACAACACAAGTGAGTGTCAGACTAAGCAGTCACTGGTGGCTGAGATGAGGGCTTCTGAATCAGATGCATGCTCCGACTCTAAATCATAACTTGACAAGGGGAATGATAAAGGGAAGGAAATTATTGATGTGGAGCCTAATGCCACTGTTTCCACTACGAATATATAGAAGGAGGAACCAGAAGATCCAGAGGAAGCAGAGCGTCTCTTCCACTCCCAGATGTGGGTAAAGGGTTCCCCGCTACAGTTCATTGTCGAAAATGTGAGCCAAAAGAACCTCATTTCAGCAAATGTCGTGAAGCGGTTAGGCTTACCGACCACAGCACACCCACAACCATACACCATCGGTTGGCTTCACCAAGGATGGGATCTCTGCGTCAGCCAGGAATTCTGTCTTCCCTATAGCATCAAGCCATTCACGAATGAGGTATTGTGTGACATTGCTCCTATTGATGTTTCTGATGTATGATTATGCCAACCATGCTTGTGGAAGCAACATGTTGTGTATGAGTCCCAGCCTCACGCTATTATTGTTACTTTGGGAAGTAAGTTTTACAAGATACCAAAGGTACCACTGCCTCCCACTATCTCTTAGGTTACTGCAAAACAATGTTGTAAGCTCATTTCCCAAACCAGGAAATTTTTTTTCCTGATGATCCGCCCCCAGGGCAAGAAGAATATTGTGGCCATGACCTTTAGACATGGCTCCTCTACATGAAAAACAAAAATGGACAAGGTTGTGGAGGAGTAGAGGGACATCTTCACCTCACCCACAGGTGTGCCTCTACACTGTCAAGTCAAGCACCCCATCAACCTAACCCCAGGTGCGCCGCTACCCAATGGAATGATCTATAGGCACTCTGTTCTAGAGAATGATTAAATCAAGAGGAAGATTCAGGAGCTGATGCAGAAAGGTCATATCCGTCCAAGTTCATCTCCCTGTGGGAGCCTGATCATTTTGGTACATAAGAAGGATGGGACTTGGAGACTCTGTATTGACTATCGGGCGCTGAACAAGACCATTTTCTGGAATAGGTACCTGATCCCAAGGAATGATGACCTTCTAGACTAACTCAAAGGGGAAAAATATTTCAGCAAGATTGACTTGAAGTCTGGGTATCACCAGGTACCAACCGAACCCTTTGATGTGTGGAAGACTACCTTCAAAGCCAAGGAGGGCCTTTTTGAATGGCTTTTCATGCCTTTCGAGTTGACGAATTCTCCCGCAACCTTCATGAGGTTGATGGATGACATCTTGCGTCCATTCACCAACTCATTTGTAGTGTTGTACTTGGATGACATTCTGATCTTTAGCTAGACTTGGGAAGAGCACCTCCACCACATCTGAGAAGTCCTCCAAACACTACGGCAACACAATTTGTGTGCCAATTTGGAGAAATGCACTTTTCGCATGACCTAGGTTCAATATCTCAGATACATTATTAATGAAATGGGGGTGCATGTGGATCCAGCCAAGATCCAAGTCATTTAGGATTGGCCAGCCCCAACCACTCTAACAGAGCTTTGCAGCTTTCTGGGTCTTGCTAATCTCTAATGTAGGTTCATGTTGGGATTCTCTCATATCACTTGGCCCTTGAGTCAAGTCACCAAGGGAGGAGAAAAAGAAAAATTCTTTTGGTCGGAATCTCAACAAAAAGAGTTCGTAGAATTGAAACATTGCCTATGTTCAACCCCAGTGCTCACATTACCAGACTTGCAACAACCATTTGAGATCGAGACAGATGCCTTTGACTATTTTATTTTGGCAGTTCTTACTATACAAGGTAATCCATTGGCATATCACAGTGACATATTGTCTGACACAGGTCGCAAGTATCCCACTGATGACAAAGAAATGTATTCCAATGTGCAGGCTTGTATACAATGGAAGCTTTACATTTTGGGGAATGAAATAATCATCCACACAGACCATCGACCCCTGTTGTTCATATAGACACAAGGGAAGTTGTAGAATGATCGCCATTAGAAGTGGTCCACATATCTACAACAATTTCATTTGAACATCAAGTATAAGAAGGATAGCACCAATAATGTTTCCGACTACCTCAGCCGACCACCAATCGTGGCCATAACCACAATTCTCAACTCTAGAGGGCACGAGAATTTTGATTGGGCTCTTCTCTACAAGAGTGATCCAGAATTTAGCCACACATATACGGCGCTCTTGGGGGGTACGCAACTTCCAAATTTTCAACTCCAATATGCACTGTTATGTCACTTGGGACACATTGTGTTCCTTCAAGTGAGCATGGATGATATGGGATGCACACTACAGTTAAGTCGCTAGGAATTTTGGGGTCGAGAAAATAGTGGTAGTACTGCAGAAGTATTTCTATTGGTTTAACCTTCGACAGGATGTCGGGAAGTACATCATATCTTGCACTTCTTGCACCATTTCCAAACCGACCATCAAGAATCAAGGGCTCTATACTCCGCTACCTACCCCTAGTCGACCTTGGGGATCCATCTCAATGGATTACATGTCAAGCCTTCCTTCTACTAAGCATGGAAACGATTGTGTTTTCATGTTCGTTGAAATATTCTCTAAGATGACCATTATGGCGGCCTGGAAGAAGAATATCATAGCATAAGCCACTGCTAAACTCTTCTTTGAACGAGTGTGGGTTCACTTTGGGATCCCATAGTCTATCATATCAATTCGTGATAGTAGGTTCCTCAGCACATTTTGGTCCAGCCTCTGGTCAATGTTGGACACCAAGCTCACCAAGTCCACAACTGTCCACCCCAAACTAATGGCCAGAAAGAGGTCGTCAACACGATGATTGTACACATTCTACACATGTACAATTCAAAGCATCCACGCACATGGGATGAGAGCCTCCCATATGTACAACACAGTTATAATCGGGCTCTCCACAGCTCAACTTTCCATAGCCCCTTTTAGGTGGGCTTCAGATTCTAGCCACTATGTCCCATTGACGTAGCCATGCCATTTGCGGAAACTCCAGCCGATTCGGCTCATGTCCAGCTAAAGCTGAAAAAGCGAACAACTTCATCGAGCACATTCAGCACATCCACCAATAGGTTCATGACATATTGGATAGAGCCAACACTAAGTACAAGCAACGACATGATCAACATCAAGTGCCACACAACTTCTAGGTGGGCGACAAAGTGTGGCTACATTTGCAGAAGGAGCGCCTCATTGGACGCCACCACAAGCTTGGCCTGCACCGATATGGCTCGTACACCATCACTAAGGTTGTAGGGAACAATGCCTTTGAGCTCAGTATTCCACCATTCCTTGGTCTGCACCTAGTATTCAATGTAGACCACCTTCGTCCCTACTTCCCACCTCTACTGGACACCTCTGACATTGAAAAAGAACTCACACCGAAATATTTAAACCCAAACTGCATGCAAAAGGCCACCACAGAATGTATCATGAACATGCAAATCAAGAACACTCGCCAACGGAAGATCCTACCGTATCGGGTTGTCAAAGCTGGCATTTTTTGGGCATCGTTTTATCTGATGAATATGATTTCGTTCTGAAATTGATATTCGCAACAATAGTTGTAGTCCTCAGATAGATATTTCTAACGATGTATCATATGCGTCAAACAGAGATCGTATGTTGAAGTTACGTCCTCAGGAAGTTGAAACACCAATTCACCTAAACGGGGCCCATAGTTTTGGCACTTCATCTCCTAGGGTTATTTTTTTGGAAGTTTTGAGTTCTCCATTACTTCTCAATAATAAATAGGCCCTTGAGCATCATTGTAACAAAGTTCATAGGTCTTAAGCCACCACATCTCTTCTCAAAGATTCGCTACCAGCACCCTAGCTAGTTTATTTCCATTCTATTTGTAAGAAAACTTTAGTTCTTTGATATTAATGAAATGAAGTGTTATTTCTGCTGCATATTTGTATTTATGGTTAAATGTGTATTCCATTGTGTTCTTGCGTCAATCCGGATCAGTGGTATCAGAGCGGTCTGCTTTTTCTCGATCCTTCTTTACATTTCCCCAACAAGGTCGGGGTATAAGGAGTTAGGGCTCGATCTGGTGCAACCTTTCCAAGATCAGCCTCACAAACCCCGATGGATGACCATGGGGGATGAAAAGAAAGATGAGGGAGAAGTAGATCCTATCAAAATATTTCTCTAGGACGCCCTCGAAAAACAAAGGAATATGATGATGGATAACTTTTCCCAGATCCTTCAATGAGTGCCCACCAGCGGCGCATCTGCATCCAGCAGCCACTCTGGAGGCACGAATCCCTTTAAGGTACAAGTAAAATTTGACATTCCCATATTTGAGGTTCAAATAGATGCAAATGTTGTATATAGATGGTTGAATCTATTAGAAGGGAATTTCTCAGTTCATGACTTTTCCGATCGGGAGAAGATTATTTTTGCACTCCTCAAAGCTACCCCTCATGTCAAGGATTGGTGGGAAACCTACTGTGAGAAAAACGACGAGACAAAACCCTCTTTTTTCTCAGTCGTACCAACTTGGAATTATTTCCGAGATGCCATCAAGGAACAATACTATCACGTGGGGAGCTATGAGAAAAAGTACATACAATGGACCACGTTGCGGAAACAAAGGGATCAAGATGTGCATGAGCTGACGAATCTATTCCATACCCTGCTCACAAAGTTGGGTATCAAATATTCAGAGAAACATTTGGTGCTAAAGTATCCTGGTTATTTGCACAGATACATTCAGGAGTAAATGGAGTTCGTCAACATCTCCTCACTTGGTACGGCATGCCGGTATGCTGCCAAGATTGATCAGCAATTGAAACAGAAGAAGCAAGAGTTTTGATCTACGAATCAAAATCAAGGGAAAGGTGCCCCCAAATCGCAAACCAACGGAAAAATCCAAGGCATGGTGGCCCAAGACAACCTACCAAATCCACAAGCAAAGAAAACCCGCGAAGCCAAACAAGGACATGGGAAAGTGGTACGAGTTCCATAAGAGCTCCACTCACAACACAAGTGAGTGTCAGGCCAAGCAGTCGCTGGTGGCCGAGATGAGGGCTTCTGAATCAGATGCATGCTCTGACTTTAAATCAGACCCTGAAAAGGGGAATGACAAAGGGAAGCATATTATTGATGCAAAGCCCAATGCCACTGTTTCCACTACGAAGATCTAGAAGGAGGAACCAGAAGATTCAGAGGAGGCAGAGCATCTCTTCCACTCCTAGATGTGGGTAAAGGGTTCCCCGCTATATTTCATTGTCGATCATGGGAGCCAAAATAACCTCATTTCAGTAGATGTCATGAAGCAGTTGGGCTTGCCGACCATAGCACACCCACAACCAGACACCATCGGGTAGCTTCACCAAGGACGGGATCTCCATGTAAGCCAATAGTATCGCCTTCCCTATAGCATCGAGCCCTCCACGGATGAGGTATTGTGTGAAATTGATCCTATTGATGTTTCTGATGTATTATTAGGCTAACCATACTTGTGGAAGTGACATGTTGTGTATGAGTCCTAGCCTCACACTGTTATTGTTACTTTTGGAAATAAGTTGTACAAGATACCAGAGGTACCACTGCCTCCCACTATCTCTTTGGTTACTTCCAAACAATGTAGTAAGCTAATTTCCCAACCCAGGAAATTTTTTTTCTTGATGATATGCCCCGAGGGCAAGAAGAATATTATGGCCACGACCTTTAGACATGGATCCTCTACACGACAAAAACAAATGGACAAGGTTGTGGAGGAGTATAGGGACATCTTCACCTCACCCACAGGGGTGCCTCTACACTTTTAGGTCAATCACCCCATTGACCTGACCCCAAGTGTGCCACTACCCAATGGACCGATCTATAGGTGCTCTGTTCTAGAGAATGCTGAAATCAAGAGGCAAATTCTGAAGCTGTTGCAGAAAGGTCACATCCGTCCAAGTTCATCGCCTTGTAGGAGCCCGATCATGTTGATACAGAAGAAGGATGGGACTTGGAGACTCTGTATTGACTATCGGGCGCTGAACAAGATCACTATCGGGAATAGGTACCCGATCCCACGGATTGACGACCTTCGGGACCAACTCAAAGGGGAAAAATATTTTAGTAAGATCGACTTGAATTCTGAGTATCACCCGGTACCAATCGAACCCTCTGATGTGTGGAAGACTACCTTCAAAGCCAACGAGGGCCTTTTCGAATGGCCTATCATGCCTTTTGGGTTGACGAATGCTCCCGCAACCTTCATGAGGTTGATGGATGACATCTTGTGTCCATTCACCAACTCATTTGTAGTGGTGTACTTGGATGACATTCTGATCTTCAACTAGACTTGGGAAGAGCACCTCCACCACATCTGAGAAGTCCTCCAAACACTACGACAATGCAATTTGTGTGCCAATTTGGAGAAATTCACTTTTGGCATGACCCAGGTTCAATATTTGGGATACATTATTGATGAAAGGGGGGGTGCATGTGGATCCAGCCAAGATCCAAGTCATTTAATATTGGCCAGCCGCAACCACTCTAAGAGAGCTTTGCAGCTTTCTGGGTCTTTCTAATTTCTACCACAGGTTTGTGTTGGACTTCTCACATATCACTTGGCCCTTGAGTCAAGTCACCGAGGAGCAAAAGAAAAATTATTTTGGTTAGAATATCAAAAAAAAGTGTTCGTAGAATTGAAACATCGCCTCTATTCTACCCCAATTCTCACATTACCAGACTTGCAACAACCATTTGATATCAAGATAGATGCCTCTGACTATGCTATTTGGGCAGTTCTTACTCAACAGGGGAATCCAGTGGCATATCACAGTGAGACACTTTTTGATACAGTTCGAAAGTATCCCACTTATGATAAAAAAATGTATTCCATTGTGCAATCTTGTCGACAATGGAAGCATTACATTTTGTGGAAGGAAACATTCATCCACATAGACCACAAACCCCTACAGTTCATACAGACAGAAAGGAAGTTGCAAAATGATCACCATCGGAAGTGGTCCACATATCTGCAACAATTTCATTTGAATACCAAGTACAAGAAGGGTAGCACCAATAATGTTTCCAACTACCTCACCCGCCCACCGATCGTGGCCATAACCACAGTTCTCAACTCTTGTGGGCACGAGACTTCAGAGTGGTCACTTCTCTACGAGAGTGATCCAGAATTCAGCCACACATACAAGGCACTCTTGGGGGGTATGCAAGTACCAAATTTTCACCTCCAAGATGCATTGTTATGTCACCTGGGACACATTTGTGTTCCTTCAAGCAAGCGTACCAAGATGATATGGGAAGCGCACTATAGTCGAGTCGCTGAGCATTTTGGGGTCGAGAAAACAGTGGCACTACTACAGAAGTATTTCTATTGGCTGAACCTTCGACATGATGTCGGGAAGTACATCACATCCTGTACTGCTTGAGCCATTGCCAAACCGACCATCAAGAATCAAGGGCTATATACTCTTCTTCCAACCCCTATTCGACCTTGGGAATCCATCTCCATGGATTACATGTTAGGCCTTCCTTATACTAAGCATGGAAACGATTGTGTTTTTGTGGTCGTCGACAGATTCTCAAAGTTGGCCATTATGACGGCCTGCAAGAAGAATATCACAGTAGAAACCACTGCTAAACTCTTCTTTGAACAAGTTTGTTTCACTTTGGGATCCCACATTCTATCATATCAGATCACGACAATAGGTTCCTCAGCACATTTTGGTCCAGCCTCTGGTCAATGTTGGACACCAAGCTCACAATTTCCACAACTTTCCATCCCCAAACAGATGGCCAGACAGAGGTCGTCAACAGGATTATTGTACACATTCTATGCATGTACAATTCAAAGCATCCACGCACATCGGATGAGAGCCTCCCCTATGTACAACACAGTTATAATTGGGCTCTCCATAGCTCAATTGGCCATAGCCCCTTTCAAGTGGGCTTAGGATTCCATCCACTATGTCCCATTAATGTAGCCATGGCATTTGTGGCTACTCCGGCTGATTTGGCTCATGTCCAGCCTGAAGCTGACAAAGCGAACAACTTCATAGTGCACATTCAAAACATCCACCAATAGGTTCATGGCATATTGGATAGAGCCAATGCTAAGTACAAGCGACAACATGATCAACATCAGGTGCCACACAACTTCTAGGTGGGAAAAAAAGTGTGGCTACATTTGTAGAAGGAGCGCCTCACTGGAACCCACCGCAAGCTTTGCCTACTTCCATATGGGTCATACACCATCACTAAGGTTTTAGGGAACAATGCCTTCGAGCTCAGTATTCCACCATTCCTTGGTCTGCACCGAGTATTCAATGTAGACCGCCTTCGTCCCTACTTCCCACCTCTACTAGACACCTCTGACATTATAGAAGTACTCTCACCAAAAGCGTTAAACCCATACTACATGTAACAGGCCACCACAGATTGTATCATGGACATGCAAATCAAGAACACTTGCCAACGGAAGATCCAATTATATCGGGTTGTCAAAGATGGTGTTTTTTGGGAATCATTTTGTTCAGAAAATATGATTCCATCCGGAATTGATATTCATAGCAACAGTTGTAGTCCTCGGATATATCTTTCTAACGATCTGTCATACGCATCAAACGGAGATCTATGCTGAAGTTACATCCCCAAGAATTTGAAACACCAATTTTCCCAAACGGGGCCCATAGCTTTGGCGCTTCATCTCCTAGGGTTAGGTTTTTGGATGTTTAGAGTTCTCCATTGTTTCTCAATAATAAATAGGCCCTCGAGCCTCATTATAACACCATTCAGAGGTCTATATCCACCACATATCTTCTCAAATATTCGCTACCAACACCCTAGCTAGTTTATTTCCATTATGTCTGTAAGCAAATTTCAGTTCTTTGATATTAATGGAATGAAGTGTTATTTACACTACATATTTGTATTTATGGTTATATGTGTATTCTCTTATGTTCTTGCATAAATTTGGATCAGTGGTATCAAAGCAGTCTACTTTTTCTCAATCCTTCTTTGCATGTCCCCAACAAAGTCAGGGTATAAGGAGTTAGTGCTCGATCTGGTGGAACCTTTGCAAGATCAGCCTCACAAAACCCGGCGGACGCCCATGGGGGACAAAAAGAAAGATGATGGAATAGGATATCCTATCAAAATATTGCTTGAGGAGGCCCTTGAAAAATAAAGGAACAGGATGATGGATAACTTTGCCCAGATCCTTCAACAACTACCCATCGGCGGCGCATCTGCATCCAACAGCCACTCTAGAGGTGTGATTCCCTTTAAGGTACAAGTAAACTTTGGCATTCCCATATTTGAGGGTCAAATATATTTAGATGTCGTAGAAAGATGGTTGAATCTATTAGAAGGATATTTCTCAGTTCATGACTTTTCCAACCAGGAGAAGATTATTTTTTCACTCCTCAAAGCTACCCCCCATGTCAAGGACTGGTGGGAAACCTACTGTGAGGAAAAGGATGAGACAGAACCCTCTCCATTCTCAGTGGTACCCACTTGAAATTCTTTCTGGGATGCCATCAAGGAACAATACTATCCCGTGGGGAGCTATGAGGACAAGTACATACAATGGACCACAATGCGGCAACAAAGGGATCAAGGTGTGCATGAGCTGACGAATCTATTCCATACCCTGCGCACAAAGGTGGGTATAAAAGATTCAGAGAAAAATTTGGTGCTAAAGTATCATGGTTGTTTTCACAGATAAATTCAGGAGGAAATGGAGTTCCTCAACATCTCCTCACTTGGTACGGAATACAGGTATGCTGCCAAGATTGAGCAGAAATTCAAATAGAAGAAGCGAGACTTTGAATCTGCGAATCAAAAGCAAGGGAAAGGTGACCCCAAACCGCAAACCAAAGTACAAAAGCCAAGGCATGGCGGCCCAAGAAAACCTGCCAAAGCCACAAGAAAAGAACAACACTGTGAAGCCAAAGAAGGACATGGGAAAGTGGTGTGAGCTCCATAAGAGCTCCACTTACAACACAAGTGAGTGTCGGGCCAAGCAGTTGCTGGTGGCCGAGATGAGGGCTTCTAAATCAGATGCATGCTCCGACTCTGAATCAGAGCTTGACAACGGGAATGACAAAGGGAAGGATATTATTGATGTGGAGCCCAACGCCACTGTTTCCACTAGGAATATCAAGAAGGAGGAACCAGAAGATCCAGAGGAGGCAGAGTGTCACTTCCACTCCTAGATGTGGGTAAAGGGTTCCCCGCTACAGTTCATAGTCGACAATGGGAGCCAAAAGAACCTCATTTCAGTAGATGTCGTGAAGTGGTTGGGCTTGCTGACCACAGCGCACCCACAACCATACACTAACGGGTGGCTTCACCAAGGACGGGATCTCTGCATCAGCCAGTAGTGTCACCTTCCCTATAAGATCAAGCCCTTCACGAATGAGGTATTGTTTGAGATTGCTCCTATTGATGTTTCTGATGTATTATTAGGCCTCACGATGTTTTTGTATGAGTCTTGGCCTCACGCTGTTATTGTTACTTTGGGAAATAAGTTGTACAGGATACCAGAGGTACCACCGCCTCCCACTATCTCTTTGGTTACTACAAAACAATGCAGTAAGCTCATTTCCAAAACCAAGAAATTTCTTTTCGTGATGATCCGCCCCAAGGGAAAGAAGAAGATTATGGCCATGAAATTTAGACGCTCCTCTACATGACAAAAACAGATGAAGAAGGTTGTGGAGGAGTACAGGGACATCTTCACCTCACCCACAGGGGTGCCTCTACACTGTCAGGTCAAGCACCCCATTGACCTGACCCCAGGTGCACTGCTACCCAATGGACCGATCTATAGGCACTTTTTTTCTGGAGAATGATGAAATCAAGAGGTAGATTCAGAAGCTGCTGTAGAAAGGTAACATCCGACCAAGTTCATCGCCCTATGGGAGCCTGATCGTGTTGGTACAGAAGAAGGATGGGACTTGGAGACTCTGTATTGACTATCGAGCGCTGAACAAGATCACTGTCTAGAATAGGTACCTGATCCCACGGATTGATGACCTTCTGGACCAATTCAAAGGGGAAAAATATTTCAGCAAGATTGACTTGAAGTCTCGGTATCAGCAGGTACCAATCGAACCCTCTGATGTGTGGAAGACTGCCTTCAAATCCAAGGAGGGCCTTTTCAAATGGCTCGTCATGCCTTTCGGGTTGACGAATCCTCCAGCATCCTTCATGAGGTTGATGGATGACATCTTACATCCATTCACCAACTCATTTGTAGTGGTGTACTTGGATGACATTCTAATCTTCATCCAAACTTAGGAAGAGCACCTCCACCACATCCGAGAAGTCCTACAAACACTACGACAACACAAGTTGTGTGAAAATTTAGATAAATTCACTTTTGGCATGACCAAGGTTCAATATCTGAGATACATTATTGATGAAAGGGGGGTGCATGTGGATCCAACCAAGATCCAATTCATTCAGGATTGGCCAACCCAACCATTATAAAAGAGCTTCGTAGCTTTCTGGGTCTTGCTAATTTCTACCCCAGGTTCATGTTGGGATTCTCTCATATCACTTGGCCCTTGAGTCAAGTCACCAAGGGAGGATCGAAAGCAAAATTCTATTGGTCAGAGTCTCAATAGAAGGCATTTGTAGAATTGAAACATCGCCTTTCTTCTGCCCCAGTGCTCACACTACCAGACTTGCAACAACCATTTGAGATCAAGACAGATGCCTCTGACTATGATGTTGGGGCAGGTCTTACTCAATAGGGGCATCTATTTTCATATCATAGTGAGACATTGTTTGACATAGTTCGAAAGTATCCCACTTATGACAAAGAAATGTATTCCATTGTGCACGTTTTTCGAAAATGGAAGCATTACATTTTGGGGAAGGAAAAAATCATCCACACATACCACCGACCCCTGCAGTTCATTTAGACACAAGGGAAGTTGTAGAACAATCACCATTAGAAGTGGTCCACATATCTACAAAAATTTCTTATGAACATCAAGTACAAGAAGGGTAGCATCAATAATGTTGCTGACTACCTCAGCCGACCACTGATCGTGGCCATAACCACAGTTCTCAAATCTTGTGGGCACGAGACTTATGATTGGTCGCTTCTCTACAAGAGCGATCCAGAATTCGGCCACACATACAAGGCACCCTTGGGGGGTACGCAAGTTCCAAATTTTCACCTCCAAGATGCAATATTATGTCACCTGGGACACATTTGTGTTCCTTCAAGCAAGCGTGCCAGGATGATATGGGAAGCGCACTATAGTCAATTCATTGAGCATTTTTTGGTCGAGAAAATAGTGGCAGTACTGCAGAAGTATTTCTATTGGCCAAACCTTCGACAGGATTTTGGGAAGTTCATCAGATCCTGCACTTCTTGCGCCACTTCCAAACCGACCATCAAGATGCAAGGGCTCTATATTCTGCTACCTACCCCTATTCGACATTGGGAATCCACCTCCATGGATTACATGTCAGGCCTTCCTTCTAGTAAGCATGGAAATGACTGTGTTTTCATGGTCATTGACAGATTCTCGAAGATGGCCATTATGGCAGCGTGTAAGAAGAATATCACAGCAGAAGCTATTGCTAAAATCTTCTTTGAATGAGTGTGGGTTAACTTTGGGATCCCACAGTCTATCATATCATATCGTGACAGTAGGTTCCTCAACACATTTTGGTCCAGCCTCTGGTCAATGTTGGACACCAAGCTCACCAAGTCCATAGCTTTCCATCCCCAAACTGATGGCCAGACAGAGGTCGTCAACAGGATTATTGCACACATTCTACGCATGTACAATTCAAATCATCCATGCACATGGAATGAGATCCTCCCCTATGTACAACACAGTTATAACCAGGCTATCCACAGCTCAACTGGCCACAACCCCTTTCAAGTGGGCTTGGGATTCCAACCACTATGTCCCATTGATGTAGCCATACCATTTTCTGCTACTCTGGCCGATTTGTCTCATGCCCATTTTGAAGCTGACAAAGCGAAAAAATTCATCGACCGCATTCATAACATCCACCAATAGGTTCGTGACATATTGGATAGATCCAAAGATAAGTACAAGCAACAAAAAGATCAACATCGGGTGCCACACAGCTTCCAGTTGGGCAACAAAGTGTGGCTACATTTGCAAAAGGAGCGCCTTAGTGGACCCAACTGCAAGCTTCGCCCACTCCAATATGGGTCGTACACCGTAACTAAGGTTGTAGGGTACAATGCCTTCGAGCTCAGTATTCCACCATTCCTTGGTCTGCACCCAATATTCAATTTAGACCACCTTCGTCCCCACTTCCCACCTGTATTGGACACCTCTGACATTGCAGAAGAACTCACACCAAAATATTTAAACCCAGACTTCATGGAATAGGCCACCACAGATTGTATCATGGACATGCAAATCAAGAATACTCACCAACGGAAGATCCAACTGTATCAGGTTATCAAACCTGTCGTTTTTTGGGCATCATTTTGTCCGGCGAATATTATTCTGCTCCAGAATTGATATTCACAGCAACATTTTTAGTCCTCGGATAGATCTTTCTAACGATGTATCATACGCGTCAAACAGATATCGTATGCTGAAGTTACGTCCCCGGTAAGTTGAAACACCAATTTTCCCAAATGGGGCCAATAGCTTTGGCGCTTCATCTCCTAGGGTTAGGTTTTTGGACATTTAGAGTTCTCCATTGTTTCTCAATAATAACTAGGCCCTCGAGCCTCATTGTAACATAGTTCAGAGGTCTGTATCCACCACATCTCTTTTTCAGAGATTTGCTACCAGCACCCTAGCTAGTTTATTTCCATTATGTCTGTAAGCAAATTTCAGTTCTTTGATATTAATGAAATGAAGTGTTATTTCGGCTGCATCTTTGTATTTATGGTTATATGTGTATTCTATTTCCTTCCTGCATAAATCCGTATCAGTGGTATCAGAGTGGTCTACTTTTTCTCGATCCTTCTTTGCATGTCCCCAACAAGCTCGGTGTATAACAAGTTAGGGCTCGACCTGGTGGAACCTTTGCAAGATCAGCCTCGCAAGCCCCAACGTACACCAATGGGGGATGAAAAGAAATATGAGGGATTAGGAAACCCTTTCAAAATATTGCTCGAGGAGGCCCTCAAAAACAAAGGAATTGGATGATGGATAACTTTGCCCAAATCCTTCAACAACTGCCCACCGGCGGCGCATCTGCATCTAGCAGCCACTCTGGAGGCGCGACTCCATTTAAGGTACAAGTAAACTTTGACATTCATATATTTGAGCGTTAAATAGATGTTGATGCCATAGATAGATGGTTGAAACTATTAGAAGGATATTTCTCGGTTCATGACTTTTCTGACCGGGAGAAGATTATTTTTTCACTCCTCAAAGCTATCCCCCATGTCAAGGACTGGTGGGAAACCTACTGTGAGAAAAAGAATGGGATGGAACCCTCTCTATTCTCAGCTGTACCCACTTGGAATTCTTTTCGAGATGCCATCAAGGAAAAATATTTTCCCATGGGGAGCTATGAGGACAAGTACATACAATGGACCACGCTGCGGCAACAAAGGGATCAAGATGTGCATGAGATGACGAAGCTATTCCATACACTGTGCAAAAGGTTGGGTATCAAAGACTCAGAGAAAAATTTGGTGCTAAAGTATCATGGTTGTTTGCATAGATACATTCAGGAAAAAATGGATTTCCTCGACATCTCCTCACTTGGTATGGCATATTGGTATGCTACCAAGATTGAGCAGAAATTCAAACAGAATAAGTGAGACTTTGGATCTACGAATCAAAAGCAAGGGAAAGGTGCCCCCAAACCACAAACCAAAGGAAAAAGCTAAGGCATGGCGACCCAAGACAACCTACCAAAGCCATAAGCAAAGAACAACACTGTGAAGCCAAAGAAGGACATGGGAAAGTGGTGTGAGTTCCATAAGAGCTCCACTCACAACACAAGTGAGTGTCGGGCCAAGCAGTCGCTGGTGGCCGAGATGAGGGCTTCTGAATTAGATGCATGCTCTGACACAGAATCACAACCTAACAAGGGGAATGACAAAGGGAAGCAGATTATTGATGCAGATCCTAATTCCACTATTGCCACTATGAAGATCTAGAAGGAGGAACCAGAAGATCCAGAGGAGGCAGAGTGTCTCTTCCACTCCTAGATGTGGGTAAAGGGTTCCCCGCTACAGTTCATTGTCAAAAATGCGACCCAAAATAACCTCATTTCAATATATTTCATGAAGCGGTTGGGATTTCTGACCACAGCGCACCCATGACCATGCACCATCGGGTGCCTTCACCAAGGACGAGATCTTCACGTCAGCCAGCAGTGTCGCCTTCCCTATAGCATCAAGCCCTTCACAGATGAGGTATTTTGTGACATTGCTCCTATTGATGTTTCTGATGTATTATTAGGCCAACCATACTTTTGGAAGCAACATGATGTGTATGAGTATCAGCCTCACGCTATTATTGTTACTTTGGGAAATAAGTTGTACAGGATAACAAAGGTACCACCGCCTCCCACTATCTCTTTGGTTACTGTAAAAGAATGCAGTAAGCTCATTTCCAAAACCAGGAAATTTTTTTTCGTGATGATCCGCCCCTAGGGCAAGAAGAATATTATGGCCACGACCTTTAGACATGGCTCCTCTGCACAAAAAAAATAAATGGACAAGGTTTTGGAGGAGTATAGGGACATCTTCACCTCACCCACAGGGCTGCCTCTACACTGTCAGGTCAAGCACCCCATTGACCTGACCCCAAGTGCGCCGATACCCAATGGACCGATCTATAGGTGCTCTATTCTATAGAATGATGAAATCAAGACATAGATTTAGGAGCTGCTTCAGAAAGGTCACATCTGCCAAGTTCATCGCCCTGTAGGAGCTCGATCATGTTGGTATAGAAGAAGGATGGGACTTGGAGACTCTGTATTGACTATCAGGCGTTGAACAAGATCATTGTCCAGAATAGGTACCCAATCCCATGGATTGATGACCTTTTGGACCAACCCAAACGGGAAAAATATTTCAGCAAGATCAACTTGAAGTCTGGGTATCACCAGGTACCAATCGAACCCTCTGATGTGTGGAAGACTGCCTTCAAAGCCAAGGAGGGCCTTTTTGAATGGCTTGTCATGCCTTTCGGGTTGACAAATGCTCCCGCAACCTTCATGAGGTTGATGGATGACATCTTGCATCCATTCACCAACTCATTTGTAGTGGTGTACTTGGATGACATTCTGATCTTCAGCTAGACTTGGGAAGAGCACCTCCACCACATCCGAGAAGTCCTCCAAACACTACGGCAGCACAAGTTGTGTGCCAATTTGGAGAAATCCACTTTTGGCATGACCCAGGTTCAATATCTGGGATACATTATTGATGAAAGGAGGTGCATGTGGATCCAGCCAAGATCCAAGTCGTTCAGGATTTTCCAGCCCCAACCACTCTAACAGAGCTTCGAAGTATTTTGGGCCTTGCTAATTTCTACCGCAGGTTCGTGTTGGGATTCTCTCATATCACTTGGCCCTTAATTCAAGTCACCAAGGGAGGAGTAAAAGAAAAATTATTTTGGTCAGAATCTCAACAGAAGGCGTTTGTAGAATTTAAACATCGCGTCTATTATTCCCTAGTGCTCACATTACCAGACTTGCAACAACCATTTGAGATCAAGACAGATGCCTCTGACTATGCTATTGGGAAAGTTTTTACTCAACAGTGGCATCCAGTGGCATATCATAGTGACACATTGTTTAACACAATTCGCAAGTATCCCACTTATGACAAAGAAATGTATTCCATTGTGCAGGCTTGGCGACAATGGAAGCATTACATTTTGGGGAAGGAAAAAATCATCCACACAGACAATCGATCCCTATATTTCATACAGACACAAGGGAAGTTGCAGAATGATCACCATCAGAAGTGGTCCACATATCTACAACAATTTCATTTGAACATCAAGTACAGGAAGCGTAGCACTAATAATGCTTCTGACTGCCTCAGCCGACCACCGATCGTGACCATAACCACAGTTCTCAAATATTCTAGGCACGAGACTCCTGATTGGCCACTTCTCTACAAGAGCGATCCAGAATTTAGCCACACATACAAGGCACTCTTGGGGGGTACACAAGTTCCAAATTTTCTCCTCCAAGATGCACTGTTATGTCACCTGGGACACATTTTTGTTCCTTCAAGAAAGTTTTCCAAGATGATTTGGGAAGCGCACTACAGTCGAGTCCCTGGGCATTTTGGGGTCGAGAAAACAGTGGCAGTACTGCAGAAGTATTTCTATTGGCCGAACCTTTGACAAGATGTTGGGAAGTACATCAGATCCTGCACTGCTTGTGCCATTGCCAAACTGAACATCAAGAAGTAAGGGCTCTATACTCCGCTACCTACCCCTAGTCGACCTTGTGAATCCATCTCCATGGATTACATGTCAGACCTTCCTTATACTAAGCATGGAAATGACTATGTTTTCGTAGTCATCGACAGATTCTAGAAGATGGCCATCATGGCGGTCTGCAAGAAGAATATCACAAAAAAAGCCACTGATAAACTCTTCTTTGAATGAGTGTGGGTTCACTTTCGGATCCCACAGTCTATCATATCAGATCGCGATAGAATGTTCCTCGGCACATTTTGGTCTAGCCTCTGGTCAATGTTGGACACCAAGCTCACCAAGTCCATAGCTTTCCATCCCCAAACTGATGGCATGACAGAGGTCATCAACAGGATGATTGTACACATTCTACACATGTACAATTCAAATCATCCATGCACATGGGATGAGAGCCTCCCCTATGTACAACACAGTTATAACCGAGATCTCCGCAGCTCAACCGGCCACAGCCCCTTTTAGCTGGGATTGGTATTCCAACCATTATGTCCCACTGACATAGCCATGCCATTTGAGGCTACTCTGGCTGATTCAGCTCATGTCCATTCTGAAGTTGATAAAGCAAACAACTTCATTGAGTGCATTCAGCACATCCACCAACAGGCTCATGACATATTGGATAGAGCCAATTCTAAGTACAAGCAACGATATGATCAACATCGGGTGCCACACAACTTCCAGGTAGGAGACAAAGTGTGGCTACATTTGTAGAAGGAACACCTCACTGGACCCCAATGCAAGCTTCACCCGCTCTGATATGGACCATACACCATCACTAAGGTTGTAGCGAACAATGCCTTCGAGCTTAGTATTCCACCATTCCTTGATCTTCACCTAGAATTAAATGTAGACCGCCTTCGTCCCTACTTCCCACCTCTACTCGACACCCTTGACATTGTAGAAGAAGTCACACCAAAATATTTAAACCTAGACAGCATGGAACAGGCCACCACAGATTGTATCATGGACATGCAAATCAAGAACACTCGCCAACGAAAGATCCAACTGTATCGGGTTGTCAAAGCTGGCATTTTTTTGGCATCATTTTATCCGACGAATATGATTCCATTCCAGAATTGATATTCACATCAATATATGTAGTCCTCGGATAGGTCTTTCTAACGATGTATCATATGCGTCAAACGGAGATTGTATGCTGAAGTTACGTCCCTGGGAATTTGAAACACCAATTTACCTAAACGAGGCCCATAGTTTTAGTGCTTCATCTCCTAGGGTTAGTTTTTTGGATGTTTAGAGTTCTCCATTGTTTCTCAATAATAAATAGGCCCTCGAGCCTCATTGTAACACAATTTATAGGTTTGTATCTGCCACATATCTTCTCAGAGATTCACTACCAGCACCCTAGCTAGTTTATTTCCATTCTTTTTGTAAGCGAATTTCAGCTCTTTAATATTAATGAAATGAAGTGTTATTTCCACTGCATCTTTGTATTTATGGTTATATGTGTATTCTATTGCATTCCTGCATAAATCTAGATCAAGGATCCAACCCTAGAGAAATAAGAAATGAATTTTATGATATCTTATGTCGGGCCAGGAGTAACTCCATGAATCTAATTGATTTTTCATTAATATAGAACATTGATATATACATGAAGAGGGAGACTCTTGGTTTCTTATCCAAATTTCTTGTCGACGTCCAATTCCATTTATTTTACTATTTACATGGATTTACTTAATCCCAAATATTAGGTATCAACATCCCTGCCCCCCTCCCCCCCCCCCCCCCACCCCTTTAATCTGAAGGGATGTTGGTGAGTGAAAGCATCATTATGAACCTTTCTAACTTTTCCCTTCCAAGTGATTTTGTGAAGATGTCAGTAATCTACTTATTTTTGGAAGAATGTCATTGGTGGATTGTTTTTTCCTCAACATGATGTCAAATCAAATGGTATTTTTTAGCAATGTGCTTCATTCGATCATGGAACTTTGGGTTCTTGGAAAAATTTATTGCAGAAGTGTTTTTAATCAAAAGAGGAGTTGAATGAACTTGTTTCTCCTAGAAGTCGTCTAGGATTTTTGTGAGACACATAATTTCCTTCATTTCTTCAGTTTCTACCACATATTCTACCTCAATTGTAAAATCTTTTGAAAATTATTTTTTGTGTGACCTCCAGGATACATCCCTTGATCCAAGACTCATAACATAATGGAATTTCACATTGGATTGGAAAGATAGCTTCGAGACCATACACCAATTTAAAGGGGGTAAATCTTGTTGCATTTCTCACCGAGGTTCGATATGCCCATAAAGTCGAGTACAGGATTAAATGCCAATTCCATTTATGAACTCCTATCATTCGTTGAAGCATTCGCTTGAGGATCTTGTTAATGGCTTCAACTTTTCCATTGGATTTTGGATAATAAGGAGTAGAACTATCATGTGGCAGTCCTAATTTGACAGCCAACTCATTCATCATGTGATTGTAAGAATGCTTACCATGATCTATAACTATAGCTTGTGGTACACCAAACCGTAAGATGACATGATTGAAAAAAAATGATGTAGTTGTTTCGTGTGTATTATTGAATGTAGGCATCACTTCGACCCACTTAGTAAAGTAGTCGACTGTGACAATAATATAACCATGCCCCCCAACTGAACAAGTGTTGCAGGTCATGAATTCAATGCCCCATTTTACAAATGGTCCCACAGTGATGACAAGATGCATTGGTGTTGGAAGCATGTGGGTTTTACAATCAAATATATAGCACGCATGACAACTTCTGACCACGAGGATGCACTCACGAAATATGGTTGTCGAAAAGTAACCAACGCGGAGAATCTTCTGCACAGTATCATTTCTAGACAAGTGTCCACCATAAGCCCCAGCATGACAATCATTTACAAATTTCTCAGCCTCCTCATGATTGAGGCACCTCCTTAAAATCATATTGACACCACGACGATAAAGTGTATCATTGACGACTAGATAACCTTTGGCTTGGTATCGAATACGTCGTTGTTGTGAGCGAGAGTTATTGGGCCGGAAAGTCTGGGTTTGGAGATAAATGATAAAATCCCCATACCAAGGGTCATATGACCCAACCTGAAATAGAGACTCATGTGGATTTGACGGTTCCAATTTAGTTTAAGTACTTTCAGAGGGAAGGTCACAGAGAAGCTCAGCCAAAAATAAAGACTTCTTTGACTTGGATTTGATGAATTCCAAATCAAATTCATGCAAAATGATGATCCATTTTGAATAATCCCCCCCAAGCAATTGACGTGACAAAATTTATGTCATAGGGTGAAAGATATAATGGTGAAATCTTTGGACATCTTGAATGGACACCAAGGCAAGTTTTTCGATGAATGAATAATTAACTTCCGTATCATTGAGATTACGAATAAATAATATATCAGATGTTCTATCCCATATTCTTCTTGGACCAAAACCATAGCAATGGTTGTATCTGCTATGGTGATATATAGGAAATAATCACTCTGATAATTAAGGGGATACATTAATGACGCTTGGATCAAGTTATCTTTAAGAGCATATAAAGAAGCTTGCACAACCTTATCCCAATGGAAGGGAATATCCTTTTTCAAGAGATGAGTAAATCCTTTAGCCATTTCAGCATAGTTGGGTACGAACTTCCTTAGGAAGTTAGAATTTCCTTGAAGTTTCTATAACTGAAGTAGGTTTGATGGCGCACGCAAATCAAGAATGGCCTTGACCTTCAGTGGATCGATTTTAATTCCATATTTTGATATGATGAATCTAATAAAACAACCAGAACCAATAGAAAACACACATTTGTGTGGATTGAGACATATTTTATAGTGTCGGCAGCGTACAAATATAGCTCTCAAATGTGTCAAGTGATCAGTCTTTTTTCGTGAATGCGCGGGTAAATCGTCTAGATATGGTTGAACAATGTGCTTGATGTCATTGAAAGCATAATCCATTTCTCTCTGAAATGTTGCCCCAGTGTTATTTAAAACAAATGGGAGTTTACAATAAGTGAATGTGCCCGAGGGATAGATGAATCTTGTCTTATATTGGTCCTCTGGGAGGATATTGATTTGATTGTAGCTCGAGAATCCATCAATGAATGAAAATATTTTGCACGTAGCACATTCATCAAATATTTTGATCGATAAAGGGAGTAGGATAGTTTTCCTTTGGAAAATTAAGATTGACATCCTGATAATCGATGCACACAGTGATTACCCCTTATTTCTTCATGATAGGAAAAATTTTCGAAACCCAATCAGTATGTGGAATATGGTAAATGAAACCAACACACAAAATTTTTTCAACTTTTTCTTTAATGACAACATCATTCTTTAAATGAACATGACGAAGGTGTTCACGTACCAGTCTGACATCAGGCTACATTTTAATTGTGTGTTCAACAATACTAGTATCTATGCCTAGAATTTCCTCATAATACCAAGCAAATATATCTCAAAATTTACGAAAAAGAGAGTGATAAGTTTCAAGTTCGGATGGATAACAAGACACACCGACATGAATGTTCTCTATAATGTCGGGCTCGGTCGAAATATTGATAGAAATGGTTTCTTCAATATTTGATAAATTTCGCTCGAATTCGATGGCATTAACTGGAATAGAATTCGAAAAGAAAGTATTGATCGAAGGGTGATATAGTGCAATAATATTATCTTCTTCGTAATCCTAAAGATGGTAACGATGATGATGATATTCCCATGGTTCTCCTTCTAGCATCATGGATTTCACAATGCTCTAATCAGTCAAGAAAGTAGATGAAAGAGGATCAGATGGAGTAGCAAAATCTAATCAACGATTAACCCAAACGATCAGCGATGATGAATCATGATGCGTCGCCCAAGCCATGTAGATTGATTGCTATGACATCTCAATTGGGCTTGGCGAAATAAATTCATCCATCGTAACAACTTCAGAATCATTGGTAATCTTCCTTAAGTCAAATGAAGTGGAAGATATCATGCAGTAGGTCTCTATTCTTGCAATTTCCGTTGACGTTGCAAGCGGCGGTAATGAAAAGGTGTCCATTATGGAAGAATCCTTTAAGAGCCCTACACCAATGTTTTGAAGTGCTAGCTGGGGTGTGTGAGATAACTGAAATTTTCTAGATACCTGGGAACTAGAGGAAAAGGAGAGTTGATTGATGACCGTGATAATACCTTTATGAGGGAAGAGGATCACTCTAAAGTAAGTAGAGACGATTGTAGTTATAACATATACCCATGGCCTTTCGAGTAAAATTTTGTAGTCAAGGGGTCCGTCAACAGCCTCAACTTCAACAGTTACTATTTCCCCCTCTAGTTCGATATGCAGGTTATTGATGATACCGCAAATCTTATATGTACGACCATCAAAATATTTCAATGTCGTAGGCGATTGAGATAAGCAAGGAGAACCAAGTGACTTCTAGCATTTTAGAGACATAATGCAATTATATTCTCCCTCATCAATAATATGCGATGACAGAGGTGATTGAGAACATTTACTTGGAAGGAGAGTGTTAATTTTTCTGGTAATTCTCGCACATAGCCCGTATGATTAAAGACTACAAGATTGGAATCTGTCGGGTCGATTCCACCAATTGCCGACAACAAAGTCTCTTCTTTTGGAGGGAAAATTTTGAAGTACCTCAAGTTTCGACATAACTGAAGGTGACTGAGCTAAATCTTCAACTATATTATAATTTTGAGTTGTTCGGGCTCAAGGATTGAATGTCAATTTGTCGACGACTCCCTTCGATGGCTTTATTGTTAACTCTGGAATAACAGTTGGCGGAATTGATTCAGTAGATGAATTCATGGTCGAGGTATTAGGTTGATCATTAGCCTAACTACTGTAATATTTATTTCACGTAGAGACCAAAACATCAGTTTTTAGCTTTGTGATAGATAGCATAATCACTTGGGAACTAGAAGCTGGATCCGTAGCAACCATGTTTGTGTCTAGATTCAGAAAAGGATTTGTCACCACAATAGATGCAGTCAAGGTCTTAAGAAAATTCGATGTGGTGAGGATAGTCTTGAACAAATTGCTCCTCATTACATATCAAGCAAGGGTAATGAGGTTTCTGATTTTTCCCAGATTGTTGATCAGATGATCGTTCCTACGAGGTTGAATTTTACTTTTTCTTCTCTTTCTCAATTTTCTTGCTTCCAAGTTGCTTTTACCTTTTTCCTTTGTCAGATGACATGGCATGAATTTCGAAATAAGGTGTAGGATTAGATGCAGTAGAATTGTGATTTTTTGCAGAACTAATTATACCATCGTCGGCATGAGATTCCTTACCAGATGGAGGAGGAACAGTAAAATTTGATCGCAGAGTACTTGGAATTTTCTCATAGAGCATCCCAAACTAATTATAAATCAAATATAAGTACTGGGCATGAGCAATGACCTGCACTTCAGTGATGACACCACCTTTAGCTACATCCTCGGTGATAGATGGTTGCAAGGACTTAATAAACCACTGAGCGAGGATATGATCAGGAACAAATGTTTTGACCATTATATGATGATGACACCACTCATTAATATGATTAGAAATGTGAGTAACAGTTTTCTATTTAAAATTAGTCAAAAGTTCCATTCTAGTTTCATATCATATGGGTAACTGGAAATGGGTTAAAAAGGTAGTGGCTGAGGCAGTGAAATTATTACATGAATCTCGTGGTAGTTTGATGTACCACTTCGAGGCTGGACCAGTGAGCATAAGCTAGAAAAGACGTAGTTGAACAGAGTCATAATTTAAGGAGTTGGATGAGCACCACAAATGATAAGCCATATTATGTGTTGACGGGTCTTCTCCAAGGTTTCCATTGAATTTAGGAATGTCGAAGTATAATTTATGTGGTATCACCAGCCACCAAGGAGAATAGCTGATGGGGTCATTGGTAAGCCAGTTTAAATCATGTAATTATACAGTTGCGACAGCGGGAAACTATCGATTCAAGTCAGGTTGAGCATAACTAGGATATGATGGAATTGCTTGGGAAACAAGCCTTTTAGCACCAGCATAAGGAATTTGGTGCTAGTAACCGAGATAGGGTTTTTTTTTATGACCAAATGCTTGAGGATTATATTGACCAAGACCTAGGTAAGATGTTAGTTGTTGGAATTTTTGTTGTGGCATTTGCAGTTGTGGCTACCAAGGAGACTTCCTGTTGGAACAGGGTCTCCTACAAGCTGCGAAACTGGTCCATTTTGAATAATTTTGATTAGATTTATTCTAGCGCAGGGGTTTTTGGGTGGGTCAAAGCCCCAAAAGCATTGTAATAGGTAAAAGGGTAAACCAGGGGTCTGAAAACCACGGTTTGCGGATCATAGGAAAGTCTAGGCTAGATTGTTATAAATAGAGGAACATTTTGTATTGTAAGGGACAAGAAATGATGATTTATTGATGCGAATTGTGGTTTAAGCTATCTGTTTGGGTTTTTGGTGAAAGGACTCCTGTTGGATGTGTGCACGGAGATCCAAGTCCAGGTGTGTGCAGACCCTAATTTTGTGTGCGTAGGTTGGGAAGGGAATTGTAAGTAGGAATTGATCAATGAATGAATAAGAAAGGTTGATGGAGAACTAAATCTGTGAGTACACTTTATTTGAATCATTGGTAATTACTGCACTGTGCATTTTTTGTCTTTAAGTTGTGAAGATCTGTGTAAGTGTGTTTCTGTATCTGGATCTATTTTGTTCTATTTATGTAATGTTGTGCTACTGTCATAAAATCATATACTTATAGATCTAGTGCATGTAGATGCGAATAGAGACCTAATTGTCCCTACGTAGAACAAGGTAATCTGGGAATAAAAGGGCCTAGCGCAAATATGCTTGCCTTACCTATCCTTTCTCAAGGTGCGGAAACTTGGTTCCAGCACCCACCCATACTACTTCAGGTGAGACTTTGAACTGCACAAGCGAGTCACTACCGAAAGGGCTAGTAGTATAAGGGTTTGTTGGCAAACCTTGCACACTGAACCTGGGTCAGGACCCGTTGAGCCAACAAATGGTTCCGGTGCCAAGACCTGGAGGATCTTGAGAAATGGATCGGGTAATGACAAGAGAATATTGGAAGCCTGAAAGAAAGGAAATTGAAGACTAGTTCGAAAAGAAGATCCAAGAATTTGCGGTGAAAGAAAATCACAACAAAAAGTTAATAGTGGAAAGGTGGAAAAATAGGTACACTCTTACAGATAGCTATGAAATATTCTTTGTGAAATTTGTGATTGAGCTTCAAGAGTGGCTAGCCAGACTCGTAGAATTCTAGAAGTGCTGGAAGGATGAGGGAGTCACTCAGTGGACCCCAGAGCTGATTCGGCAGCTGGAGAGGACTGATAATACTACCACTCGGACGATCGATCACTAGGTGGATAGTGTGCTAGGAATATTTGTTACAGAATTTTCCATTGATCAGTTTGTCTCATTCTATGAGGCCGAACAACAATTATTTAAAGGGTTCCGGGGAAAATTTTTGAGGACATTAATGTTATGAATTAAGATATTAATGTGTGAAAAGAGCATTATGTGTAGTCATACCGACTGAATGACACCAGATCTAGACGGAAGTGCGACGCATAGTGGTAAATACTATCAGACCAACCTTGATGGAGGGAGATCCACCTATAATCCGTTGTAAGAACCAGCTGCGTAGGATACCCCAGCTACACCGCTACAGCACAAAGGTAAGAACTCTCCCATACCAACAACCCCACCGAGCAATGATATGGCTGCGCACATGACATTACCTACCTTCAAGGGGGTAGGAGATGAAGATATGGACTGATTTTGGTTTGTTGCAGACTCTGTATGGCCTACGCAGAATGTGGCAACCGATACAGTGAAGAGGGCGTAGTTGTCCCTCGCATTCGAGGAGAGAACACTGGATTGGTATATGAGATACATTTCCCAGAATGGGAGTGCATTTATTCAAGATATCAAAGACACTCTGAAACAACAGTTTTTCAAGCCAAAATATTACCCTCAGATGGTAGCGGAATTAAAGGAATTCAAACAAGATGCGTCTGAGTCAGTGTGGGAGGTTGATCAACGATTGAAGAGAGAAATTAGGGAAGGATGATTCGAGTATGACGATAAGCAACATACAAAATGGTTCATCACTATGTTGTTACCTCACCTGCGTATTTCAATGAGTCACCAAACCTTTGAATCGCAGGAAAAAGCTTTGGAAGTCACTGTGAAACTAGAGGCTACACCCAAAGGGATACGTCAGTAGGGGTACAAAAAATTCGGGAATAGCTTGGAGCTATGCATATGGAAATACAGAACCTGCAAAGGGAGCAAGGAAACGATGGTCGTGTAGATATATGGTGCATACGATTTCGGGTATCTGGCCACACGAAGGATCAGTGTCCTCCACTGGCAGATTACATGCAGGTAGGAGGACCTAGTCCGGTATGCCAAGGAGCTAGTGGGGAACCCATCCTATCATGACCAGGCTCAAGCGGACCTGCGATTTGGTGTGACGATTGTCGTGTAGCAGGAATGCATGATACAAACCATTGCCCTCGGCTAGGTGCGTATCTCCCAGAACTGAAGCAACAATGGTGCAGGTTCTACCGTTCGGTACAACAAGATGAGAAGAAATATCATACTTATGACTTGATGATAGATCGTGGGAACTTGCACAGAGTACACTCAGACCCTGTGTCACCAAGACCGTCAGTGCACCTTGGGGCATCCTCAGCCTAGGGCAGAGGAGGTCGGGGAGGAAGCACAGGACGAGGACGTGGGTAGCTACTCTGTTATAATTGCAGAGAGATGGAACACTTCGCCAGAGAGTGCCCAAATCCCACCAGGCGATCATGCAAGTATTGTAGGTAGCCCGGCCATGTGGTGGAGGATTGCCCAATTTCAATAGCCAAGATGTAGGAGAAACAGCCCACCCCTATGCAAAATGTGAAAAGAGTTAATACTGAGCTAAGGAATGCAGATCCGAGTGTAAAATTCATGACACATAGTGGGATGGTCACCCAGGGAGCAAGGGAGGAGCTTGCCTCCTGGGAAGGAGTGAATTTCAAAGAACAAGAACCACTGGTAGCCCCCACGTAGCTGTCGACGCACCTCAAGATAGAGGAAGGGGTTGAGCCCTTTCTGAAAGCATGTCTGAAGCTGCTACGAAACCCGCAGGCCATAGGGAACCTCCAAGCACTACTGAATACCTACGTAGCTCGACCCAATTTGATTCCCGAGACCAAGGATGTACACAAACTATATAGCTATAAGAAACGCACTGAAAAATAAATGCGGTTGACTGCGCAGATTGGTGACTATGAGATGGATCAAGTTATTTAAGATCTTGGATTGGATGTGAATGTATTACCAAAGTAGACATGGAAATGAATGGGAGAGCCTAAATTAGATTGGTCTACCATCTAGCTGCGAATGGAAAATCAACAGAAAATCATTCCTCTGGGTAGGCTACCAAAAGTCATGGTTTATATCGCAGGGGTAAGGGTCCTAGCTGACTTTGAAGTAATAGAAATTGTGGAAGATGCGGATCCCTACCCTGCACTCCTAGGACTAGACTGGGCTATAGACATGGGGGGTGTCATCAATCTCAAAAAGAGTATCATGGTGTTTGAAAACAACGGTACGCGCGTAATAGTGCCACTGGATCTAGCAGAAGGCACGCGGTATATAGAGCCAACCTACGAGGAGGAGGAAATAGATCACATTTAAAAATTGACCGCATGGGATGAAGATCCGGTTAACCCCACGGCCGAAGGAGTACTCTACTGGGAAAAGGACAGTGAATGTTTTTGCGACTCTAATGAGGAACTGGAAAACTGGCAAGAACGGTTGCACGAGGTTTTGGCGCTACGATGTCTTTGGACCATTAGGAATTTCCGTCGCATCTCTACCAAAAAAACTAACATGCCTTTCCATGATCACGTTGGTGATATTATGAATATTTTTGAACCCAAAATTCCCAAGGAACGCAGGCTAGGGGCACTACCACTAGCCCTGCGCAGAGCACCTACACAAGGGTCAGTACTCCTCACTCGAGAGAAGTGTTGGAGTAGGATGATCCTGTGCTTGCGGACCCCAACTGTCAGATGGGCCCCAAGGTCAGTAGACCTACGTAGATACTTGCTAATATACCAAACTCAAAGGTGCAATAGAACCCCGCCCGAACAGTATAATGTCCCCAATTTTTAGCCTCAAGCTAAAATGGACATTATGGTTGCACATTTTATTTTTGTTTAATAAAATGGGCAAGGAGACACCTTAGCCCCTTTTAGATGAAGAAATAACACTCCTAATGTGAAAGGGGAGTGAATAAAGCAGCTGAAATAAACACCAAGGGTGTGAATGGAACCCAGCTCACTTGATTAGTCATCTTTGACGAAAGTCAATAGCGCTTCCCAAGGAGGAGGAGGCTTTCTAGAGAAGCTCCGCAGTTTTCGAGGGAACACATTCATGCAAGGGTGGAAACCCTAATTGGTGGGACCATGGTGGAGATGATTTCTCTCAATTTATATGGAGGAGATGGCAGCCCATTTTCATTATGATATATTTTAGATTTCAGACAAGGGTCTACAAAATCTTGCATCCCCGGGCTGTTTAGCAGGGTCATGGTGCCCTCGGGCACTAGGGTGTTCCCTGTCAAGAATTCCTACATCTTCCTCAAGGAAATATGAGGATTGAGCTTCATTTCCTCAATCTGGCATTGGCCATAGCTTCAGTCATCTTCTACAATGTTATTTCTGCAGCAGAGAGGATGTTGTGTAGCTGGGTGCAGCTAGAAAGGAACTCATGGAGTCTTCTTAGCTTTTTTTCTTCATTGATGGAGGGTTATATTCATTGGAGGAGCTACAAGGAGGATTCCTAGGCTTATTTAAGATCATTTGGCATGGGACAACACTTCCATCATCTCCCACTGCGCAATCCATGAGGAGAACTGTGTTATCTTGGAGGAGGCAGTGAGAGAGGGGTTTCTGGAGCTTCAAGGAGGGTGTTTCTGAGACAAAGTGATTAGCACTTTGTATTGGAGACATCATCAGAGGAGGGCATCTACATTTGAGATCTACCATGGCCTCATTCATATTTTGGCTCAGTTGCAGTGACAACTCTGTTGTCACATTTTTGTGTTTCTCTGGCATTTCTAGCAATCTTCCTAGATTGGCTAGAAATCATGGATTTCAGCCCATTTCTCTTCATGGGACTTATTTATTGTAGTCATTCAGCCACATATGTATTTATTCATATTCAGCAGCTTATGCCTTCATTTAAACAGTGCAGTTGCAGCTACTCTGGCATTTTTTGGAGTTGCATCTACTCTTGTATTTAACTGCTTATTCATTGGAGGATTTCTCTTAGAGTTTGAGTGGCTTGTCCCTCAACTATTTCTTGTATATTTCTGCTGATATATCATAATATAATTATGTCTGTACCATTTCCCTCTTATGATTCATTCAAAGTTGCAGATTTCATGCTTATGTTCTTATGTTGTTGTAAGCTCTCTCATTGAGGATTGTTTTAGACACCTAGATTGGGGAGATTTGAATAACCCCTCTAGAGTGATTTATTTGAGCTCGTTTTCTGTAGGGGAGTTTTATTAGAGTTTTTATAGGGCATCCCAGTGCTGGTTTTCCTTATTTATGTAGCAGCTTCCTTATACAGCGTCCTCAAGGACCCTATAGCAGAAATTCCCGAGGTGGAATATTGCATATCCATAGGCAGAGTCTGAGAAGGGCCAGCTAGCCTCAAGATTTATCCCTTATTTGAAGGATTCATATCCTATAAATTCCCCATCATTAAATCTCTGAAATGGACTTGCAGTGTCTCACTGAAGAAGGAAAAATGGAACATCTAAGATGTTTCTAATTGAGCAGCGAGTTCCTGAAAAAGGGGCATTACAGTGGTATCAGAGCATGATCTTGGCTCAGCCTGTGCCCAAGATCTATTTCCATGAGCAAGAGGAGCTTCTCTCTCCAAGGAGAGGATATTGACAGTGGAAACAAGGAAGAGGAATGAAGGAATAGGAGGTTTCCCTTCTTCTTTTCTAGACCGTTGAGCACACCATTGAAGATTTGCTAAAAGGGAAAATTTGGAGAAATTTTTTGAGAGGGTTTTTTGATGGGACAAATACTAGCTATTCTCATGATAGGGTGTGAGCATTCAGCCTCACATGTAGATCCACAGTGCAGTACATTGCCCACAGCTACTGCAAGAAGGATGGAGGAAAAAGTTGAGGCCTTTGGAGGAGCAGCGCTACAAACTCAAAGGTATGATTCATGATAATTGATTTCAGATTTCTATTTCATTTTCTCATGCAAATGAGAGATCATATGTTGCAGTCACACAGATTTTTTTAAAGGGATTGATGAAAACCAATGTGAAACATGGTGTGAAAAATATTTAAACACTTTGCATGCATGGAGGGGAACCATGAGACAAAGATCATTCCATCTTTCTAGAGGGGGAGTAAATCAGGAGAATGAATTGCTAGAGGCAAGACCCCCATTCTATGAAGGGAACTCTTCCATTTTTGAGGGTATGGAGATATTTATCTCTAATGGAGGCCAAGGCCTCTCATTGGGGAGGAGATACACTCACATGTCGGTAGAGAGGAGGTGCATACAGCGCTGCACCATTGGAAGAAGAAGAAGAAGATCAGGAGGATCAACATGAAGGGATTATGGACATTCACCCTTATCTACTTCAGATATTTTCTCACATGGGAGAAGGACTGCACTGCGCAGTAGAGAGAGAGAGGACCTTTCCTTCCTCTCATATATTCAGTCCACTTCCTATATTGATGTCTCACTTTTGGGGGATTTCCATTTGGGAGGCCACTTGGTCTAGAGATGATGAGAGGCATCATGCTATTTGATTCACCACTCATTGGATTCCAGAGGGGTGGAGACATTAGAGGAGTCCAATACAGCGCAGAGAGTTTGTGGGAAAGTTCATGGAGGAGGGTTACACACTCTCATTTTCATTACCACCCATTCTCATCAGTTTCACTGCGCAGACAAATTTGTTGTATGGATAGAGGATAGCATCTTCATGATGCCGGATGACTGCACCATGGATTTTTTGGGAGAGAGGTCACTTCTTTTGGGAAGATCTCTTTCATGCTTTGGAGTAGAGGGAGGCCACTCATGCTTATATTGCCCAGGATCGGGAGATTCTTTGGAGGTGAGAGTCTCTCATGGAAGGCTCATTTTCAGAGGTCCTTATTTCTATTTTAGCATGAGTAGCTGCATGATGGGCATGGAAGCAGCTTGGAGGTTGAATTTTGCATGAGGGGATGTCAAGGTAGAAGGCAGCAGCATGATGGAGCACCTTATTGCAGAATATCAGCGATGTTTATGTGGAGGATTGATCCATGTTGGATTCCTCAGCTTTTGGTTTAGAGGTCATAGGATCTTGGTGCATGCATGATTCTTGATGACCAGGAGGATGATGATAGATACATGGTTGATGACATGGTCATCTATTGTTATGGCAGGATCTTCTTGACTAGAATTTCTAGTCTCAAGGAGAAATTTATGCATGCAGCACATGAGGACTTCCTAGCTATGCACTTGGATGCATACTTTGATTGGCTAGAGGAGTTCACTTTGGAGGGAATTTAGCATGATCTACATCAACATATGGATAGATGCATAGCCTGGTTGATTATTGGAGAGGTTGGCACAACCATTCCCTTACTCATTGGAGGAGAAGGAGAGCATTCATGATGAGCCATATCAGCTCAAGGTCTCAAGTACATGGTAGAGGAGGTATAAATTCGCATTGTGTACCTCTTTACTTTATATGAGAAGCATATTGATCAAGGAGGATTATTCCTTCATGCATTTGTTATGATGTACTTGCAGCCACCAGTAGCCTTGATTTTGGCTAATCTTATGATGGTTTGTGGGGGAAGCCACATGCTTCTTGGTGTACACCTTTGGAACCAATTTGTATTTTCATGTTTCATCTTACGAGGAGATGATGTGGTAGAAAAAAATTGGCTAGCACAGCGCTTGTTAATGATGATTTTGAGGCAGGCCAAGGAGGTATTTCGTAGTTCCATGAGTGGAACTATGAACCACTCTCTGGTTGTCCTATGACAACTTGTTTTTCGTTGCATATTTCTCCATTGTATTTTAGATGTTGTGCACTCATGAGGAGAATTATTTGGAGAGTATTGTATGACAGCCCATTGGGAGCATGATTCTCCCCATTGTATATGTTTTATCTTGCAGGAGATACCATGGGCAAACCATGATTGCCACAGTACTACTTGTCTCTTCTTGTGGGAGGAAACACTTGGAGAATTTGCAGAGGCATTTCATGGCTAATTTTCTTGATGGGGTAGCTTGCGCCATTCTTGGAGGCCATACATTTCAGCCCAAGGACAGAGGCAGCCCCATATTGTAGCAAATGGAGAGAGGACCATCATGCGAATGAAAGCACACTCTCCATTCAGCCCCAACTCATTGCAAAAATCAGGGGCAATATTTTCATTTGGATGATTGCATGGATGAGAGGATCATCATTGGGAGCAGAATTTTCCCATGTACATCATCATTCCTACCTTAAGGAGGCCTTAGTACAACAGGAATGATTCCACTACACCTTCTATCTTTCCATGAGGATCATTTTTATCAGCTTGCATACTTGGGAGAGAGCATTGGAGGACAGATTCATGATAGCATATTTGAGCAGTGGTGGGACCATTGATGAGGAGGCCACAAGAGAAGAAGGGGGAGAATATTTTTTCTCTTCATGCAGTTGCTTGAGGGAAAGCAACATGTGGGAGGGGAGGACTGTAACGTCCCCAATTTTTAGCCTCAAGCTAAAATGGACATTATAGTTGCACATTTTATTTATTTTTAATAAAATGGGCAAGGAGACACCTTAACCCCTTTTAGATGAAGAAATAACACTCCTAATGTGAAAGGGGAGTGAATAAATCAGCTGAAATAAACACCAATGGTGTGAATGGAACCTAGCTCACTTGATTAGTCATCTTTGACTAAAGTTAATAGCGCTGCCCAAGGAGGAGGAGGCTTCCTAAAGAAGCTGCACAGTTTTGGAGGGAAGACATTCATGCAAGGGTGGAAACCATAATTGGTGGGACCATGGTGGAAAGGAGTTCTCTCACTTTATATGGAGGATATGGCATCCCATTTTCATTATGCTATGTTTTAGATTTCAGACAAGGGTCTGCAAAATATTGCACCCCCGAGCTGTTTAGCAGGGTGATGGTGCTCTCGGGCACTCGAGTGTTCCCGTTCGGGAATCCCTACCTCTTCCTCAAGGAAGGATGAGGATTGAGCTTCATTTCCTCAATCCGACATTGGCCATAGCTTCAGTCATCTTCTACAGTGTTATTTCTACAACAGAGAGGACGTTGTGTAACTGGGTGCAGCTAGAGAGGAACTCATGGAATATTCTTAGCTTGTTTTATTCAGTGATGGAGGGTTATATTCATTGGAGGAGCTGCAAGGAGGATTCCTGGGCTTATTTCAGATCATTTGGAATGAGCCAACACTTCCATCATCTCCCACTATGCAGTCCATGAGGATAACTGCGTTATTTTGGAGGAGGCAGTGAGAGAGGGGTTTATGGAGCTTCAAGGAGGGTGTTTCTAAGACAAAGTGATCAAAAATTTGTATTGAGGGAATCTAAATTTCAGATATTCCATGGCCTCATTCATATTTTGGCTCAATTGCAGTCACAACTCTGTTGTCACATTTTTGTGTTTCCCTGGCATTTCTAGCAATCTTCCTAGATTGGCTAGAAATCATGGATTTCAGCCCATTTCTCTTCATTGGGATTATTTCTTGTATTCCTTCAGCCAAATATGTATTTATTCATATTCAGCAGCTTATGCCTTCATGTACACAGTGCAGTTGCAGCTACTCCGACATTTTGTGGAGTTGCAGCTACTCTTGTATTTCACTGCTTATTCATTGGAGGATTGCTCTTAGAGTTTGAGTGGCTTGTCCCTCAGCTATTTCTTGTATATTTATGCTAATATATCATAATATAATGATGGTTGTCACATTTCCTTCTTATGATTTATTTAGAGTTGCAAAGTTCATTCTTATGTTCTTATGTTATTGTAAGCTCTCTCATTGAGCATTGTTTTAGACACCTAGATTGGGGAGATCTAATAACCCATCTAGAGTGATTTATTTGAGCTCATTTTCTATAGGGGAGTTTTATTAGAGTTTTTCTAGGGAATACCAGTGCTTTTTTTCCTTATTTATGTAGCAGCTTCCTTATACAGTGTCCTCAAGGACCTTGCAGCAGAAATTCCCGAGGTGGAATATTTCATATCCATAGGAAAATTCTGAGAAGGGCCAGCTAGACTCAGGATTTCTCCCTTCTTTGAAGGAGTCATATCATATAAATTCTCCATCATTCAATCTCTAAAATGGACTTGTAGTTTCGCATTGAAGAAGGAAAAATGGAACATCTAAGATGTTCCCGATTGAGCAACAAGTTCCTGAAAAAGGGACATTACAAACAGGCTCACCTGGTTACTGATGAACTCGGCTTGCGTTAGACTACGAAGCAGCCTGGACCCATGTGAAATTGGGAGAATTTTCAAACACTTCAAGTAACATATGGCACGTAGATGCTTGACGTAGCCCTGCCATACCGGGACATCCTGACCAAGGGCGAAGCGCATCGATCGAAAATTTTGGTGGCCAAAATGCTGAACTGGTACTTGAACCATGTTACGAAACACCTGGTATCAACCTTAATTCGGGGTACGCAAACAGCACGCAGGTGTCATCTAAGGTCTGACGATCCATGGGAGAATCCTCATGTATGAATAATGACCATCAGCTCGCCCCACGTTGATAAGAAAGGAGCCTTACAGTTACACAAAAGGGGCGGCAAACCATCAATGCGGCCATTTATGTTAAGTTTGATCTGAATGATCGATAGTAAGTTTCACGTACGGGGTACTCTGCCATTAAATAGCTCCAGACAGTGTGCAGTTAGTTGGATAACTTCGCAACAGGCTACATATTGTCTCTACACCATGCCCCTATTACCTGACAACTGGCTTACAAGGATCAATGACATTCTCTGGGACGCCTGTCCTTCTGTTGCTTTGGCGGTCCCTAACCAGCCAAATGCTCTGGTCCCTAGCTATTCAGCGCTCGCATACATCATCTTGATAGGGCCTGGGAATGGCGAGTTTGATCAAATGATTGGGCGTTGGCCTCCTGCAAAAGGAATTTCCTGTGAACCACACACACAGAGGCACCATCGCTACACGATAGGGGTACCCAACCTTCGCACCCTGGGGACGACCACGGGGCCCAGCCGAATGGCCTCAGATTATATAGTAGAGGAGGGTATGCTATTATCACGGTCCCCCACCAGCAGTATCGCAATCAAGTCATGACTAGCTCTGCACTGGGAAGGAACAATGAGATATACGGATATGTTACAACTTCTCCTCAACTCCAGATTATCGACCAGCAAAAGTCATATTTGTTCGCTCTGGCGCACTACCCTATTTAACAATCATGATCCAACTGCTGTGGACATCCAAATATATTTGGCGTAGCTGTCTCGTGCAGTGCTACAAGGACTATATACCACAGTGTTGCAAGAGATTCGCCACCGTGACCATACTGCGCGACAGCAGTGTGAAATACCTCTGGAATTTCAGGCACAGCGGATCACATTGGTCACCGAAGCAAAAAATATTATTTAGGAGCAGCTTACACAGGGAATGAAATTGGTTGATGCAGCTATGTAGCTTTGGACAACAGTCCAGTACCATCCTATGCTTCAGTGTATCAAGGACGACTTACGACAGGCCGAAGCTGCTCTCAGTCAGATCAAAACTCCCTTACCTTCCAGCATTTCTGCGCAGCGTCTGGCTGCCATGGACATGATTTTGGATCTTTGCCACACCAAGTAGGTTTTCAGGAAACGGTTGAAACCATGGGGCGACACCGCCCTCCAGATCTCCCAGGATGCTCATATCACTATTACGCACCTCCACTGGATGTTAGAACAGGTTAAAGTAGCTCCAGACGGCCTTGCATCCCTAACACTTGTCAACATTGCACAGTGGGCTGCTATCCAGAGTTAAGAAGTGCTCCCTCCACTCTCGCGCGCTCTTGATACCTTGCGTGTGCAAATCGAGGCCGCACCACCGTAGTGACTCGGGACGAGTCACAAGATTGTGTTGGGGGACTGTTGGACCAAGGTCTCCTACAAGCTGCGAAACTGGTCCATTTTGAATACTTTTGATTAGATTTAGTCTAGCGCAGGGTTTTTGGGGTGGGTCAAATCCCCAAAAGCATTGTAATGGGTAAAAGGGTAAACCAGGGGTCCGAAAACCATGGTTTGCAAACCATAGGAAATTCTAGGCTAGATTGTTATAAATAAAGGAACATTTTGTATTGTAAGGGACAAGAAATGATGAGCTATTGATGCGAATTGTGGTTTAAGCTATCTGTTTGGGTTTTTGGGGAAAGGACTCCTGTTGGCTGTGTGCGCGGAGATCCAAGTCTAGCTGTGTGCGGACCTTGCAGCTGTGTGTGCAGGTTGGGAAGGGAATTGTAAGGAGGAATTGATGAATGAATGAATAAGAAAGGTTGATAGAGAACTGAATCTTTGAGTACACTTTATGTGAATTGTTGGTAATTACTGCATTATAAATTTTATTTCTTTAAGCTGTGAAGATATGTGTAATTGTGTTTCTGTATCTGGATCTATTCTGTTTTGTTTATGTAATGATGTGATACTATCATAAAATCATATACTTATAGATCTATTGCACGTAGATGTGAATAGAGACCTAATTGGCCCTACGCAGAACAAGGTAATATGGGAATAATAGGGCCTAGTGCAGCTCTACTTGCCTTACCTATCCTTTCTCAGGGTGCGGAAACCTAGTTCCAACACCCACCCATACTACTTCGAGTGAGACTTTGACCTACGCAAGAGGGTCACTGTCGAAAGGGCTATTAGTATAAGGGTTTGTTGGTAAACCTTACACACCAAACCTAGGTTAGGGCCCCTCGAGCCAACACTTCCCACCAATATTATAGCCCAAACCAAAATAGCTTGGACCCGGTTGTGAATAGGCAAGACCGATAAGAGATTGTGACATCCCATAAAAGGGTAATCTAGCATGTGAATGAAATATTCTGGATATAGGTGGTTGTTGTAAACCAGTCAAAGGACTTGGAGTCTGTTGGCCCAAAAATTGAGGATAAAGGGTTGAAGGACCCACCTGAGACGATTGATGTACATCCATATGAGCTTGTAATAGGGTTAATGAGGTATTAACAAGTGGATTAAATGTAGGTAGATCAAATTGAACCGATTGATATGAACACAAAATGATTTGTGGTTGAACGAGAAGGATAGGCTACCACTGAGAAATAGTCATTCCAAATTTTGGTTGACCATAGAATGATGGAGTACTGCCAAAATGGGTGACCATAGGTTACCCCCTAGCATGAGGAGTATAATAATATGGAATATATTTTTCTCCAAATGGTGGGAGTCCAGTCGATATTGTACTAGATGGAATGTATCCAGATGGACCAGCTTGATGTTGCATTGAATATGTGTATAAAGGATCAAGCCTTTTAGTACTCGTTAGAGATTTACAAGATAGAATACCAAAAGATTACATGGTTGAAGTCCATGGATTTGAAGGTGCACCATAGTTGGTTCCATATAATGATTGGTAACCTAGTGGGATGGAAGGACCACCATAAAGATGTGACTCTGGTGTTGTGGTAAACAATGATGGAGTAGCAACATTGGATGATTTTGCAACTGTAACAGATGGTACAGCCAAAGATGTTGACTCAGCCATGGTCATACAAACCAGTGTATACCCTATATGATCTACGAGAACTCGAATTGAAACATGATCAAAATAAGTAGTGTAAGTCAAACGAGGAATAGACTCATAAATATAAAGTGACGACCCAAAATGAGTTGGATTTTAGGGGTGTGTTTCTTGTTGAGGTTATTCCTCAATTGAAATCAAACTATGTGGAATAATTTCACCATCAAGCCCAAGATATATTTTAGTTGGTTGACTGTGCGAAAGGGAAGAATCAATGGCTACGATTGACTAAGGAGAAATCGATATAGGAACAACTTCCATTTTTTCAACTTCGGGATCTAGATGTTCTAGTAAAAGAATGATGGGATCCAAATCAATTTCTAGTTGAACAACATCAGGTTTGAGAGGTATGGTTGCATTGATTGGATGGATATTGTCCACAGGTAGTTGTAAGGACTTTGTTTCAACGATAGTGGATAAACCAAGATGTGTAGAAATGACTCAAGATGACTCGGGTAGATGTGATGAATATGACACACCATAGGTACTGATGGTACTAGTTTCTATAGAACGAGTTCGGCTTCGCTGACCAGAAATGGCTTCTGGTGTTAAATGTGGTTTAAGTGTTATTCTACACGAACGACAAGGAAAGGGATTTTCTTATTCAATGATGACTGATTGATTTTATTACAAAATAAAATTAAAAAAATAAAAGGGTGATACTAGGCAAAAGGTTTTCCAATTAATTGTGAACTGTAAAATACCTCCTGGTGAACCAAGAAGTATAAGCAGGAAATCTCCCTGAATGTTGTGTTTGATGTATCAAAAGTTAAAGGGCAGTCAACTCGGTTACCTATGGATGGTAAGCAACCTAAAGTTTTCCTAAAAAATATATTTGAAGGTACGTGGAGGCCCAAATCCGTATTAGCGTTGTCTAATGCAAAACTGCACAGTGAGAGAATCCCCTTATACTTTTCGTACTAGAACACTGCCCTATATACCCAAAGGTACATGGACGAGATGTGATATACTTACATATGTGTAGTGGGATTTCACACTCATAATGTATCGCAAACAAGATAGTGACAATTTCTATGTTTAACGACACTGGAACACGTCTCTAGCCTAGACCTTCTAAGTGTTATCGTTAATGTTACAATGCTAGCTTAGGTTGATTGAGGTAAATTTTATATTGATCTTGTTTAAAAGTTTATCTTTGAGTTTCACCGCATGATGCAATGGGAAATTCCTAAAATGCAAACTAAATGAGAAGCAAAACTTTTCAATTCAGTTTTTCAATGAAAATCCTAGCTACTAAGGGGAAAGAGCAATCAGATTTTGAGCATACAACAAAGAGCTCAAACTAAATGTAGATTTCCCTAACTTGTTCTTATGCAACACACAAAATCTCTAAACTCACATGCATGTTTCTCTTTTCAGTTCCTTTTAATGTGAATGAGTAAAAGGAAACTAAATGCACAAATCAATTAAACAAATGTTTTCTTTTGAGAAATGAGGAATGAAACAACAATTTCTCTTAGAAAATGAAGAATGAAACTACAATTTTCCTGTAGGAAATGAGGAATGAAACAAAAAATTCCTTTTCGAAAACCGAATTGATCTAATGCAAAATTAACTACTTTGAATTTGATTTTCAAATGATAAATAAAACAAATAATGAAACATTGAACAAATAACTTTTCAAAGGAGGAAGAACAAGGAATTCTTACTAGTCTCTAAGATAAATCATACATCTGAGAATACAGCAGACAAATGGTTTAAACTGAAAGCAAAGACAAATTTTGATGGAATTTGGTTGGTTGAGGGGGCAACGGACCATGTAAGGGTAGACAGTGCATTGTAGTGCACCCCTGAATGGAACACTATGCACTGCAGTGCACTATACCCTGACCAATAGTGGGTTGGGCGCAGCTAAGTTTGGGAAACAAGAACCTAAACACACGTCTAAGGAAAATTCTTCATTCAAATGACTGATAAAAGAAAGTAGAGTCTACTGATGATTGTAAACAGCAGAAAAAATACCAGGAATGATGGATTTGATCCATATTGGAGTCGCCAATTTGTTATACGGAAATTATTTTCTCTAATACAAATAGATAGACAGAAAGGAAAGAAGCCTACTTGTGATCCTTTTGCTCTCCTTCTCCTTTTTTCGTTGTTGTCATCGCTCTCAATCTAACTAAAGCCACTAGATCGATCCTACAATTAAAGACAGAGAACAACAAATAACATACAAATATACAAGTATCTACTTATCTTAAACAAATTGAACTGATTAGATATGAGAATACATACACAATTGAGAATGCAATTCACAAGATATAAGCATACATATGAGAAAATTAACAGATGTCTTTATTAAGAAAGCAGGAGGAGAAGATTACAACCAATAGATTGATTTATCATCAACCTGCTCCAACTTCATTCCTTCCTCATACCAAGCATCATCTCAACAACATATCAGTACTTCCATCTCTCATCAATTTATAATCCAACAACATAACATTACAAAAATTTCTTCCCCCCTAGCACTTAGATGAGTGCTCAATTTATAGGCAAATTGAAGGTAGTTTCTCAATAAATGGAATTTAATGGATTTCTAATAATAGGTGAGACATGTTTCTAAGTTCAGAGGTTATGGGTGAACACTTGTATTCAAATTATGACACCTATGATCTCTTCTAGAAGGCACTAGACATGTGGAGATTCCCGGAACAATGATGATTTTGCTCCCAGGAGATCAACGCACTTTTGAGTATCGAGAAGTGCACTGCAATGCAATTAGGCCCATGTAGAGGAGAGTTGATGAGTCAATTGATCATATAATCTATACTTCAAACCTTGGAAATCTCACAATTGAAGCCATCAATGGAATGTCTTCACTTAGGGCATATAACAATTGAATTAATGGGATGATAGACCCTATTCATAGGTCTTGGGATATGATGCCCAATTTGACCAGGTTTTTGGGGATGATGCCCAAATTGACCTGTAACAGATGCAATGCAACTCTCATTGTTCCATCTCATCATAAGATCATATACATACACCACAAGATATACAATATTTTTCCAGCCTCCTTGATAAACAAATTTTCTTCATTAAGATCATAATGTCTGAAATTGAGTTTTAGAATATGCGTAGTTATCTTCTTGTATGAGGCTCATAGTGCTTTCTTGAGGCCATACAAGGATTTTAAAATATTTCATACTTGATGTTCCTGGCCCTTCACAACAAATCCTCTTGGTTGATACATAAAATCATTCTCTTTGAAATATCCATTTAGGAAAGTAATTTTTACATCCATTTGATGGAATTTCGAACTGTTCTTAGCTGCCAAGGAAAAGACTGTCCGGATGATATCACATTTTTTTGTGGGGGCAAAGGTATCCTCATAGTCAACCACTTCCTTTCGTGCAAAACATTTTAGCACAAGCTTGCCTTTTTGCTTGTCTAGTGAGTCATTTTCTTTGTACTTGTTCTTGAATACCCACTTGCATCCTATTGGTTTGGTTCCCAATGTAGGAGCAACCATCTTTGAGGTGCCCTTGTTTATCAAGGAATCATATTCTTTCTACATCACTTATTTCCATTCATCATGAGAAGTGGATCCTTTGAAGGAATTTGGTTTGAAATCCATAAAAAAATTTAGTTCACAATCATAAGAAACATCCATATCAACAGGTGAATTATAATCATCTACATCACCGATATTATGTCTAGTTTAGCTTATTTTCTTTTATTTCCAACCTCATCATGATGAACACTTTGAAGTGTGTCTATTAGCCATTTTGGAGGACCTTTCTGATATGGGACATGCCACTAAGTTTATTGTGATGGGGTTGAATCAATTTTTAGTCTCCCAATTATGTCAATCACATCACTCAAAGTGTCATTGGTGGTTTTAGCTTCATGCGAGGTAGAGAGTGCTTTAGAAGAAGGTTCCAGTTATTGATCCAGTATAGTGATTCCCCCTTCCAGATGTGGAATATCATTATCAAACTCTTGAAAATAATTTTCATGTATGAATTAATCCAAGCGATCAAATTGTCGCTCAACAACATTGTTAGTCTTGGAAGATTCAAGAAAGATCACATATCTAAGTATTATAAACTTCTTATTCACTTCATCATAGAGACGATATTATTTGGAGGTATTTGAGTACCCAAAGAAGATACATTTGTGACTCCTTGCATCGATTTTGTTTTTTCGTTCGTTAGGTATCAAGGCATAACAGGTGGAACCAAATATCTTGATATGCCTCATCAAAGGAATGTGGCCATACCACATTTCATAGGGAGTCTTGTTTTTTATATAATTATATGTACACCTATTCTTTATATACAAATCACATAGATTTACATCAACCCAAAAAATCACTTTAACATTCTTGAAAAACATCATGGAATGTATCATATTTAATATTTTCATGTTCATTATTTCAGCTACTCCTTTGTGTTGGGGATTATAAGGCACAATTTTTGGATGTTTAATCCCATGTTGGCAAATATAGTTTTAAATTCATTTGATGTATATTTTTTTCCATCATTGGTACGAATAGATCCAATCTGACATTGTGCATCATTCTCAATCCATGCATGAAATTTCTTGAATTTTTCAAAAGCTTTAGATTTTTTCTTCAATAAATAAACCCAACACATTATGGTTTAGACATCAATAAACGTCATCATATATGTATTCCCATTTGCAGAAGGAACAATAATTGGTCAACATAAATTAGATTGAATGAGGTCAATTTTTCTATGTTCTCTGGAATGAGAATGGTGAAAATTTTGTTTTATATGCTTTCCTAAGATACAAGCATCACATTTTTTAAGTTTCCTAGGAATTGTAGGCAAACCAGTAACACCAATTTTCTTCAATAAATGGAGGTTGCCATATTTCAAGTGTCCAGATCTAGAATGCCATAAAATATTTGATGGAAATGTACCTTCATCATAATGAGAATTGTATGAAACCTTTTGTACATAGGAAGAGGTTCCTTACAGCTTCATAAGTCTTTCTTATTCTATCCTAGTCATGAAAAGTGAGTGATTTGATTATTTTCTTACCTCGACCTTTCCATCAAATATACGAATGGAGTGTCCTTGCAGGTAGATTTCGACCAGGCAGTTTGAGCCTGATGGTGCCAAGAGCTGATGGCTTGAGATTTGACTTGTCTGCAAAGTATACTGCTCCATTAACGTTGTCAGTGAATTCTTCAAATAGATCTCTCCTTAAATTCATGTGGCAGGTTGCTCCTGAATCAAGAAACCATTTATCTTTCCCTGAAGAAAGTGAAGCATTGAATAAGTCTTTAGTTACTCTAATGTTGCAATGTGCCACAACATAAAGAGTGGACTCGAGTGCTTTATTTTTCCCTTTTTCCACTGTTTTATATTTTTCTTCATTTCTTTCCTACTTGATTTTTCCCAAGGAAACTTACTTGTGGAAACATCATTTCCATCTCTATTTCATCGTATGCAATTAAGATCATAACTTTCTCCTTCGAAATGTGTTCTCCCTACCTCTAAAATTCTTCCTTTCTCTTCCTCTTCAGCCACCTCTTCCTATAGAAGAATCTTGTGCATGATTCATCTCTTTTTGTGCAAGGCACACAAATTATTTATTAGACTAAGGAGTTATCTTCTTCCCAAAATCCTTATTTCTCTCACCAAAACTCTTTTCAAGGGAGTCAAAATTAATCTCCTTAAGGTTACCACTTGCTTGCAATGACTCAAGATAGTGTGAATAGGTGGGATATAGTGCCTTAACATAAGCTATGAGAGGAGTATCTATTTCAACACCAGTGGATTTTATGTCATGCATAATAGATATTAATTTTGATGCTAAGGAAAGATGGTCATAATTTTTTAACTCAAGATTGAACAACTTAATCATCAATTGAACAACCTCAAGTTCAGAGTGTGAGTCATACAATTCCTTCAACTTCTTTAAGGCTTAAAAAAAAAATTGAAAATGGAGAAATATTTTGACTCACCTCTTCATTTCCTGACGCTGAAATCAAGGCATAAGCATTGTTGTTCTTGTTTTCTAAATGACAAGCTCCTTATCTAAAGTGGGATTTTTTGATGCATTTTCTCCTTCTCCTTCACAAATTAATTTCCAAATATCATTGAAAATGATGGTGTGTTTTATATTTTTGGACCACTCATGATAGCTCTCTTTTCCAAAGAGAACTACTCCCATAGTGGAGATGAGTGAATGCATCATGACATATGAATTGAGCTCAAAATACTTGCAAAAATTGTTGATGTCTTTGTAAATCGATTGGCTATTTCTTCCAAAAAAAATCTTCAATTAAGAGTGTAAACCCTTAATATTTCTCCAAAATCCATGCAATTTCATTACAATATAATATATTTCTTATTAAAAAAAAAGTGAATACACATACCATATTCATAAATAATATACCAAAATTTTAAAAATAACCCTCACTTTATATACCATGACCTTATAAAAATCACTCAACGCACTTTATATGTCACTTATACCACACATAATCTTCACATGGCCATTAAAAAGGAGTTCGGCCCTTTAAAAATACATTATATATGTGTATCACCAACCATTCATGCTCACGGGCTTATAAACACATGTAATTCAACAAATTTTATATGTCATTCCAAGAATCAATGACATATTCCCATCACATATTATATACCATGACTTTTAAAATGAAATCAATGCAACAAGTTGAAAACACCTACCATATCACCTCCAATTAAGTGCAGGGGAGTATCAAAAATCAGTATTAACATATCATAAGATACACATAGTTCAAATTTACCACACAATATTTAAATATACGCATCATTTGATAGCATATAAACAACCATTCATACTTGGTCTCACAGTATTCACACTCAGATTGTTCGATGATATGCTATAAGTTATATGATCGTTATTAGCAACATATTGTTTTAAAAATTAGACTTCAATGCATGGTATGCACCATATTTATGCTTCAAATATTTTACAATGAACCTGAAAGCATTTCAATGCTAGCGTACATAGCCTTCAAAAAAGGAATTAACACAAAGGATATTACCAACACATTGAATTTACGTCCAACCGCACTTGAATATGGTCATCTCATACATGCTTCAACTCCAAAAACCAATGCTCAAATCCACCATATCACCATTTGACCATCTTCCTTCAATGTTTCTTCTTACAATGCAGAGGGACAAAGAGCATAGGAATAGAGAATATGGTAGAGAAATAGGAGTTACAAGGTAGAAAACTCTAAAAATGGGGGTTGTATATGATACCATGTCAGGCGAGTAGTAACTCCACGAATATAATTGAATTTGCATTAATATAGAACATGGATATATACATGATGAGGGAGACTTTTGGGTTTCATCTTTGAATGTCTCTTCATCTTCAAATTCTATTTGTTTTACTATTTAAAATATTTACATGGATTTACCTAATCCCAAAGATTAAGTGTCAACATATTATAAAGCATTGGAAATAATTACCACTCCTAAAACTCTCAATATAGAAGAATATAGCAAGAAAAAAAGGAAATAGTGTTGATCGATTCATGTAGTGCCCATAATTTTTTCATTTTAAGATAGCCATTCTTTCTATATAAAACATCTGAGTTTCAAGTGATGGTTATGGATGGAGAACTATAAATTTCCCAGGGAAGTGCCATGATACCAATCTAAACCAGGGGTATTGTGTATTGAATATTCTAATTCTTTCCATTAAAATGGGTGGTGCTTATGTTCTATTAGGATTCCAATGGTTACAATCTTTGGGGACGATAGCTTTTAATTGTCAAGAAATTTTCTTGATATTTTCCTAGGAAGGAAAGGAAATTTAATTAAGGGATATTGCGGGAAACCAGGGAAGATAATCAACTCTAATAGCATAGCAAATATTTTGAATAAAGAAAAATGAGACAGTGTTTCACAAGTATGCTCACTAGATGTTCAAAAATAGAAATCATTTGTTTCTCCATATCTCCAAATAATTTTCAACATTCATTCCAAAGTGTTTGAGGCTCCCAAAGGCCTCCCAGCTATTAGTGATCATGATCATTCTATTCACTTGATTCCAGGAATCATTCCTCCAAAAATCAAAGTGAAATTGAACATATAGCTGCAAAAGCAAGAATAATTCAACCTAGCCAAAGTTATTTCTCTTCTCCAATAGCATACCTACATAAGAAGGGTAGATCATGGTGTATGTGTCTAGATTATAGGGAGCTCAACAAGCTCACTATTAAATATAAATTTCCCATTTTATTCATTGATGAATTGTTGGATGAATTACATAGAGAAATTCACTTCACCAAGTTGGATATTTGTTCAAGATATCATTAAATTCGAGTGAATGCTGAAGACATTCTGAAAAAAAAAAAAAAAAAAAAAAAAAAAAAAAAAAAAATAAAAATAAAAAAAAATAAAATAAATAAATAAATAAATAAAAAAAATAAAATAAAATAAAAAAAAATAAAAAAAAATAAAAAAAAATCATGAAGGTCATTATAATTTTTTGGTCATGCCTTTATGCCTTACTAATGCACCTTCCACATTTCAAGGTTTTATGAATTCCATTTTTAAACCCTTGCTTAGAAAATTTGTGCTAGTATATTTTGATGATATACTAATCTACATAAATTCATGGAAGGATCATGTTCAACATGTTGATAGGGTGCTAAAACTATTCGAGAAATAATTATATGCAAAAACCTCCAGATGTTTCTTTAGGGTACAAGAGGTGAAATATTTCGGTCATATTATATCTCATGATGGTGCTAAGGTAGATCCTAACAAAATTAAAGACATAAAGGAATGTAAAATCCCCACAACCCTAAAGAATCTTTGAGGATTTATCATGTTGACAGGGTATTATCACAATTTTGTTAAGAACTATGGGAAAATAGTGGCACCTACAACAACATTATTGAAGAAATATGAATTTTTTTGGACTCCATAAGCAACTAATTCCTTTGAAAATATTAAAGAGGAAATTTTCCAAGTTCCATTTTTATCTACTCTAGACTTCACAAAAACCTTTATGGTTTAATGCGATGCCTCAGGAAATGGGATTATAGGTGTTTTAATGCAAGAAATAAGACCCATTACTTTTGAAATTCATCCAATCAAGGGAAAGAATTTAAACAAACATATTTACGAGAAGGAAATGTTCACAATAATACATTCCCTCAAAGGTAAGTTCTTACATAATGAATGAAATGCCAAGTTAAAAAAATCATGATAGTCTTAAACACTTTTTGGAACAAAGACTATCTTCAGAAGAGCATAAAAAATGGGTCACAAAGATGTTGGGTTATGACTTTGAAATAATCTACAAAAAAGGAAAGCTTAATGTTGTTGCAGATGCACTCTCAAGAAGGAATGAAGAGGTGGAAGCATTGCTTTGTGCCATTTCTATTATCCAACCAGATTGGATAACCGAAGCAAGAGATGAATGGAAGAAGGACAAAGATGTATGGACACTCATTCAAAAGTTGCAACAAGATCCTAGTATATCTGATACATTTAGTTGGAAAAATGATTCCTTATGGTACAAAGATCGCTTATATCTTTGTAAGAATTCCCAACTAAAACAAAAGATTCTTCTGGAATTGCACACTTCTCCTTTAGGAGGACACTTAGGATTTTTTAAAAATTACCATAGGGTGAAGAAAGAATTTTTTTGGGATGGCCTTAAATCTGATATTCAAAATTTTGTGGTGGAATGTTTGGTTTTCCAGCAGAATAAAGTGGAAACAATTAAGACCCCGGGACTTCTACAACCTTTATACATTCCAAGTCAACGTTGGGAGGAGATTTCAATGGATTTTATCACAGGCTTACCTAAGTCTGAAGGAAAGAATGTCATCATGGTGGTAGTTGATAGACTTACCAATTATGCACACTTTTGTGCATTATCTCATCCATTTAAAATCTAGGTTTGCATTGTTTATGGAAATAAATCAAAAGCTACATGGAAATCCAAATATTATTGTAAGTGACAGAGATCCCATTTTTACTAAAACTTTTTGGATGGACTTACTTTCTTGTCTTGGAACTCAATTAGCTCATAGCTCATCTTATAATCCTCAATAATGGGAAAATTGAGTTAGTGAAAATTTTTTTGGAAGGATATCTTCGTTGTTTTTAGATCTCATAAACAAACACAATGGGTTATAATAATAAGAAACCTGAAAATTAGCTGAGATAAGGGGGGGGTGAATGAGTAGTGTGATCTTCTTATCATTTTTTTCCTTTTATTAATTTTAGTTTTGAATCACACATATGATTAGAAAAAACTCATTAAACATTAGAATATATATGCATAAATCATAAGCAGAAAATAAACCATATAAGCAACATAACCATGAACAAGAACACAATAAAGCATCAACACATGAGACACAAGATATCTGCCAAAAAAAATTTTCATCGGGGAAAAATCCGCCCTTGCGACTGTTTCTATGCTCTAATATTCTATTAGTCAAGAAATTAGTATTTTGCATAGTGTGTTGACTCCTGTCAGCATAGAGACTTGACCTCATATACACATTCCAGTACCAAATGGCTAGGAGACTCAATACTAATGGATAAGCTCAAAATATTTTGTTCTCTATGGATCTCTACGAACTACCATCTACTGAAAGCCACCATGATCAGTCGATCCTTGCCCAACTACCATTGGACTATCCATCCACCATTGGATTGAGAAACTTCCCCATTTCGTTGACGCTTCGCTACCATTGCTCCACCTCCATGAAGTCACTTATCCTCACCACCATGCGGACCTCCTTTCATCTATTTTCAAAATATATCCCAAGACACTATGCTGAACCAGAAATATTATTTGCATGCATTCTATCAGGAGAAATATCTCATCATCGAATCAATATAGAAACTCTACAAACAAAATTTTCTCCAATATAGGAAATTTGTGGCCATAAAAATATGAATATAGTCAGATCATCACAACAAAAGAAACATGAATAATATAAATGAAATCATAATACACTATGTCTATGTGACAAATAAATCAGAAACTCCTACATAGAACAAGTGTGAGAATCACCATCAAAACTCTACTCAACATCATACAAAAATTCTCCAAACAAACTCAACTCTAGCATCTCCACTAATTATGGAAGCCTCTGGGAATTTCCAAGCTAGTTTACTTCCGATGAACGTGAGGAATGCAGAGAAAATATCAGGAAATACCATATTTTATCCCTTGACACTCTCTACATGCTACATTGGCATCATCGAGCCATAAGCACTCCCTTAGCATTGTCTCCATGCGACTATAGGATTCCAGCTGCTCCCATAATATTTTATGTGTGGGATTATGGCCAAAACTGAGGGAAACCATCAACCCTTTAGCTCAATACCTATGCCACCTATTGTATCACCTTATCCTACATTTTTACTATCATCCAAACCTCTAACATGGCCTTTGACACATCTACAAGTAGATCAAACATGTTCCAAGTGTCACTGCAAATTTTACAAGAATAACCAATAAACAATATTGACAAGTATCCTAAGAAGTCCTCCACTCTCCATCAGACCTATGAATAAGATGAAAAACATCAGAAGGACTTTTGGAATATAAATATAATATCATGAATCCATAACACCGCTACTACAAGTCATCCTCATAGGCATAGACATTAATACCTAATTAGGACCTAATTGACAACTCAACTAGTGTATCATCAACCATCTGTAACACATGTAGATTTGCATGACCAAATGTAGCAGCATCAAAAATCATCATGAAAACTCTTCCAAGGCCATCAAGCTACCATTAATATCCATCAATTCCATCACATGAGTGTGCCATTAAGAATACCAACATCAATGAAAATACATACCGACACACACCATGGTCCATCAACTACATCATCATGAGGTTGAAATAAGTGCATGACCTCAATAGTTGACATCAATGCCAACACATCCAACTCACTATCAATACATGTAATATTCCCAAATGGGAAAAGTAGGAATATAGTGCAAAATGTTGGAATAGCAGTGAATAAAATCATATAAAAACATGAGGAAAATATGGAGCCTTTCTATTCATCATAACAGCAGCAAAAATGTATAATATAATGGGCCACAAACCATAATACAAAATAGAACAAGCCTCCAATAAAGAAAACCCTCAATAAGATGTGTTTCTACTATATCAAAATGTCAAAGACACTGCTACAACACAGTCATGGATGCATTGCTATAGAAAATGAGTACACAAAATATAAGGGCTGATATATGCCTAAAAAATAATGTAAAATGAAGATCAAGGCTCTATACAACCTCCAGAAAAGAACCCAAAAGGGTGTCCAGGAAAAACACCCAATAATACAATATGAGTTGTAGCCCTGGGGCTAAAAAGTATGTTGTAATAAATAACTGAAGAACAATGGCTGAAGCTGATAATAAAATTAATATACTATCCTCCAAAGGATCCTTCAGATGAAAGGTTGGCCCCTTCACCATAGAAATCACTCCCCAAATCACCTACAGCAAACACCCCTGCAACTCCTCCCTAAAAGAATGCAGATTGAGATTAATACTGTGTCGTAGGGGATTAAAACACTATGGCCTGATGCAAAGTGTATCAATCATGCTCCAGGGCCTTCTTTACTAGCCTCTCAAGAGAAAGGAACCTTCCTCCAATGAGATCTAGCTCAGAAATCTCCCAAATCAATCCTCCATGACTTCTACCCTGCATCACAACACAAAAACTCAACAATAACTATGTTGTACATTGATACTGAAGCCTTGGCCCGATGCTTGAATGTTGAATGTAGTGAAAAACTCTTCCTAGAGGCTTCTCAAGGAAAGAGGTGGGATTCTCGACCAAGAACACCCTGTGCTAAACAACACTGCAATCTTAGCTAAAAAATTGAAGAAAGATATATGTCTAAATAGAACATATATCAAAACATAAACATATATTCCCACATAATGAAATATGGTTGCCATCCTCTTCCTTACATAAGTGATGAGCTTCCTCACCCTAAGCCCCATTCATTTATGACACTACTTCCATGCAAAGAGTCTCCATCTAAAACTACGTTGTCCCATAATGAATGCCACTCCTCTATGACAGTGTTGTTGATTTGGTCAAGGTTGACCCATTCTATGTGTTCTAGCCCCTTTTCACACCTAAGTGTGCTCAATTTAGCTGCCAAGATGTCCTCCTTTCACATTGGCATTGGTTTTATTCATATTAAGGATATTCATGGATCTCCACATCCTCTTATTCATCAAACAAGAAAGAAAAAAAAAATTTAATATTCCAATTAGCTCATGGCTATTTTGGAATATTCCAATCCTCCCCTCCCAAATTTTTCTTGTCCTCAAGAAACTGAAAAGGTGAGTGTTGCAACTCTTCTCCTCCACCATTGGTGACACCTCCATGTGATAAGCTTCCCCCATAAGCCAAGTGTCTCCCAACCCATCCCTCCATGAAATTCTCCTCCCAAGTTCTCATGAGATACAAATGACTCATCCCACAAGGAAGCAATCGATCCAATGAAACAATCATGGTTTTCTTAATGTTCTCTATGAAACATGCACATAATAAAAATGGAGAGTCTCTCTCCCAAAGGCCATGTGCAATCCTCCCATCCTTCCTCCATTCATTCCCATAATAAGAATAAGAACATCATCAATTCATGGGATCAAAACCAAGTACATATAAACAAAAATATGAAAAAATGGAGGTGGGTCATAGTCCCACATGTGGAACTAGTGCAGTATATCTCCTGACTGCATTAGATAATGATATGGTAAGTGCTTTCCCCGCCACTTACTTGCTGCCAAAGTTTTCTCACAAGTTTTGAAAAGGTGAGAAATGTTTGGTGCCTTTGGAGTGCACCCAGAGTGGTAAATCATCTCCCTATATCCTCCTAGGGAGTGACCATGCTCAATAATGTTTATGGCCCAAAGTTGGCCATGAATTTTATATGGAAAAATGCTCCTACTTGGAGAAATGGCCTGCATATACATGGTAAACGAGTGCAAATAATCATTAAGTAAAACATCATGCACATAAACATGTTCCTTACCATAATTTCTGCTCATACAAATGGAGTGGTCGATAGATAGATCTCCTCTCATTCAAAAAGAGGAAAGAGGTGGCTATGATAACTCCCCCATAGAGCTATGTATCTCCTCCATCTCCATGTATTCTATGCATCTCTTAAAATGCTGATATATCTCCTCATCAAAACCTTCCCAAGTTTTTCCCTCCATGATTGTGTTGTAGGCTCTCATGGAATAAGTATGGCTGAAGAGAAAATCTTCAAGTGTTGCATGTAGTAACTTCTCCTTGAGCTTGGAATATCTAGATAAGAAGATCCTACCATGATAGTAGATGACCTCATCTTTGACTGAATATCCCTCCTCATGTAGCTAGTCATAAATTATCATGCATGTGAAAATATCCTTCGAATAACCCGCCAACAACTGGGTTTTCCAATATGGATCTATCCTCCAAAGTGATAGTGTTTTTGATCTATCATATAAAGCATATGTCATACGGTTGTCCTTCTCTTTGAAATTTCCCATGCCAAAGTCATATGTTGGATGGTCATTATCCTCCCCATGCTGCTCCTTTATCAGTGCAAAATCTGAAATGAGAGTGGGAAATGATGTTGGGAGAATGTATCCCTCCTCCTTGAGTATACCCAAGACTCTCAACATTGTATTATGACCTCCCAATTCCCCCAGTCCTCCTGGATCCATGATTAGTGCATCATGATGTGAGACATTCCTTACCAAATTCTGATCAGGTGGCCTCCCAGATTGTTTGCCATAAAACAATAATGTCCCATGGGCCAAAGTCATGTGCATAATAGATGGGATTGTTATGTCCTTGTTTCCACTTTGTAAATCCATCTCTATTTTCTATGTGGAATTTGTATTTGAGGGATATGTGTGCATGCCCTTAATCATCTTATTTTTGTCATTCTTTATATCCACCCATTCCATCTGCAGTCTCCCAATCTATGGTGACCTTCCCCAAATTAATCAACCACTGCACACCCAATTTCACATTTTTGTCAGGTATGTCAACCACAATGAAGTGATCAGTCAATGTATATGTCCCCATGGTGACAGATAAATATGGAACATAATGCATGCACTGCATATTTCTAGCTCTTGGGACCAAAACAGAAAATCCCTCAAAGTCATCAGTGGGTATTTCCCTCCTCTGCACTAGTTGGGCATCAATAAAATTATGGGTAGCCCCACTGTCAATCAAAACTAAAACCCTATAATCTAAGATGGAACCTTGAACCCTCGCGGTCAAGTCCTTGGGTACTCCTCTAAATGATGTAAGAGTCCCTCCAATGGGAGGTAGCACAATTTTGGTCAAAGAAAAGCTGAGAAGCCTGGAAATTAAGGTTACTGAGGAAAATTATCAAGGAAAATGTATCTTTAAAAGGCATTTGAAACACTATGCCTAAGTAGCCTATGTTATTGGGTGATTTAATTATAATGGCAGGGGTTGAAGTGTGTTTGCAGTTAGTTTGTCTTTTGAGAGAACTGTCATTTTTGGTGCTACTAAAGGTGAAAAAAATGGTAAAAATAAAGCATTGAATCCTGAAGCCAATGAGATGGCTATTCGATCCAGTACTAATCTAAGTTCTAGATTCTCAGAGAATTTTAAAGGCTCACTAAACAGGGATAGACACTCTCGAAAGGCCAATGTTGGTCAGTCATATCCTGAGTTGTCTACTGATATTAGTGCTCTCCAGAGAGATGTAGAGCAACAGAATTCTAGACAGGGTAAAAGGAATATAAGTGACCATGTTCCCATGTATAACCCTGGAAATTTTGTTAACAGGAAAACTGAAAATAATCAGAGGAGAAAAAGTCTTGAAAAGGAAAATACATCTGATTCTCTGCAAATAAATGCGGAGAGAAATTTGACAGATGATGTTTCCACAGGGCCACATACCACAAACTGTGAAGAGATGATATTGATTGTTTCCTTGCTATGTTTATGCCTTAGAAGTGTTACGCTTACAAAATCAAGGAGGGGTGCTATACTGTTATTGCGACGCTGCTCATATTATATTGATGATGAGGCCCGGTTGCAACATGTTCTTCCTTATGTTGTCGCTATGCTTTCTGATCCAACTGCTATTGTGCGGTGTGCTGCATTGGAAACTATCTGTGATATATTATCATTAGTCCAGGAGTTCCCCCTAGTGATGCAAAGATATTTCCAGAGTATATTCTTCCTATGCTCTCAATGTTACCAGATGACCCTGAGGAGAATGTTCACATTTGTTATGCCGAGAACATATATAAGATTGTTGCAGTTGCTTCTCGTTTTCTAATAAGATCACAGTCTCTGAATGAGATGACCATTTTAGATCGATTAAATGTTTCTAATAACGCCAAAAAAGTTCCATTTGGTCCATCTCAAGTTCTGGGGTCACAAAATCCTGGGTATCAACAGAATGGTAATGGCAATGCGGAACTTGCGCAGTTACGGCAGACAATAGCTTAGGTTATACAAGATTTTTGATGAAACAAAACTTCGAATGCTAGGCAATACTTCTGGTAGTGGTGATGGTAGTAGCAATGGAGCATTCTTTAAGAGTTGTTCTTCTAGTTCGGCGTGCTAAGTATGATGAAGCTCGGGAATTTGTGGAGCGAGCTAGGAAATGCTTGGCCACTGAACTTGACGCTTTGGATATACTTCGACTGCTTACTTTGTGTTTCAACCATGGGGCTACTGCTCAGGTGCATGTCGCTTTGCAAGAAGGGTTTTCATATGTTAATATTGATACCTGGTTGGTAGTATTGCCACAGATAATTGCAAGAATTCACTCAAATTCCAGATTTCTCTTCAGTGGCTCTGATGAAGCCTCTTGCAGTACTGATAGTAATAGGGATTCAACAAGCATAGTGGATTCAACTAAAACAATGTTTGGAGACCAATACCTTGAATGTGGTGGTTTGCAACGCAGATAATATTGAAGCTGAATCGATAGCTTGGATCAGCCAGCTCAGATCTAACAGTTTGCGGGGGCTCAAAGTAAATGAATTTTATGGGAGATGGCACCCCCGTAAAATGGTTTGATCGAAACCACTATTTACAAAATCGACAGCTGTGATGTATTATGGCACCTCCGATCCATTTCTTAGAAACCGCTATCATTACGCCCCGTAGGTAGTTTTGGGTTTTCCAAAACCATGGGTGAATTTGTTGGTACGTATGAGTGTAGTGGGACCCAAAATGTACCATTGGTTCCTCTCGCTTGCGTTAGAGTAAGGTTTTATATTCAGTTTTATATTATATATTATATATATATAATATTAAAACAAGATTTTTGTAATTGTAATTAATGCCAAAATTTTCAAGAATCAGTTTTAAAAACTGATCATAACAGTTAGTTAGATCAAATAGCAGATATAAAAGCAGAACAAGGAAAAGGGGTAGAGGTTCTGATTTTTGGAAACCTTGAGGAAAAATTGTGTACTCCAGAATAGCAAATCAATGAAAAATATGCAAGTTTCTAGCATTTGTTTATGCTGAAAAGTTTATCCAGTTTACATAGCGTTCTCATGTCTGTGAATGAAATAGAGTGATTTGAGTTGCGGGTCTCTTTATACTTGTGTATCTAAGAGTGAAACACACCTTAATGTGCGCTCCTCTATTTTAGCCTTATCTTTACATAATTATTTTGAGTTTTAAAGTGATAGATCCTATTTTAAACAACATATCAGTTTGAAATTCCCTTCTCATTTTCTTGCGTTCCATCATTTCAGCATAAGTGAAATATAGCATTGCATAGCATATATGGGTTTTCTATTTAAGGGGTCATACTATAAATTTTTTAAGAGTTTTTAATACAGAGACACATGTATAAATTCATTTGTGAAATAATCTGATAATGTCTCAAGCATTAATTCCTTTACACAGCAAGGAATTGTTTCTTGAGGAACACCATTAATTGGCGCCGTTGCCGGGGACCAAAGAAGCGAAGTTCATTTCCCTGGGTTTTCTTTCTACTTCCTCTGGTTGTTCAGTGAGGAGGAAGTTTTTGGCTGTGTTTACTATTTACAAAATTATCATTTTCAAAAAGCCAAACGCGAGGTCAAATACCTTGCAGTAGAAGCTTTCATAATCTTTTCTTTTTGATGGTGAAAAAGATTCAGATTTGACGATTGGTTGTTTATTATTCACCTGGCAACTCCACGGATGAAGGTTTCATTAGATGATGAATTTTCCTGGCAAGAGAATGAGAAAGTATCATGGAAAAAACATGTATCAGAATTTCCATATTTTAAAGGAGGTTCTATTTTTTACCATCAGTTTAGTGGTTTATTTTCCCTTTTATCTTAAAAGGATTGTTTCCTGCTTTATTTTCTCAGAATATTATAAGGCCCAAAATGTAAATTCGTTATTGGAAAAGGATGATTTTGCTTCTGCTTGTATTATAAATCTTGACACAAGTGTATCTCCTAAACATGAAAGGAGGGATGATTGTTGTATTACAATCCCCGAAGATAATCAGTCACGGTCTGGGCATAAAGGTGATGATTCATCATCTTTGGATGATAATATTTTGCCTCATAGTAAATTGACTGTTTCTCAGTTCAAAAACAGAGAATCTTGAAACACCTGAAGCTGCCCGCTATTCTCCATCAATATCCTTCAAACGGATTCAAGTCCTTGCCAAGTTTCTTTGGGAAGGAGAAGGACATTTCAGCTGAATCACATATCTTGGAATTTGAATACTTTCTGGATAAATTTCAAATAATTTATGAAGACATAGCCTTAAGGATGTTTTGTCATTCATTAAAGCAGGATGCTCAGCAATGGTTTCAGTGTTTGGAAGTAGGTTCAATTAATTCTTGGCAAGATCTTCAAGATGTATTTCTTACATATTGGGGCGAGAGTAAGTCATATGAAGAGCACCTCTTGGAATTATATTCTATCCAAAGGTGAAGAAATGAATCAATCTCTGAGTTTAATAGGAGGTTTCAAAAAATTTATTTCAGCATGCCAGAAGAAATTCGACCTCCAGAAGCAGCAGCTATGGTCTATTATTTGAAAGCTCTTTCTTTTTCCTTGGCTTTTTATCTCAAGGAGAGAAAGCCTAGCACTCTAAAGCTAATGTTTCTCCATGCGCAAGAAATCGAGAATAATGCATGGGCTTGTAAAAAAATTTCCTGCAATGTAGAAAGTCCAAGTTATGTCAAAGATAAGAGTGCTTGTGAAGGGAACATTGGAATTTATTTACAAGAGAATGCAAGTTCAGAGGCTAATAAAAATTTCCAAAAAGTGTCAAAAGGTTCCTATATTAGTGAAAGGCAAGAATCTAATAATTTTGAGGATTCTAGTCAAAACTTAGTTGCAACAGCTGAACTACACTATGAAAGCATGGAAGATTATTGCAATAATTTTGTGAGTAGTGAGGAAAATAGTGCAGTTTCTCAGACTTGTTTGCAAGATGAGGAAAATTTTCATCAAGAACTGATGTTATATGAAGATCATCAATATTGTGAAGAGAAAATCGTGCATTTTTATTTTTAGCCTGAATGCCCGCCTACAGAAAATGGCAGGCAAGTTCCTAACACACAGTTCCTGACTGAAAAGTCAAACAATAAAGGAAGCTGCCATGTTCCAAGACGTCTGCAAAATGTTCAAGAAAAGAAGATAACCAAAGTTTTGTCTCTTGATTTCTATGATCCAGTTGCTGATTATATGGCAAATTTCTTCGGTCAGCAACAAGCTTTAATGCAAGGGTATGTACAAAATTTTGTATATGAAAATTTCTCATGGTACATTCCTCTTTTGATTTTTAATTTTCAGCAGTATGAAGGTATTAAATCTGACAAGAAGATGTTGGATTGGTCCCACTGGAAGGTTGAATTCACTTGATTAAGTTCAACCATGCTTATATCTATAGGAGTTGTAGATAAATAAGCTCAGGAGTTGAGCATTTCTAGTTGCAGTATTTCTAGTTTATCGTTTTCAGTTCAAGAATAAAGATCTTAGAAGAAGAGTGGTTTTAGAAAAGTTTGAAATTTTCAGAGATTTTGGGATTGAGAGAAAATTCAGTTTGACTCGACTCCATGCCCAATAAAGGCTACTGATCTACAAGTTCTCAGCACTTCCAGAAATCAGCTATTTGGTGGAACGGATATTTTGCTTTATTATCACTCGGCTTAAAAGGTGAGAGAAACTCAAATTTAAGGTTCTTTGAGGAACAATTGGAAACGTGTGGTCCTTATCTGAAGTTGCTCTCACGATATTAGTGCTCTCAGAGGAGATACATTAGCAATTAATAGATGAGAACAAAAGAATGTAGTAATAAAGTTAGGTGTATAACCCTGAAATTTTGATAGAAAAGCCCGAAAATAATGAAGGAGAACAGTCTTTGAAAAATACATCTGATTCTCTGCAAATAAATGCGGAGAGAAATTTGACAGATGATGTTGCCACAGGGCCACATACCACAAACTGTGAAGAGATGATATTGATTGTTTCCTTGCTATGTTTATGCCTTAGAAGTGTTACGCTTACAAAATCAAGGAGGGGTGCTATACTGTTATTGCGACGCTGCTCATATTATATTGATGATGAGGCCCGGTTGCAACATGTTCTTCCTTATGTTGTCGCTATGATTTCTGATCCAGCTGCTATTGTGCAGTGTGTTGCATTGGAAACTATCTGTGATATATTATCATTAGTCCAGGAGTTCCCCCTAGTGATGCAAAGATATTTCTAGAGTATATTCTTCCTATGCTCTCAATGTTACCAGATGACCCTGAGGAGAATGTTCACATTTGTTATGCTGAGAACATATATAAGATTGCTGCAGCTGCTTCTCGTTTTCTAATAAGATCACAGTCTCTGAATGAGATGATCATTTTAGATCGATTAAATGTTTCTAATAAGTCCAACAAAGTTCCATTTGGTCCATCTCAAGTTCTGGGGTCACAAAATCCTGGGTATCAACAGAATGGTAATGGCAATGCGGAACATGCGCAGTTACGGCAGACAATAGCTCAAGTTATACAAGATTTGGTGATGAAACAAAACTTCTAATGTTAGGCAATACTTCTGGTAGTGGTGATGGTAGTAGCAATGGAGCATTCTTTAAGAGTTGTTCTTCTAGTTCGACATGCTAAGTATGATGAAGCTCGGGAATTTTTGGAGCGAGCTAGGAAATGCTTCGCCACTGAACTTGCCGCTTTGGATATACTTCGACTACTTAACTTGTGGTTCAACCATGGGGCTACTGCTCAGGTGCAGGTTGCTTTGCAAGAAGGGTTTTCATATGTTAATATTGATACCCGGTTGGTAGTATTGCCACAGATAATTGCAAGAATTCACTCAAATGCCAGAT